>JAVJAQ010001264.1:432386-972054 GCA_032362365.1 Zygogramma bicolorata | reverse complement strand
TTGGTTACACCTGCAATTGTTGAATCAACTTTTTCTGTTATATAAACCTCTCAAGTTTTTTGTCATTGCAGATGATAACATTTTATTTTTTCAGGGTCTGCAATCATATGTTACCAATGTGAAGAAGTGGTCGGCAGTAACATGGGATGTTATGACTTAGTTGTCGGTAGCGTATTGAGGGAAAACTGCACATCTTCATTTGTCTGTATAAAATACATACAGACAGGTGAGTAAATTACTATATTGAAACATTGATGAGTGCATGGTCTTGGATACAGATATAAAAATACAGAGCTTGCATATCATACCTAGTAGGAAAGAGTTCGCAGTGTACCCTGTCTCTCTCTATGTAGTGAGTCCAACCAAGTTATATATAATATGTCAGAAATGAACTCGGTTTCCTGTCTAATATTGCTGTTTGATCACAAAAAGTACCTACAAGCATATCTTCGTTGAATATTCTTACAAAGATTAATGTCAGATGCAATCGAATGTGGTGTTTGTTTTCTGACAAACATCTACCTTATAATATCCAGGTTGGTTCAATAGAGTGACACTGTATTTCGACATCGTTCAAATTTAATCTCCACTCTGCCTAAATAAATCTTGAAATGAGTTAAGATGTGTTGTTTTGTTGACCAGCCGACATCCACCTAAGAAGGTTGAAACTTGTGTGAACTAGAATCAACAATTCATAGGACGGGCGAGGGTCAACGTTGCTTGACCTCAGATATGTGATAGAACTCGAGTGAACCCTTTAGCCATTGCAGTCAAATCGATGACATCATCAGTCATTCGAACATTTGTGCGATGCTGAAAAGGTCGTACGAATAACTATTTACCTGTATGTAGGCAACACAGTTACATCGCATTGACATCACTGCGATATTACGATTTGTTATATTCAGAACTTGTCGCAGAGAACTTGCATTTACGTTTCTCACAAGTCGCGATGCCCCACTCAAGTGACATCCCATGAGATGCAACTGTGACAAGTCCGACGTAACTGAAACAAGTTTTGCAATGAAATTGCGAAAAGTTTTGCGATTCAACTACGACAAGTTTCAAGATGTAAATGCGGCAAGTTTTGAGATGGAATTCAAGTTCAACGACTCAATTGCAACATGTTTCGAAATGTCAATGCAACAAAACGATTACAACTTTTCCTTTGCGGATATAACGAAAGCAATATCCACTAGGCGTCACAAATATCACATCATCTTGACACCTCCAGAGTCACATCGCAGCGACGCAACGAAAGCTTTGTCGCTATGTGTTATTAGATAACGACATCGCAGGGATGTTGGCTGGGTGGTCTATATAATGATTGTAAAATTCATTTTTTGAGCTGGGGTTGGATCGAATAACTGAAACCACTATTATTTAGTTGCCGACGTTTCGACTTTCATAAAGTCTGATATACTGTTCTGATTTACTGTAACCTTCTGGTACCCTGAGGATGACTTTATGAATGTCGAAACGTCGGTAACGAAATAATAGTGGTTTCAGTTAACCGACCTGACCCCAACCATCCCCCAGATGAATGAATCTACTCAGGTCAAAAAACGACATCCAAAATTCATTTTGTTCAATGGCATTATCAAACTTTCGAAGAGTTCAATTTTAAGATTGTATGTGATTAATGGTGGTGTTACTTATTTATAATCATTGTGACAAGAAAATCGACCACCACCTAATACAATTTGATGAAAAAATATATCAGATTTGTAAAATTCTCTAGAAAGCTTATCGTTGAAACTTATTCGAGAAATCGGTACGGTTAGTATTAGTTGAACAGCTGTGCCTTGAGTAGCAAATGGCAGTGGTATTGAAGCTTTCTGTTCGAAAATACATGATTTTTTTTCTGTATTTTTATAATCCATCTATCAAAATTAATTGAATTTTTCCAGGCAATGGAATGAACGTATGCTATGTATTTTTCAGTTTGATGGCATAGTAAATCACTTGACGTTCAGTGGTGGCTAAGCGGTCTACGGTGCCACTTCAAATTCGGTTGAGCTTTCTCACTCACCCTGTCTGACTCGGTTCGATAGGCAATTGTTTATTCATTTATTTATATTTATCTTTTGCTTAACACTCACACAAGTCCGCCCAGAATGCAGAGCCTCGGTCAGTAAGGATCGGCTAATCATCTTGGATGCCGAAGCGCTCTAGGGCGTCCTACTGATTTTCAAAAAAAAGCCATATTGAATATAAGGACCGCGCCTTAGACCGCTTAGCCACACCGACCGAATTGTTCATAGCCTAGAAACCAATCCTGACAGATGATTCATCTTGATCGAATTCACTAACCAACATGGAAGCACTGAGGGTTTTCTGTGTTGAAATAGCAAATGTACTACCATATAAATCAGCCCTTCTGGGCGACCTGGTATGACTGTTTGACCAGGGAAATCATTAATTAAAAATCAAATCATTATTTCAAAAATGAACTGAACTGATTGTACGATTCCTTCGTAAACATATTTTTCTGTTTCGTCAATAATTGTATCAATCATCGTTAATCATACTCAGAAATATACAATTTTTGAAGAATTTATATTTTTCCAGAGGCCAATGTGACAACACTACGTAGAAGCTGCGCTCCTCACACTAAATGCGAAGAACTTGGAGCAGCTGCAACAAGAACCAACGTCCTCAATTATTGTGATACTTGCAATTCGACTAATTGTAACTCTGCGAAGAAGGTTAATTTTTTTATGTCGTTGAGTATAAGTTCATTTTTCTATGCTATGGTCAGATATGTTTTTTGAGAAGTTGTTTTTTTTTATGAGAAGAGTTTTATCTGGCATTGACCTTCGAATTGCATTGAAGTTAGGCAAAATTCCTCATCCCACATCAAGTAGAAATGTAGATCTCAACATCTGATTTTATTTCAATATACGCCTTGATTTACGTTGTATTGTTGTGAATGTTCATTGTAAAATTGAATTGAATTTTTTCGTAGAAATATTTCTTAATTACATAAGGACTTTTCAGTGAGGGTTGAACACTCTAGTCATCATTACTTTTATTTCATTCCAAAATTTTTTCAACATGAAGTATGAATAAATGTACTCTCGCTATGGATATGGGTAACTTCTTTCTCAATTATCCTTCACAAAAAAGTATTAGAGATTTTTAATTATTGCAAAAGTGTTTTGGAAAAATTTTGTTTTTCAAATATAGCAGCAATATTACGGAAGAAACCATATATATTTTCAATGTGTGCTGACTTCGATTATATAGACTGCCCTATTTCGGAACTTCGAAGGGCTAAAACTACAGAACAAAAGAAGAGTCGAATTTGGACTAGGTACTTCTGATTCGTGTTCAGCGTCTCAAAATGCGTTTGTTCGTTTTTCAAAACTTAGCTATGTAGCTCGAAAGCTTGCACGTCAATTTATGATAAAGAGACATTAAAGATGAAAAATCGTGCTAATCATGATTATAACACTAGAGCTGGAGATCAGACACTTCCGAATATGCATCGCCTAGTCTCATATCAAAAAAATGTTGAATAGGTGTATCGGTTACAGGATTTTATTTCCGTCTCGACCCTGGGCTACTCATATTGTCCTGTATTTTTCGATAAAGACGTGAATAGAGAATGTCTGACATGTCTGACATGATAGTTGTCTGATTGAATAGTTGCTAGATTCACTAAACGTTGGAAGTATGTTCAATCAACTTATTTTCAATTCAAGAGATATTTTCAAAACTCCAATGAAATTGAAACAGCCATGCGCTATTTATGGATTATCGATAATTGGTGCACTGTTCATGTTATACATAAAATGCATTCCAAGATATAGCATACCCGAAGACCGACCGAGAAACAACAAGATATCGATCTTGGCACTGTTCTACTACTAACTTTGGTGGGACGAATTATATCAACCCTTTTTCTATGAATCCACCGACTTTGCAGAATCAGTTTTCCGAATTCTAGAAATTATCTCATGTACATGAGCTCTCAATATCTTTTGTGAATTTACAGCAGTCAGTTGTTGATCTTGTAAAAGTATAACAACGCGTATCCCGAAAAAAATTCACCACCTATAGTGTCTATTATATAGAGTCCATTTTGAGTTCCTCATTTTCGTGTTCTTGAATATATACTTTTCAGTTCGATTTATTCAAGGAGCTTTTGCAATTGTTAGTTGAAAGTGAAACTACAAGTGTTCCAAGATATGTAGCATTGCTTGCATTGAATCGCATTGAAAGCTTTCAATAGTTACTATTAGTATAATGCATGTATTTTCTTTTCAAATTCCAGGTTTCAAGCAATTCAAAACATTTTCGTTTGTGCAATATCAAATAGGCATCAATATTCACGTTTAACTTCCGTTATCAACGAAATACGGTACAATATTGTTTCCACTTCAAAAAGGGAAAAAAGAGAATGATATGAGATAATAATAATGAGTTTATTAAAAAAAATATTTTCAAAGAGTTATCTCACAGGTTGTGGGTTAAGATCACGTCATAAGTAACAACGGTGGATTATAATAAATGATTACTACCACAATAATCTAGAAATCAGGAAAAATTAGACGAGTAAATAATGGAAACCAGTTTCCCGAAAAAGTCCCCGAAGGGCTTGTCTTAAGGGTAGAACTGATCAAGCATTAATTACAATAACAATTAGTTTCACACGAGTGCACTCGCGATTCTGGTGAATGTAGTGTTAAAATTTCATTTCAGAAACAAATAGTGAGGGCATAGAAATCAAATGTAAATGGAATCCTTAATAATATTGAGTGCAATATGGTAGGGAGATTAAGCAACTAAACAGAAAAAAAAAATTTGAGTATGGTTAAAGAATAAATAGCAAATGACATTTACTGATAACTTGAATACATTTCGTAACGAATCCCAAAGATACAACAGGGTTTTTCCAGATCATTGGCATAAAATATGAAGGTTTTCATCAGATATCGACGAATTTTCTAAAAAATGAACAATTTGTTCAGGCCAGCCTCAACTCACCTACACTGTAGGTTGACGGACTAACACCTATTAGAAAACAACTACTTCCCTGGCTCATACCACGAAGGGCATTGAATTACATCCAACAGGTGTCAGTGCGGGATTCTTCACAGAAGAAATTCCGCATATGCTCCTGGCGATACAACTACCAGAATTGATTTCCAATTATTGGGAGGGGACACACTTGCAGACCGGTTTCGGGCTATCTGGCCCCTCATCAGTGCAAGGCAGTGTCATCATCAACATGAGTCGATGACTTCCCATAATTGAAAATCATACTCGAGCAGAGTATCTTCCCTAGACCTAGGCTGATACAAACAACCAGCAAAATAGCCGTTGCTGCGCCATCTGCCCGTAGACTAGGTACTAACCAAGAGCATATCCGCATGGCTCCAATTCCTTGTACAAGGAAAATACGAATTTCACAAAAATTCATGGGAATGCTTGAAGACTGGCTTTAAATCAAATTTTCAAAAAATGAACAATTTGTTCAGGCCAGCCTCAACTCACCTACACTGTAGGTTGACGGACTAACACCTATTAGAAAACAACTACTCCCCTGGCTAATATCACGAAGGGCATTGAATTACATCCAACAGGTGTCAGTGCGGGCACTGCCTTGCACTGATGAGGGGCCAAATAACCCGAAACCGGTCTGCAAGTGTGTCCCCTCCCAATAATTGGAAATCAATTCTGGTAGTTGTATCGCCAGGAGCATATGCGGAATTTCTTCTGTGAAGAATCCCGCACTGACACCTGTTGGATGTAATTCATTGCCCTTCGTGGTATTAGCCAGGGGAGTAGTTGTTTTCTAATAGGTGTCAGTCCGTCAACCTACAGTGTAGGTGAGTTGAGGCTGGCCTGAAAAAATTGTTCATTTTCTGAAAATTTGATTTAAAGCCAGTCTTCAAGCATACCCATGAATTTTTGTGAAATTTGTGAGATATCGACGAGTTGGTGAAAAATATCCCTACCCATAGATAAAATCCAAGCCTTCATTTTTTTTCTTGAATAGGTTTTTGGAGTTGATGCGTCTCAATCGAAGAGGCAGGACAGTTTTCAGTCTGAAACAATAAATATATATGATATTTGACCTATCGACTTTCGAGCTCTAGGTAATATTTCATTTGCAGCTATCCTTCTTCTGGTGTGATATTGGTGTTCTAATACAGAAGATATTGGCTTATCGTACACTTGCATCAGGATAGATTTGCAGTATAGTTGTCGTAAATCCTGTATTTGTAATTCGTTAAAAAGAAGTAACGAAGAGTATCGAGGAGGTTTGTTTGAGATTTTTTTTGAGGAGTCTTTTTTGAATAATTTCTAGAGGTCTCAATTTAGTTTTTCTCATTCCGCCCCAGCCTATTATGCTATGTTGTATAACGGATCCAACTAGGAAATGGTATAGTATTTTCAAATGTTCCAAATGGTGAAATTTTTCGAATTGTTTGAATTTATGAATATGAGGACGAATTTTATTGACTACAGATTGAATTCAAGTCCAATTATTATTCTTAGATATTTTGCTGAGCGGGTGAAGGTAATTTCATTGTTGTCCCGCGTTATGAACTCGTAGTCGGGTAAAAATTTCTCATAAGCAGTGAAGGCGACTATTTTTGTTTTAGAATGGTTTATTATCAGATCATTATTTCTGAACCATTTCAAAAATTTTTCCAGATCGTAAGTGGCTGTTCCTTTCAGATCAGTTCATGTTTCACCTTTACAAAACCGAACTGTATCATCGGCAAAAGATATGATAGTGCCTAAAGAATTTAAGGAGAGAAATCATTCAGGTTAATGATAAAGAGCAAAGGCCCAAGAACGGTTCTCTGGGGAAAACCGCAAGTAACTTACATCTCAAAGACCTCAGAAATCTCCCGTTGGGGTATTGACGGGTGATCAATACCCAGAAATAACATTAAAAAACCTAAAAAGCTCATGGAGTTGAGTGAACTTGAAGTCCTGTTTTCTTAAACCTGACCATCGCAGATATCCTAATAGATTTGAGTTTAATTTCAATGTTTTTCGACAGTCGTGAATTTGCAGCCTACAATTCGATGTTACACGGACCATTCACGTTAACTCTGTCTGCGAATAACATAGATAAAGGAATCGAAACAATCTCACAGATAGGACAGAATGATGGTTCCATCGCATGCAAAATCCTTTATAAAAGGTCATTATATATCGGATGACCAGGAACCAATTTACCCCCTGTATCTCATCCGTTGCTATTCCGTAGTTATATTTCAAATTCGGTTGTTCAATTTGATGTCATAAATGTAGAATTTAGCAAGTATCGAACCATATATGACATTTCCGGTTTGACCAGAAGCGCATACAATTTTCATATTACAAATGGAAAGTATTACTTTTTTGGAAAAAAATATTGAGTATAGAATTACCTTTCCAATGATATTACAATCATTCTCTCAATTCACAATCTGCTGATATAGTTGATATCTTATGAATATTACTTTTTCTATTCCCCTCGAGACGAAACATCTTCACGAAAGTATGCTTTTGAAGTGAGAAACTTCATATATTGAAACACAAAACATGAATTGTATTGTCACCAACTTTAAAAATTCCTTTGTTAGCATTCAGACTTGATGTGGAAATATGAATTGAAATTTTATTTTGAAAATAGCTAATCTGCCTAAACAATATTGAGAAGAGTTTGGCCATGAATTGTTGTCACTCACATGATATTGATCAATATTCCATAGCATACTTTCATGAAAATGTTTCGTTACGAGGCAGATACAAAAAATATTTTTTTTATAAAATCTCAATCATACCATCAGATGGAAGTATGATTATGATATATCATTGGAAAGGTGATCCTATACCGCATCGTAATTTTCAAGAAAAAATTATAGATTCCATTTGAAATATGAAAATTGGATGCGCTTACGATCAAACCGGAAGTGTCATGTATGGTTTGATACTCGCTAAATTGTACACTCATAGCTCTAATTCGAAGTACCGAATATGAAATATCCATACAAAATAACAACGTAGATACATAAATTGTTTCTGGGTCACCCGGTATATGTACAAGATTACACTCTTTCCCAATATATAAACTACACAGGTGAGCTGAGGAAAGGATGAGGTATTAGTCAGTTTAGCCAACATTAGAACAGAAAAGTATTTCAATAAATGTCCATACACCGCGTAAGACACGGTATCGACTTGATTTTGCAATTTTTTCTGAACCACACTCGTTAGTATTATTCAAAAGGATTCTCATTTCAATTAAATGCAATACTTTGATTTGAAAAAATGTGCCCCTCACTAACATTTTGTGTAATGTGTCCCCCCTAACATTTTTTGTAACGGCGCCCATGTCTCTACCTAAGGTTTCATATAATTAAAAAAGATTGAAGTTAGCGCAATAGAAACAGGCTTTTCTATGGAAATGAACTCTCTTTGGATTCCAATGACGGCAATAAATTATTGCAAATGATATGAGCGAGTACTTTTACATTTTATAGAGATGTCATTTTTGCCAACAGTGCTTAGTTATACGGATCGACTCCAACAGAATATTCATTACAACAACACATGGAATCAATGAAAGTCAACTAAAAGTTTTGCTCATGATTTTTTTCATTAGATAATATCCATACATTATGAATTGATACTTGCTTCTACTTTCCCTGTGTAAACACAAGTAATACAATGAGTACCTGCAATCAAGTTCGATAAACTTACCTTCACTACCCGAGAAGAGATCCTTGAAGTTGATGGATAATCTTTAGTTAAAGGCCAACCAAAAAACTGATTGCTGCCTTGAGACTGTCTTGATATTCTAAATGGGGAGTTTTTGGTATTCCATTGATGAATTATAAAATGGTATATCAAAGATTTTTTTTGATATTCCAAGACATGGTTCTCGGTGGTCTAGAAGTAGGCTCGTCCGGCTATCAAGCTTAAGACTAGCATTCAATTCCCCGCCGGGCCACCGTACTGGGATTCACACGTTGAAAGGAAAGGCCTCGTTTATCTCATGCTCGCACAAGTTTCGATTTCTGAGGTTGACACTCGTCAGCTGGTTAACGAAAAACAAACATTTCAAACAAACGACGAGAAAACATACAAATGATGAATAGTCCCAATATTGCTGATTCAAGAAAAAAATTGTGAAATTTGCATTCTTCAAGCATATTTCCGATTATTTATAAGTAGATAAATTCGAAAATGAGAGGCAGTTTGTCGTAGGGAGCAGGTGACTATAGAAATAACTGAATATTGATAAATTTCAGCTGTGCACAGACACATTCCTAACAATATTCATCTTAGTGTTATTCACACCAATAAGGGAAAAATAATAGCACTATGAGCTCGTTTGAAACAATCAATTGTCAGTATAAACATAATCTTTCTTCTCCCTTCTATCTGGAAGCGATATGCGTAAATATGTTATTTTTAATGTACCATCAAACATGCAATTCTACGCACGACGTTTTTTCCACAACTGTATCTTCATTCAAAAATTTCGAAATATTAATTCAGTGTAATCTAACCTCTCCTATAAATACACATTAATAATCAAGTTTCTTATTTCTCATCCCCATGGAAACGCCTTTGAAATCGCGCTATTGTCAATAAATATTATTTGTCAAGTCTATTATTAATTTCTATATGCGTTCAAAGTAGATATTATTTTTGTTAAGATGATGATGACGATATCTTGCGATAGCTATAGTGAAGAAATAAAAGATACAGCGAACGCCGCATTGATAAATCTTTAGCCATGCAAATTAGGGGTTTCTGTACGGAAACGTGTACACTCAATTTAGAGAATGGTGTCAAAAAATGTACAAAGAATGTAAAAACCGCAAAAAAGATTGCTCTGCTATGTCAGTTCGAAGAGAAATCCTACATTGTGGAATCATTATTCTATGCTCAAAAGCACTTTGAATATAAAGAAAAAGAGTGATTTGCCGTTATATTTTTCTAGCAAATTTTCATTCATTGTGAAAAATCATTATTATTTTTTACGAATCCAAAGCAACGAAAAAATTAGTTTTACTTTGAATACTGAAGAACCGATATCAGAAAAGGTTATTCTTGCTTATTTTTCATACAAAGCAAAAGTATTCAAACCGTCGACGATGTGGAGTCACTATTCTATGTTACGAACAACAATCTATGTCAATAAAAATGTGGATATCAGTGAGTTTACAAATTTGATTGCTTTTTTGAAAAGGAATGCGAAAGGGTATCGGCCAAAAAAATCAAAAACTTTTAGTACGGAAGATTTCAGTATTTTTAATAGAAGCTGATGATCATATTTATTTAGGCTTGAAAATAATTTTTATAGTTGGGATAGTAGGAGGTCGCCGAAGAAATGAATTACTAAATATGCGCCTCGAGGATGACTGCGGTTCTTTTATTAAAATAAGCATTCCAGATACAAAGACAAAGATTGGGAGAATTATTACAATAACCGAAGGTGATGTTGCTGGAATTAATCTGATTGTACTAGTCCGAAAATACATTCAAATGCGTCCAAATCATGTAAAAAAACCATCGATTTTTCCTTAGATATAGAAACGGAACATGCACCTTTCAACCTGTTGCCATCAACACATTTTCTTTCATCCCAAAAAAAATAGCGACATTACTTGGCTTGCAAAATCCTGAATTATACACTAGCCATGCATTGCGCAGATCGTCAGCAACGTTACTGTCAGATGCTGGTAATGATATACAAACGTCGAAAAGATATGGTGGGTGGAAGTCCAACGCTGTTGCTGAAAATTATATTGATGAATCTATCAATGATAAACGGAAAACAGCTGTGAAGTTACTTTGACAAAATACATCGGCTATATCGCAGTTCTCAAAGTACATCGACAAGCATAACAATGGATTCAAACGTGACTCAGTTTGTTAACAATGATGGGGATGACATATCATATACGAGTAATGAACAAAAGGCACCAGTATTCCGTGGCAATACGTTTCAAAACTGTACGTTTAATTTTCGTAGTAAACTACAGTAATTTTTAAATAAAAATGTATGTTCAATTCATGTCAGTATTCTTAAATAAATGGATTTGTTGTAATATGTAGGTACGTGTTTATTTTCTCAATAAAAATGTATATTTGATTATGAAATCTGATTTTATCAAAGAGTGACAAAATGAGATTTAATTTTGTCACTCTTTGATAAAATGAGTGACAAAATGAAAACAAGTGACAATATGAACAACATTTCGTATCTAGAATGAGTGTCAAAATTATGATATTCCGTATCTGAATTACATAAAATGGTATATATCGTAAAGAAGAGGATAAGTAGCTTATTACGCTTGTGCGAAAATTGTGAACACGAGGCGTTAGGCGAGTGCAGCAAATCGCGAGCTTTTCTACTTCGACCAAGCTTGTGCGGTAATTTATGCTGGTGTAGCACGAATTTCTTCGTTATCCCTCATTTCCAATGATCACTGGATGACAGTAATTTACAAAGAATTTGAAATGAAAATCCATTGAATTTGGTTTGTGAGCCATGGTTTGTAATGTAGACTGCAAACATACAGGCATTTTTGAGCTCGATTGCGATATTTCGAATGACACTGGCCAATATTTGAAGCGTTAGACACTGAATGGCGGATTGATGGGGAAGTTGCGAAGACAATATTTTTCAAATGACCACAAATGTAAAAATCAAAAGGGGTTGAGTCTGGTTATCTAGCAGGCCACCTGATGTGTTTCATTGCATTACTCCCCAAATCTTTCACGAAGGTACTCCGTCACGTATCGAGCACCACTCAAAGATCCATCAAAAATTATAGTGCCAATTATCATATCCGCCACTATTGCCAGCAAGACATAGAATCCGAATTGAATATGCTCATAAAAAAAATTGTTCTAAAAGTGTTCGTTTCCATTAACCGGCTGACGAAATGACATCAACTTTTGATTTCCATACGAATCACCCTGTATATAGAACGGTGCCGAGTGGCATGGCAAATACTGTTCTCCGAAATGGATGAGGAGGTGACATGTGTAAAATGTGATTTGCTTGAGAAAGAGAGGAATTCTATATTACGCTGCGACAGCTGTAACAGTCCTGTACACAAAAAATGTTCAGGTCTTAATGCATCCGAAATAAAAGTAATTGAACTTAAAGGTAAACGTACTCTGAAGTTCTTCTGTGAAAATTGTTTGGATGGAATTTGTCAAGTGCCAAAATTGATAAAAGCCATCGCTGAACTGAGAGAGGAGGTTGAATCCCTCAAAGTTAATCGAAATGGAATCGACGTAAACATTCCGAACGAGTCGTTGATGGAAGAGCTGTATGAACGTCAAAAGAGAGTAAACAATTTAATTATTTTTAATATGCCCGAGAGAGAAAACGATATAGAGTCCGTAGATAATACTTTCCGAAAAATAACAAATGAACAGATATCTGTTGTTAAAGTAACACGAATTGGGAAACCAAATAAAAATGGATGGAGAACTTTGAAAGTCATGCTCACAAATTCATTTGATGTTCAAACTATACTCAGAAACCGTCTCAAAATTAAAGGCGAACAATTGTTTATAAACTCTGATCTTACTAAACAACAACAGCAATTTGAGAGGAATTCGCGAGATGAATTGAAACAGCGAAACTCCAGAGGCGAGAATCTGGTTTTGAAATATCATCGAGGAGTTCCAAGAATTGAGCAAAAAAACTAGTAGAGCATCCAACAGTTTCAAGAGATACTTCAGTAGTGAACTTGAACATTTATTGGCAAAACGTGGGTGGTTTGCGCACAAAAATAAACGATTTAATCAAAGCTATTTTGTTGTCTGAATATGATATCATAATTTTAATAGAATCCTGGCTCACAAGTGATATCTCTGATGAAGAAATTTCAACGGATTTATATAATGTGTTTGGATGTGATCGTTCTTTACTAAATAGTAAGAAATCAAGAGGTATATTAATTTTTGCACACAAAAATATCGCGGTAAGTCAAAATAAGATTCCACAAACTTCAGTGGAACAGCTATTAATATTTTGTAAATTGAAAGAATCCAATCTGGTAATAGGAGGGGCATATATTCCTCCAGACTCTGAAGAATTTCTATATGTCTGTCATGGTGAAGCAGTAGAATTTATTATGCAAGAACATAAACCTGATAAGTTGTGTGTTTTTGGCGATTTCAATCTTCCTAATGCTTCTTGGAGTAATGATCGATATGGAGTCACAGTAAACTGCCCAATAGGTTCTTCTGCTCTGGTATTAGCTCAGCAATATGCTTTTTTGAATTTTTTCCAGAATAATTCGATTTCCAATATGAGAAATGTATTCTTAGACCTAGTTTTTTCAAATATACCTGATTTGATTATAAATGAAGCAACAGACCCTATTTTCTCTAACAGTGTACATCACATTTCCTATATCTGTGAACTTTGTATTGAAAATGCGTCTAGAAGCTCTTTATATCACAGAGAGCATTATTACGACTTCAGACAAGCTGATTACATAAGTCTAAATAATTATTTTTCTGACATCAGTTGGTCCGAGCATCTTGATTCATCAGATATAAACATAGCAGTCTCCAAATTTTATCAGATTTTAAACATGGCAGTTGCCCTATTTGTACCTCTGAATATTTACAGATCATCGACTTTTCCGAAATGGTTCTCGGCTGATCTAAGGAATCTAGTCAAACAAAAAAAACTTGCTCACAAGCGATACAAAGCCTCTCAACATCATTTGGATTATCACGAATTTTCCAAATTGAGAACCGACTGTAAAACCTTATCCGATGCTTGTTATTCAGAATATATAAATCGTGTTGAGGCTTCCTTAAATACAAATCCAAAATATTTTTGGAAGTACCTAAGTAGCAAAAAATCTTCAAATATGATTCCCAATAATATGCATTTTGGAGATTTGGTGGCCAGTGACAATGAAAAAATTGCAGAATATTTTGCTGACTACTTTTCTACCGCATATGTACCAACACAAAAGAATAATATAATTTCCAATGTTTTCCCCAACCTATACTTTGATATTGATACTCCTGAAATTAATATCACTATGTTATATGATAAAATCAACAAATTGCCTAACAGATTCTCAATAGGTCCCGATGGCATACCAAATATTTTCTTGAAAAATTGTGCTTGTACATTATGTCATCCACTGCTTATGTTATTCAATCTGTCTTTGAAATCTGGGACTTTTCCTGATATATGGAAATCAAGTTACCTTATTCCAATTCACAAATCTGGTGACCGTAGTAATATTGGGAATTATCGTGCTGTATGTAACCAATCAGCAATTTCCAAGCTTTTTGATAGCCTTGTTTGTGATCAACTAAATTTCTCGTGTAAAGAATTACTATCTAATAATCAACATGGGTTTTCTAAAAGCAAATCAACATTCACTAACTTGGTTTTGTATGAACATAAGATTTTGAATGCTTTAGAAAATAGAGCACAAGTGGATTCATTTTATACAGATTTTTCAAAAGCTTTCGATCGAGTTAACCATGAGATATTGATAAATAAGTTGGGCAATATGGGGTTCAATCAGGGTCTTTTGAAATGGTTATGCAGCTTTCTAGTTGATCTTTGCCAGAAAGTGAGAGTGAGAGGACATACTTCAAGAGAAATATTGGTTTCTTCCGGAGTTCCACAGGGTGCTCATTGCTCACCTTTACTATTCAATTTATTCATAAATGACATTGGAAACTGTTTTGAAGCTAGCGAATTCCTGATGTTTGCAGATGATCTCAAAATTTTTAAAATAATCAAGTCCTCAACTGATCAAGATCTGTTACAAAAGGATCTAGATAATTTGTCTCACTGGTGCAACTCAAATAAACTGTTTCTAAACATTAATAAATGCTATCACATTAGTTTTTTCAAACGAAACAAAAACTTTGGCGCACATTACTTTCTAGAAAATCAAGAACTTAAATATACCCCGCTAGTTAAAGATCTTGGGATAACATTTGATGAACAGGTCACATTTGCTGAACATATAAATAATGTTTCTGTTAAATCGTGTAAAGTTTTAGGATGTATACTTCGTAACTGTAGTGAATTTCCTCTAACTTCATTGATTAGAATCTATCAGACACTTGTTTTATCAAACTTAGAATATGCATCTATTGTATGGTCACCGCTTGATAATAACAAAAGCAGAATTCTAGAAGGGACTCAACATAAATTTCTGAGATATTGTGCATTCAAAAGTGGGTATCGAATCATGGATCATGATTACAAACCAATGATGGAGGCTTTAAACTTGAAACCACTTAGTAAAAGGAGGCTTGATTTCGATCTATGCTTCATATATAAAATATTGAATGGAATGACTGTTTGTCCTGAATTATTAGAGTGCATAGAGCTCAATGTGCCAACTAGAACTCTTCGAAATCACGAGTTATTTCACATTACCTTCCATCCCACAAATTATGGACAACATTCACCACTGCAAAGAACACTAAAAACAATAAATGATAATAATATAGATATATTGGGGTGCTCTCTGACTGATTTCAGAAGAAAAATAAAAACTGTTCAAAGGTGAATCAAATTATAACAGATTTTGGGATATGTACAGTGAAATAAAAAACATTTTTATAGCTTCTTCCTATGAGATGTATATTAATAAGTAGTGTTTATGTATTATTTGTTAAAGTTTATATTTTTGTAGGAATTGGGTTCGTCCCGTTAATAAAGATTATTATTATTATTATTATTATTATTATTATTATTATTATATTATCAAGTCTTGGAAATCCACATGATTTTCTGAATGAAATAATACCGAACAAAACAAATTGAAATCAAAACTTCTATGAAAAAAAAAGTAAAATCAGAAACATTTCACAAATATTCTCTGTTGATAGGCACGTGTATATCATTCGAAGAAGTTTGATTCCTTCACAAAAAGAAAGAAAAAGTCTATCTAAAACAGCAACAGCTACTCGTGACAAGTATGTTTGTTTACCTTTGAACATTCAACAATTTGTAAAAGAAGGACAATGATGTTATTTTCCGTTTCAATTCTAGGCTTGAATGTCCAATGTATTACATTATTCTGCATTATTTATGCCTGTCTCGGGAGGAAAAACCCCAACGGTTCGAAATATCAAAAATTTCGGGAACTTTCTCTGAACTCTTTTTATTTTCTGAATATCACAATAATAGAATGGATACCAAATATATATATTCAAGTATAGAGCACACCAGCGAGTTACATAGCAGTTTGGGCGCTGAAATGTTGTCAGGGGGTTTAAAGGTTCTGATGATGAATCCAGACATTCTAAGACTTAGTGATATATCATTCTTGATGTGATCAGAAGAAGTAAATCTGTTGTTAAATATCACCCCCAAGTATTTGATGTTATTGCATCTCAGAAGCTCAATAGTAGATAGATAGATAGATAGATAGATAGATAGATATTACCCTTTTTGTCATTGGTTACAATATTTGGGTTCGTCAATTTAGTGTACAATTAAATTATACAAGTATGCACATACTCCCAAACTCAATGGCCTATTAGACATTTCTGGAAAACGGGACATAGGATTATTTTGAAAATTTGAATTCTTGGGTAATTAGTTCTGTTCTATCGATCTTAAATATTTTCAGCGCTGCGACGTTGCTGCTTATATTGAAAAGTACCAACAACTATGATATTTTATATCTATATATTATTGCATTTCTCGCTGAGTTATTGCTTTCCAATTATTTTTGTATCATACTTCCCTATACCTATCTTTAGTGGTTTTCGAGAAATCCATTGATTTACTTATTTTTTGTGCGAAACATAGCTTTAATCATATGCTTATTATTGCGGTATTTAGATTCGAAGACAGCTGAAATTTTGAATGTAGTTTGACAATGCCCTGTGTATTAGTTCTGTCTGAGGAAATTCTTTCTCCATTATACAGGGTCGTTCAAAATTTGTGAATTCACCGATACATACAAAAGTGGTGAAAAGTGCATTTTTTCAAACGGAACATCCTGTATATTATCGAAAATCCTGAAAGACAATTGAAGTTCCTTTCAAATGATGTGTCATGTTCCTATACCTAAATAGTCAGGTTTCCGAAATAAATGCAAGTTTCTATAAAAATTGTATTATTTCGACATATTTTGTATTAGGTGGCTATGAAATGTCATGGAACATGTCATTATGAAAATTCGACAATTAATGCATCAATAATAAAACGTCATTAACGTAGATTTGATCAGAAAAGAATCAAAATGAAAGGCAATAATAATTCAAATCATGTTTGATTAGAAAAGAATCAAAATGGAAGGCAAAAACAATTCAAATGAAGTTTTGATGAAATTAATTATTCTTCATGGCCAAACAAACTTTAAGTTTGACAAGCAGTAATTTTCATAGTGTTTCTGCCAGAAGAAAGTATTGGAAATTGATTATAATGCATATTCAAATGTAGATATTTCAAATTTGTTTTATATTTACGGTGAGTGCCAAAGAATTGTTTCGAGAACATGCATCAGAAAATTCAATGAACTTTATCCAATATTACCGCATATGAATAGAAGAAAATTCAGAAGAATTGAACAAAATTATGCTGTGTTTGGGAATATTGAAGCACCAAGAAATCAAATCATGCCGATAACTGGAGACGAAGTAAATGAAACAGAACATTTTGCATGTTCTTGCTATAATTTGATCACATTGACCATGAAGAATAAACAATTTCCATTTTGATTCTTTTCTAATCAAATTTACGTTATTGAAAGCGCTAACGTTTCATTATTGATGCATTAATTGTCGAATTTTCTTACTGACATGTTCCATGACATTTCATAGCCACCTAATACAAAATATATCGAAATAATACAATTTTCATATAAACTTGTATTTATTTCTGAAACCTGACTATTTAGGTATAGGAACATGACACATCATTTGAAAGGAACTTCAATTGTCTTTCAGGATTTTCGATGATATACAGGATGTTCCATTTGAAAAAATGCACTTTTCACCACTTTTGTATGTATCGGTAAAATCACAAATTTTGAACGACCCTGTATAATGGAGAAATAGTTTCTTTAGACACAACTAATACACAGGGCATTGTCAAACTACATTCAAAATCTCAGCTGTCTTCGAATCCAAATACCGCAATAATAAGCATTTGATTGAAGCTATGTTTCGCACAAAAAATAAGGAAATCAATGGATTTCTCGGAAACCACTAAAGATAGGTATAGGAAAGTATTATACAAAAATAATAAGAAAGCAATAACAAAGCGAGAAATGCAATAATATATACGGTGTCCTATTTGAAATATCAAAGTTGTTGCTACTTTTCAATATAAGCGGCAACGTCGCAGCGCTGAAAATATTTTAGATCGATAGAACAGAACTAATTACCCAAGAATTTAAATTTTCAAAATAATCCTATGTCCCGTTTTCCAGAAATGTCTAATAGGCCATTGAGTTTGAGACACCCTGTATATACACGAGTACACACACATATACACAACAAGAGAAAAATAAAAAGCAAAAATACAATATGAGTTTGGAATCAAACATCTTTGAAAAACCATATGAAGGTACGAATCATACATTGTCATTGGTTTATATATTCATCTAAACTATAAAAGCATTTCATGATGAGAAATTTTTTCAATTCAACTTTGAATTTCCTCGAAGAGTATTTTATATATAGTCCCGAAAGTCAATAGTTGTATTTTTTTTCAAGGAAGTTACCACTTTGCAATTTTTCATATTAAAAAAAATACTGTTCAATATTCATTCATTTCATTCCACCCTGAAAAACATTTTTGTTTACTGTACCTGACCGAAAAACAATTTTGTTTCTTTACTACAGGACGCATATTATTGAAACATGTCACTAAGTAAAAAAGTCGAAAAAAGCTTGGAAAAAATACAAATCGAATAATGCGAACAAATCCAAACAGAGAAGGTTGAAATTGATTTTTTTGTCAAAAAAATAACTTTGAAGGTTTGATTGATCCAGAAAAAATAATATTGTAATAAAAAAATTGAGATATCGAATATGTACGACGTGTCACAGTGAAAATAAAAAATATCTCTATTGACAGATTTCATAGATTTCAATCTGTCAATATGCCATTGACAGATTTCAATCTGTCAAAACGCCATTGACAGATTTCAATCTGTTAATTCGCCATCGACCGATTATAATGTGACATTGACAGATTCAAATCTGGCATTGACAGATTTTAATCTGTCATGGACCGATTTCAATCTGGCAGTCTTAATAGTCTTGGTCTTGATATCCTTGGTCATGGAACAAAATGCGTCTAGAAATTTGAATTATTACATAATAAATATTTCGTATTTCTCAGTCTTCACAATTGTCTATATGTACGGGTAAATTAAGCAATATAAATTTCTCATTTCACCAGAAGAATATAATTTTTGAGAAATCTTCAATTAATATTCAATCAGAGTCACACGGCGCACAGGCCGACAGGCCAGAAAAAAAGGTTCAAAAGGGTTGGAATGTTAATTAGGTTTTTATTGACCATTTTACAATGGATTATTGTATGATGAGCAGTGAGATGCAGATGCGGCAGAAGGGAGGACTCTGAGTCCCAAAGAAATTGCAATACTCATTTTGTGGGAAAATATCACATATACAGGGTGAGTTATATCGCTGCGGTAATAGACAGTCGGAAATTGCAAAATCTCACTTTTCACCTGTCATTATTTCAAAAACAGTTGAAGATAGGTATAGAATAATAATAAAACATTCAACCTAATTCAAATGGGTATGCAGCAATACACAGGATGATTCTTTTGAAACAAATATTCGTTGCCAAGTTCAACTGGAAGTGGCAACAATGCAGTCTCAATTTTTTTTCAAAAATTTCATATTCAAATCGAATAACTTTTTTATTTTCTGTCTTTTTTCAATAGTAGGATGTATGGTCCACTGCGGTCTTACAACATACACCTATTTGTTGTAAACTGTAAAACTGCAATACTGAATTCAAAGAATGTATTTCCGATTCTGGGTGAACAAAAATTAAAAACCTACCGTATGAAAAATAAAGAATTGAAATAAATTGCCATAACATTTTCATCAGATTTTCTCAATATATTGAGAAAATTTGACTTCATTTTTATTACTTCGAGACCAAGATCAAGGCTCTTGAGAGAGACTTTCGGTTTTGGTCGTGGTCTTGAAAGTCAAGTCTTGGTCTTGAAAAGATTCATTAGGTCTTGGTCTTCGTCTCAGTCTTGGTCTTGTATAAATACCAAGACAAGACCAAGAATAATCTCTTGGTCTCGCGAAGACCTAGGATTTCTACGCTGGGGTGATTGATTGCATCGTTGCTGAGAATGCAGGTGGCTTCCTTGACTTTTCTATCCAACCAGTGGTTCCTGTGTATGAACTCGTTTTCAGACCATTCAATGCTGTGATGGTTTGTCCAGACATGCTCTGCTATTCTTGATTTTGTGGTTTCTCCTAGTTGTGTTTTTTTTGTGTTGGCACAATCTCACTCCCAATGGTCTTCTGGATTATTGAGTGGTCGAGTTTTTGTGAGCTGGCTGCGTATTGTGCTCCCTGATCGAAAACAGACTCTAACGTTGTATTTTCCTCTTATCTTCTTGATCCTTTCTGAAAGTCCTTTCACTTAGAGGATGAAGATGTTGTTCCAAAGTCTCCTTGGTATTTCTTCGGTTCGTCTGGGCCAATGACTGATCCATTTCACTGAAGATCCTTTCTTATCTTGTTCAGTTCCTTGTCGAGGCCTTTTCTGGTACTGCGAAGATTGACTGTCCAATCGATCAGAGATTTGATGATTCTTCGCTTCGTAGATTGATAGTGATTGGATTGCTCATTCAGGTATTGTCCAGTATTCTTCGGTTTCCTGTAGACTGTTATTTCCCATATATTTCTGGTCCTCTTCACCTCCAAGTCGAGGAACGGCAGTTTGCTCTGAGATCATTTTTCCATTGTAAATTTGATGGTGGGTCTCACGTATTTCAAGTATTTTAGAAGGCCATCCAATTCTGCATCTTCGTGGTTTCATACCATGAATGTGTCGTCGATATATCTCAACCAGACGCGGGGCTTCTTCTTGGCGTGTTCGATAACGAATGCTTCCAGCCATTCTATAGATGTTGGCTATAACCAGTGACAGTGGTAATCCCGTTGGTTATCATCCATCTTGGCAGAAGAAACGCTCCTTCAACTGGAAGTAGCAATTCTGAACGCAAAATTCCAGCAACTGCATGATGCCTCCTACTGGTAGTGTTGTTCTATTCTGCAAAATGTCATGTTCTCTTAGCTTTCTGTTGATGATCTCGAGTGTGTCTCTGACGGGAACCTTGTCGTTGAGGCTTTCTACATCGAAACTGATTAGTTGGTCTCCTTTTATGGCTTCTACTCTTTTCACGATTTCAACGTCTGTCTGGAGTTTTTCACAAAGGGAAAGGAGATTCTTTGTAGTGGCTGTACGATTGGAAGTAGAAATTGCGCAAATCTGTGGGTTGTAGAATTCTTGGAGCTGATGATCGGCCTGAGAGGTGCGTCCGTCTTGTGGATTTTCGGAAGCCCGTAAAGGTGAGGTAGCTTGCTATGATGAGGCGTCAGTGAGAATCTCCCCTTGTCTGAAAGATACTTGATACTTCTTTGATGTTAGATAAAGTTTCCTCTCTATCAATGAAGTGAGGTATCTGGATACCGTACTGTATTTTCCTTTTTGCAGCACTTTTTCTATCTTCGTCCCGAACTGGCCGATATCCATCACTACCGTGTCGTTTCCTTTATCCTCGGGTATGATTTTGATGGTAACATCTATGTGAATCGTCCATGTTAATCCGATGAAAAAAATATGAATCGGATGTCTGATATCGGATCTGTCTAAATCCAGCAGTACTTTTAGGTGCTCGTGGGTTGTTGGGAAAGTTGTGTAGGCAATGTTTTCCGAGTGACCCCAAATTGATAAGTCTAAAGGGGTTAAGCCGGTTGATATTGCAGGCCACCTGATAGGACAATGTGTTTCAATCCATTACTCCCCAGATATTTCACGAAAGTACTCTGAGACTATTCTACTTTCTTGAAAAGGTGTTCCATCCTGCTGGAAAAACCTTGAATCCGAATTGAATGTGCTCATAAAGAGGCACTTTTCAAGTAATTAGCGTTTTTTTACTCCAGGTATCTCCGGAAACAACATTAACATTTGATTTCCTAACTAATCATGAAAATTCACATAATATTCTGAATATAATGATACTCCATAGTTGATTTTCAAAATATTCAGAATTTCTTAATGCACTAAAAAAAATTCAATCGATTCGTGATTTTGGAAAGTGACAATTCAATCATTTTGTATGCAAATCACAAATTTTGCTATGAATTTCACCGGCGTGAAGTTAGTCACTTCCACACATAACTCGTCGAAAAAAGTTATGACCTTTGTTATGAGAGAGTTCGCAGCGTATTTTCAACTTGAAATAGATTTTATTAGCGACAAATGAGCCTGATGACAAAATCTCCATGATCTGATAGACATTTAATATGTACCTGGAGGGGTGTGTTGCTGAAGTTTTTTCAAATAGTTCAATAACTTCTTTCATTCTGCTTCGAGTATATGAATTATTCATGTGAAACAATAACCCCAAAAAACGTTGTTTCATTTCAGAAGGAAAATTACATTCAAAACGGCCGATCTCAATGCATAAGGAATAATTTCAAGAAGCTTTTCAAGAATTAGTTTAATGTTCACCAGGTAGGAAAATCATAACATTCCTGGACAGCTGTGAATATTGCAAGTTGAGACCCAAGTCTAAACACAAAGTCCAAGAATGTGGCTTTTCCTACGAGGTAAACATACTATTTTTCTGAAAATCGTTTAAAATTCTACAGAGTATAAGTTCATTTTGAAAAAATCGCGGATAATTTTATTAACAAATAAATGGTACTTCGAAATTCGTGAAAATTACTTGCGTTACTAAAGAAATTGTTTTCAATCATTCAACTGGAACACTGACAACTGTAAGGAAATATTTTGACTTTTTCTTCGAGTAATTTTCCTTCGAAATTTCCGAACTATTCGTGGAGAATGATAATTTTGATCTCCTTTCTCTTGCTTTTTATTATGTAAGTAAGTAAGTAAGTTTATTCACACATCACACATCAGAGTAACATATATCATGTAAATACAATACAGAGTGAATAAAACTAAAACGGCACTATTTGCGAAACACATTTCTGTGTTTGTATACAAAGTGGGGTTTAGTGCCGTTCATACATGTAAGAAATGCATGGCAATAAAAAACAATACAATATTTGGAGTAATAGTTCTCTAAAACGAGGTGGATAAAATCTAAAAAAATATCTAAAATTGATGTGGTCGATTATTAAAAGGTAGGTAATGTACGTTTGGGACATATTGTGAGATCATATTAATTATTCAACGAACGAGAAAATTCGGAGAGAGAAATGTAGATGGTCTTATTTACAGAGTATTCATGAATAAAAATCACCTGTGAATTTTCTACTCAACTGTCGATTATTTCATGAAAAATGTTTCTTGGAGTATTATTGATGAATTGCTTTAATGCTTTTTTGAATGATTTAAATTGTCCGATAGTTTTCAGTTCGGGAGGAAGGAAGTTCATGAACTTAGGTCCCAAGTATAAGAAGTTTCTCTGTCCCACCGTTTTCATCATAAAGTAGGGCAGCAGTTGATCTCGGTGACGAGTGCCATAGTTGTGCTTGCTAGCTGTGATCCCAGTTGGAAAAAGGTATTGGGTATAACAAGTAGTTTGGAAAAATAGTTGTCTGTAGTCATATATTCTTGTTTCATTATACAAAGCATCACTCGAATATCTAGAATCCCTGTTCAGGAGTATTGTTGTAACCCTATATTGAATTCAACACAATAAGTTACAATTCATTGTGGGTTCGAACGTTGAATATATTTCATGAATAAATACATGTCAAAACTGACGAGTCTCCTTGTCTCTACCTGATGTCACATATTCGATATACAAGGAGATGAATCAGTTACTACAATTCTCCCCCTCTAATTGAAAAAACATTGAAATGAAAGAAAAAAAAATCTGATTGAAACCAGAATTAAAAGAATCGGAATCAGGTAACATAATCACGAAGAATTGTCGAAGGTCGACGTAAACGTTCTGAACGTCTTGGAAGAACTGGTGGCTGTTGGGGTATCATTGGTTCAGGAGCTCGTAAAACAACATTTGGCTGCATAAATACTGGTGGAACCATCATCTCAGTACGAGTAGTTTCATTGTCTGTTGCCTCATCTGTATCTAACTCGAAGGAGATTTTTTTGGGCACGCTCGTTTTTCGAAGTTGATCAATATGTCTTTTGTAGACATATCCATCATCCAACTTGACGGTGTAATGAAGTGCTCCGTGCTTGGCAATAATGGTGCCGAATCTCCAAGTTTGTTTCGTGTTATCGTAAAACCTAGACTGTACTCTGTCGCCCACCTTAAGCTGACGAGTGCCTGGAATTCGTACAACTTCAAGATCAGTAGGTTCACTGAATGGCTTGATGGCGTCCAAACGGATACGCAGTTTCCTATTGAGATATAGTTCTGCAGGAGACTTCGCTTCTTTCAGAGGAGTTGCTTTATAAATTTGTAGTATTTTCTGCAATTTCTGAGAGAAGTTCAATGGTTCATTTTCCATAGCCTTCAGTTTATTTTTCAACGTCTGGACATTTCTTTCCGCGAGTCCATTAGTTGCAGGGTGGCCCGGGGCTGAAAATTTTTGAAAAATACCATTTTGCTTGCAGTAAGCCTTAAACGTATCACTACAAAAATATGTTGCGTTGTCTGAGACGATAATCCTTGGATAACCGTGGAATGCAAAAACAGATTCTAGAAGCTGAATTGTTTTTGTTGACGATGGAGGTTCAGTTATGAAACGTACTTCAATCCACTTTGATTTAGCGTCGACAATTATTAGAATATGTTTTCCTTGATAAGGGCCAGCGTAGTCGATGTGTAGACGACTCCAGTTTTCTTCTGGCTCTTCCCACGTATGTAGAGGTGCCTTCCCAGGATTGACTCGGATTGTAGCGCATGATTCACAGGAGCTGACCATGCGTTCGATGTCACGATCGATACCTGACCAAGTGCAATAGCGTCTAGCCAATTGTTTCATTTTTGAAATGCCAATATGAGTTGAATGAAGTTCTTGAAGTATAACTGAGCGAAGTTTATGTGGAATCACTACCCTTTGTCCTTTGAATAAAATTCCAGAATCCAGAATGTACTCGTCGTGGTGTTTGCCTTCAAGGAGATCTGATTTGATTTTTGAGAGTACCTCATCTTCCTCGGTACATTTGGCAATCGATTCAGCATCCACGTATTCAGAAGAAATTTGAAATATTGACAGAAGACATATGTCGTGAACCTCACGATTAATGGCTAAATCTATTGTTCGAGTATCGATTCGAATGGGTGCTCTTGACAAACAGTCTACATTTATATTGTCAATACCTTTCTTGAAACTGGTTTCGTAATCAAAACCGGATAAAAACGAAGCATATCTTAGTAACCTAGCGGAAGTCATTGCTGGAAGCTTTGATGAAGGGTGAAAAATTCGATATAATGGCTGATTATCGGTTACAAGCTGGAAATGATGTCCATATAAGTACATGTAGAAGTGACTGACTGAGAATACTATAGCTAAAGCTTCTCTATCCAACTGACTGTAATTTTGCTCAGCTGGAGTGAGGGATCGTGAGGCGAATGCAACTGGCCTCTCTTCGTTGTCAATCAGATGAGAAAGTACACCTGCAACTCCTGTAGGGCTACCATCGAAGGTTACAATAATGGGCAATGTTGGATCGAATGGTACAAGAACTCTGTCACTGCTTCAGAAAAGCATTCTCACAAGCAGTAGTCCAAATGAATTTTGATGATTTTTGAATAAGCTGTCTCAGTGGATGAGTTAATGAGGAACAATTGGGAATAAACTTCGAATAATAAGTTACCATTCCCAGAAAACGTCTGATATCATTCTGATTACTCGGTCGAGGCATTTTTATGATTGCTTCTACCTTTTTGTTGCATTTTCTAATTTCATTGAATCGAATGTTGTGACCTAGGAAACGAATGTCTTCTTTGAAAAATTCACATTTTTTTCGGTTTAGGTGCAAGTCATTTTCTTGAAGTCGAGTGAGGCATTTATCGAGATGGTATTGACAATCATGAAATGTTTTACCATACACAATTATATCATCGAAATATGATAAGGTTCCATCAAGGTCTCGGAGAATGTTATCAAGAATTCTGTTGAATTCACTAGGAGCTGTCTTGATTCCAAAAGAAAGGCGGTTTATCATGTAGGTCCCTCGATGAGTTGAAATCGTTTGAATTTTAGCACTTGACTCATCCATTTTGACGTGAAGGTAAGCTTTGAAAAGATCAAGTCTGCAAAAGTATCTTGCGCCTTTCAAGCTATTGAAAATTTCATCTATTCTCCTGATTGGATAGTGAGCCGACTGCAACTGACGATTCACTCCCATTTTGTAATCCACACAAAGTCGAACATTTCCATCAGCTTTCGGAACGACTACAAGCGGAGATCCCCAATCACTATGATTGACTCGAGTAATAATACCTTGCGATTCAAGTGTATCAAGCTCTTGCTCAACTTTTTCGCGCAAAGCATAAGGAACGTCCCTTTCACGGAAGAAAACCGGCTTGGAGGCTTCTCGAAGATGTAGAGAGCATGTTACATTCGGAATACAGCCAATACGAGGTTCAAAAATTCGTGCATACTTGACAAAAATATCATTTATTGAAGAAATTTCATTCACAATTGAATTGTCGATATCTTTGAGCTCTATATTTAAGTGTCGAATCCAACTACGACCAAGCAATGGAGAAAAATCATCTGGAACAACGAATAGTTCTTCGCAGGAAAAATGGTTCTTGTATTGAACATTTACTTGGAGCTTGCCATCAGGTGCAAAAATATGTTTAGTATACGATCGAAATTTGAGATCAGACTTTCGAAGAGGAACTTTTAAGCGTAGGCTGTGATACTGGGAACGGGGTAGAAGGGTGAATCCTGCACCTGAATCCACCTCAAATTTTACGGGTTTTCCTTCGATAAAAACAATTGCAAAATATTTTTTAGAATCGGATCTTTTTATTTGATTTTCGAAAACATCCACTATTTGGTTGAAACCGTAATCGTGTTCTTGTTGGTCATCAGGAACGTTGCCAGGAGAATGACCATTATCGGATGAATTTGCACTATCAGAAACGACATTGGTACTGACTGAATTTTCCTTTTTTTGGGTCATTAGTGTTTTGATACATACTCGGGAAATATGTCCTTCTTTAGAACAGTGATGACAGTATAACGATTTGGGGTTTACTCGACAATTCTTGGCTATACGTGATTTCGATGCACATCGAATACATAAGTCCTTGATTCCAAGTTTTTCGTAGTTGATTCTCGATTTTGAACGCGGTTGATGTCGTTTGTCATAGTTTCTGGCTCGAGAAGGACTATGTTGCTGAAGATCAGGACGAGCAGAGCGAAAACTATTTGGTTTTGACACTTGATTGATGTCTGGAGAGGACGTAAGTGAATCCGATACTGAATATTGCTTTGAACCAATTATTCGGCTATCTAATTTACTAGCTTCGAGAGCCAAAGCTTTTTGAATAATAATGTCAATTGTTGAAGAACTATCTAATTGTAAGATTGCTTCTCGTATAGAATTGTCTCGGAGACCTCTTATGAACTGTGCTCTCAAGAAAATGTCAGTAATACTCGCCTTGCAGGAACAAACAAATCCACAATCAACTATGTCTTTCCGTAGGAGAGCAATATAATCGGCTATTGACTGATTTTCTTGCTGGTAGAGAGATAAAAATATGTGCTGGGCTACTAAAACATTGCGTTTAGGGCATAAATGGGCTTCTATGGCTTCGATAATCTCTTCATAGGTCATTTGAAATGGCTGCTTGGGTGCAATCAAAGTCGCAATTAGTTGATAATAATTTGCACCAATTGAATTCAATAACATTTGACAGCATAAGGTTTTGTTGTTGAAAACACCTTTCATGGTAAGGTAATTTTCAAAACGAGCTCTATACATCTTGAAGTTTTCTTTCGTAGCGTTGAAGTTTTCGAATGGTGGTAGAAATGTTGAAATATTCAGATGCTGTTGGGAATCTTGATTTGTAGATATTGTTGAAGTGAGTGCTTCGATCATTTCACGTTGTTGTGCGTTGAATGCAGCAAGTAATTGAGCGAACTGAGCGGCATCCATATCGGCGGTATATCGTAGAAATTGTCAGTCCAAACACGAATTCAGAAATCACAATTCTCTTCGTAGAAAATTTTAAAATCCTCGTCGCCAATTTGTTGTAACCCTATATTGAATTCAACACAATAAGTTACAATTCATTGTGGGTTCGAACGTTGAATATATTTCATGAATAAATACATGTCAAAACTGACAAGTCTCCTTGTCTCTACCTGATGTCACATATTCGATATACAAGGAGATGAATCAGTTACTACAAGTATTCTCAAAAATCTTCTGTGCTTTGAACATTATTGGGAACCTGTGAATAAAACAAATTTCCCATTATATGAAACACTTCCCACACTTCTCTCAGGGCTGCACAAAACAATGGAAAATATTGTTTCAGCATTTCTTTTACATCATAGAATCATATACTCGATTAAAAATGACATACTGTTCCATTGAAAGAAGTTATTGAATTATTTGAAAATACTTCCCAAACACACCCCTCCAGGGACATATCAGATGTCCATCAGATCATGATGAAGTATTTAATGTTGAAAATTCGCTACAAAACATTTTGAAACAAAGGTATTTTTTCGTCGAGTTATGTGTGAAAGTGGATAACTTCACTCCGGTGAAGCAAATATTAAACCGGGTAACACAGACCTATTGAACATATCCTTTTTGTCTTTCTTTCACCAGCTATTTTCACGAAATTTGAAATACTGAATATGCTCACAAAGAGGCCCTTTTTGGCGTCAAGGGAGATTTTTCGAAAATATTCTGTTTTTTCCTCGGAAATTACATCAACGTTTCGTTATCAAATGAAACTTTTTGAATATACATAATTTTCTGAATCTTGATACCCATAGCCGATATTTGAATAATAGTTTGGAACATTTCGTTCTGTTGACTGGTCTGCAAGATTACCCTACCTAACCCTTCAAGACGTCTTCTAGGTCCTCATGTGTTGGCAAGGAATTTGGAAACATCTTGGAAGAGAGTTTGCAGTCGGACAAATATTGAGAGAGAAATAATAATTAAATTCAGGTATCTCTGACGAAGTACAGACAATTGGAGTCAATACGTTGTTTTGGTTGGTTAGAATAATAATTTAGGTATCTGCCAGGTTGGTTCAGTGTACCATTCTGTTATTATACAAGAATTATTTTTTATGAGTGGCATGTCTTAGAGAATTATTTTATTGTTATGTTTTTTTCCATTGTAATTTAGGGTGATGATTATCGGTTTTCTCGTAGTGCTGTTTTGCAATCGTTGACATAGCGTTTGGGTGCTGTTTCTTCTAGGAGTTCCATTAAATTGTGCTTGAAATAGGAAATCCCATGACACAAGCATCCATAGGCGTTTTCTGGCGCTCTTGTATTCAAAACGTATTCGTCTCTTTATTTCTCTCTGAGGGGCATGGCCCAGCTCTTCAGGTTGACTGACAGTCATTCGATATTTGAAGTTAAGCAACGCCGAGCGCGGTTAGTACTTGGATGGGTGACCATACAGGGAAATACCGTGTCGAAAGCCCGTACAGCTGCAGCGGAATAGCATATCGTAGCTCGCAGACAATATATCAATGAGCACAAGATATATTGAGGATAAGCCGTCCTTCAGAGGGGACGTAAAGCCGTCGGTCCCGAGTCCATGGATGCTGGGCTCGTTAAAGATCCCTACCTCTGGTTGGAATACCAGGGGGTTCGGCAAAATTTCCGATTGGGGGAAGTGTGCTCACCGGCGTCGGTGATTGGCCTTGGTAGCGGAAATAGGCCGACGTTAAATGAAGAATTTAAAAAAAAATCTCTCTCTGACTAATTGGCCGTAAGTGACAGAAAAGGAGACAGATGAATAAGTTTTGAATACATGAGCGCCAATAGGTGCCACTTGTTCTTGATTGTTGTTTTTAAGTTCTCTTGGGATATTAGTTTAGAGTGTAGAGGGATGTTACATCGAGTGACACAAGAAGATGGTCTTCTGGAATTGCTTTCTTATCAACAACTTGTTTGAATTCAAAAGAGTCTTTTGTGTAGTGTTCATTTTCAATTGTAATTTGTGTTATTAAATTTGCAAGGAATTTCAATAATTTATAGAAAGGATATTGAATACTTGATACAATTGGTCTGAGGAGTTAGTTTTTTATGTGTAATTCGCGCATATTGCGCATATTTGCGCATATTTTTGGGGAGGTAGCATCATGGATTTTTTTTTCTTTATTTAACGTCGGCCTATTTCCGCTACCAAGACCAATCACCGACGCCGGTGAGCACACTTCCCCCAACCGGAAATTTTGCCGAACCCTCTGGTATTCCAATCAGAGGTAGGGATCTTTAACGAGCCCAACATCCATAGACTCGGGACCGACGGCTTTACGTCCCCTCCGAAGGACGGCATATCCTCAATATATCTTGTGCTCATTGATATGTTGTCTGCGAGCTATGACATGCTATTTCGCTACAGCTGTGCGGGCTTTCGACACGGTATTTCCCTGAATGGTCACCCATCCAAGTACTAACCGCGCTCGGCGTTGCTTAACTTCAGATATCGAATGACTGTCAGTCAACCTGAAGAGCGGGGCCATGCCCTATCATGGATTTTCAATAGATTTTCTTGTATATCAGATATTGAGTTTAACTGGTGCCCTTTCATTATTATATTTTCGTTGAGTGTTTGAAATTTGTTGGTGGGATTCGATTTAAATTTTTTGTTTGTGTTTGTATCTTGTAGTAGGTGGTTCATTTTTTTTTATATTTGATTTATTTATGCAATTAGTTGCATGAAATGAAGCATGTTCTATTTTGGTGCGATAAGTTGCAGGAACGTATTTATATTTCGAGTAAATTTGTTGAGACAGACCACAATTATAAAAAATAATAATTTTGTATGTTTTTGGAAACAAATGGAATTAGATGTAAACTGAGATATTATTCACCTTTTTCTTGGTGGCATTCAGTGCTATTATTCAATATCGGCAATGGAAAAAAATTCTCCAAAATGCAGCTACTTAGAGATTCACGACACTACTCTTATAGCAGGTTGGTGCAACCAATTGCCTAGTGGAATTTGGATGAACTATATTGAAGTTCAGGACGAAAATCAAGGGCAGAAATATTCCTGAAGTATAGGTATAATATGAATCCCAAATCTCTGAATTATTACTGATAAACAATAATCGTAGTCGGAAAAATGTCATTATTATAAATTTTCTGACATACACTTCATAATTATTGGAAAAAAGAAAATACCATGCAGAATTTCTATTGCTACCTACAGTGGGTAGTAATAATTTCCATTTCCAAAGAGATTTCATTTCAATCATTTTTATTTTTGTTCAACGACCAATGATTTTTATCTGATATTTTAGTGACATTGTATCAATTGATTACTTATAACAGTTTGTACTCTGCAAGTAGGAACCTGGGACGTTCAGTTATCTTGATCTGACACTGATCCGAGGTCGTTCCTTCTGAATTATGAGTAATATTCACAGTGAAAACTACGTTATAGAATCTACACTGAAGTCACTTTCCCACATTAGATGAAAGACATATCTCATAGCTTATCAGGACCCTCCTGATTCCAGATAAGGCTGGCCATGATCAATTCATTTGTATCGAAGTGCCGATCAAGATCATACAAAACGAAGATGTGTAATCTCTTGAAATTCTCATTGTTTCTATTTCTATTTGGCTTCGGTGAGTACGACAAAATAATATATATCCACGGCAATAGTCTATAACTATGTGAATATTATTGATAATGTTGTGATGATAATTAGGAAATTGTTCATTAGGAGTATACACCCAGAATTTGCTCCTCAGTTCAAACTAAACACATTCCATTTTTCAATAAAACACTGATGAATGACCGAATATGAAACTAGAATTGTTGTTAGTTGGTTGTTCTATATGTAACAAAAAATCTGAAAATTATGAATCATTATTCTAGTACTGGTTTGTAGTGACGTGACGTAACCAATCACATCCACCTTTATATTTCTTCTCGAGCTCTAACGTACGTAGAGATAAAAAGGTACTGAAATCGGATTGAATTCACACATTAAGTGAACATGAAAATGTCTTGCTTTTTCTATTCGTCCATAAATTGTCATAGCCCAAATTCTGGGCACACTTGCAGTAGAATATCTACCAACAACGTCCTATTGTGTTCCGAACGCCTTGCCGGGTGCGGCAGATAACACCCAAGGACATACTCAATTCGATGTATAGTCCATGGTATTTTACTTATTATATGGGACCCATATCTGTGGAGTTTTTCACGCGTCCAAAAAGCAATAGATAGAATATAGATTTTCTCTAGTTGAGTTGAATATCGTGCTTCAGTGGAACATATTTTGAGTGGGAATGGGGTATTTGAATCTCTAAGCAAATGCTTGTGTTGTGATTCTATTCTGAAGACCAGCGCAGTACCTACCTATGGTCTAATTCCTAAATTGTCGATAATGACTCATCGTACATTTTCAGATCTTTAGGGAATTTGAAGGGCGGAGAGCTTGTAACAAAGTGGCAAAGTAAAACTTGATTTGAAACCCAAGTACATAGCTAATTTATGTTCTATTTCTTGACCTGCTTCATATCAATTATGAACCATACAACCTATGAGTCATTATCTACAATTTATGAACTAGACTATACCACCTAATTAATATCACTTTTTGATGAAAATTAATTAATATTAAATTAGTATGATATTGAGGAAACGGTAAACAGAGGAGAAAACAACGGTAAGGATATTTCGTACGGTTTCATTCATGTATCATTTGAATTATAATGATAATGAGTTTATTTAGCTATAAAGCTACTGAATACAATTATCTTATAACATGGAATGTAAAATATTGATGATGAACATTGAAAATACAATGGAATATATTATTTTCACAAGTACACTCTGTATGAAATTCAATAAAATCAATCAATAAATGTAAAAATCATTATTTCAGTCTATGATATTCATCCTGGAGACGAAAAATCCAAATTTTTCAGAAGTCAATGTTCGTTTTGACAAAATTTGTACACATTTTTCGAAAATTTGTTAAACTTCCACAATTTTTCATTCCTATCGGCAATTCATTGAAAGTTTTCAAGCCTTTATAAAATAGTTGATTTTGTCCAAAATTTGTATTACTTATACCTTTTCAATTTGATATCATTCGAATTCCTTGTATTATAATTTGTGTTGTAGCGAGTAAGTTCCAAGTTGGCTTTCAGGTATTATGTATAACAAAAGCAATAGGATGTTTTATCATCCATAACAAAAATGATAAGTGTATAACTTTTTAATGTCAAATAAGCCTGTTTTTTTATAAAGCTTGACAGGCTGAACAACTATCGATATATTGTTCAGTCATGGAGTCGATATTTGGAAACCAAACTTTGGTTCTCAAAAGTTGTTTAGATTTCACGATGCCTTGATGCCCTCGATGTGCAATTTCGATAGCTCTGCGTTGTAAAGATTTTGGTATAACAATTTTGACACCCCTTAAGATGATGTTTTTTTGAAAAGTGAGTCCATCTTTAAGTTTCTTGAATGGAGTTAGATCAGAATGGTTCCAGTATTCTTTTTTGTTATTTGATGAAGCTTTCAGCAATAAAGACAAAGTATCATCACTTTTTGTATGCTCTTCAACTTCTTCAATTGTCATAGTTTTTGGAATACTTTGATTAATGATAAAATGAACATACTCGTCTACTTTCTCGTCATCGAATTCTTCCATTTTGGGGTATCTCGATAAATAATCAGATGGGTTACTCTCTCCTTTTTGATGTACCACATTGAACTGGTAAGGCTGAATTCTAAGTAACAGCCTTTCTATCCGAATACTAGGAGCATTTCTTGCTTTTTCTATGATTCTAACAATTGGTAGGTGATCTGTATACAGGGTGAATATACAGTCGAATGAATACACATGGAAATGTTGAATCGCCCATGTTACAGCTAATGCTTCTTTTTCGATATGACTATATCGTCTTTCTGTGTTGGACAAAGTTCTGCTGGCATGAGCAACAATATTTGTTTCTCCATGAGCATCTTGAGATGAAATAGCTCCAAGTCCATTTGGTCCTGCATCTACATGGAGGTGACTCGATTTTTTTATGTCAAAATAAGCAAGTTTTGTTACATCACTGAGTTGTTTCTTCAGAAAATCGAATACTTCAGCGTTTTCTTGAGTCCAATTCCATGGTTGATTTTTCAATGTTAATTCTCGAAGAAGTTTTGTGTGTTCTGCTAGACTTCTTCGACTTCTGTAGAGCCTCCAATACTGCTTGCAGAGATTTGTTATGATCCGGCAAAGATTTTCCAAAAATGAGGATATCATCGCTGAGGTTGATCACACCTAGTATGTTGATAAGAACTTGCCTGATCGTATCTTGAAAAATTTCGGCAGCAGCATTGATTCCAAAACTATATCTGTATAAACCATTATGTGAACAAAATGTTGTTATGTACCGTACATCTTCTTTCAGGGACAATTGATGATAGCCATCCTCAAGATCAAACTTACTGAAGAAAATGGATCCATTCTCTTGATGTATTATATCATCAATTGTAGGAGTGATATGCCTTTCTCGAAGTATTGCCCTCATTTGGTGCTCGCATGTCAACACGAATTCTAATAGTGGAGTAATTTCGAGACCCTATCGTTTCGTTTTTATTTTTTGGCGTAGAACCAGATCAGACATGGCAGGCTTTGTTAAGCATGTCATGAGGAATACGAAATCGTATTTTACGACATTTTTTAGTGGTCTAGAACTTTTTTAACAGAAAAAAACTGAAAAAAAAAGATTTCAGATAAAATCTGTTCTTTTTTGTTTCCACCGTCATATCTTCAGAATTAATGAAGCTATCGGGGTGATTTTTTTTGTCAATTGAAGTAAATACAATAGCGCTTCCAACAGTACCGATGGACTCTACACATTTTTTTTCTTTCATTTTATAAAAATCATGAAATTATGGAATTCAAAATATATGTATCATTATTTGCACCAATCGATAAACTTTTTTATTTGAGGAAATTTTTATATACATATAGCGAACCAAATGAAGCACACATATGGTAGAAGTTTTTGAATTGATTAGTTTTCCCCCAATATGTATAGTTTGGCAACAGTGATTTTTTTAATAGCGAGCTCCATATACACATCGGCACGCGCCAAAGGAGGAGGCTGAATTAGTTCGAAATTTGCGGCATTCAGCACAGTATCTATGCTGCGGGCGTAAAAATATAAATATTATTCTTACAATTTCACTGAGACAATGAAGTGTGTTATTTGTGAAAAATTTGTGCGTGATGATGACAAATCTGTGGTACAGAGACCCAGAATACAAGGTTTGCTGTCACTAATAGCTAGTGCTGAAAAGAGGCAAGACAATCGTTCGAGAGAAATTCTCTCGCAGAAAAATAAGATTTTAAATGGTGACCTGAAAATAAAATATCATTTAGACTGCCGTAAATCTTTCACAAGTTCCCAAAATGTTCATAGTATTTTACAATCGGACAATGCCGCCGGACCATCAAATTATTCTGGATCTCGGTTTAAATCACAAACATTTGATATCAGAAAAATGTGCCTTATCTGCAACAGCAGTGGAACAAAAAAAAAAGGATTGGTATCCGTCCAAACAGGTAATGATATAATAATCAAGGATAATATGTAGTTCCAATTTATAGCTATAAAGAAAACATGAATATTAACTTTGTAATTATTTTATGGATATTTTTTTGTCATTGACTGCATAGTGAATACAAAACCTTTTCAGGCAGTGGTAAAGCTACTCATGATAAAATAATGAAGGCTGCAAGGGATAGGAATGACATCCATATGATATCCAAATTGAGTGGCTTTGAAGATTTATTCGCCTTTGATGCGAAATATCATAAGTCATGTTATAGTCACTACATATCCAAAAGAAACATAAATTCTCACAAAAATAAGGAGGCGGCTTCTAATATGTCTGCAAACTCACCCGAAGAATCAGCTGACTCTTCAACATATAGTAGGTATGTTCAGGCGGATATTACACTTCCCAAAGAAATGTCTGAAACTCAAATTTTATTAAGAGCTGCCGCCATTATACGAAATGCAATGGATTCGTTTGAACCAAAGAGTGGATTTCCAACACCAGATAATATCAATAGGAATGAATTTCAGAATGAGGTTCCAAATATTTTACATGGGAAAACAAGTGAATTAGCAGCGATTCCAAGCAATATTATATTGGGGATTTTCGACAAGTCTCATAGAAGAAATTCGTTTCATGTCGGTCTGGGTTTGCATCTGTATCACCACATTCCAAGCAAACACATTTTAGATACGCTTTCCTCACTTGGACTCACTTGTTCATATAACGAAGTCCGTCAAGTAACAACTTCGTTAGCAAAACAAGAAATAGATGACAGGGAAGATGTATATGTACCCAAATGTCTGGGACAAGTTTCGAATAAGAAGAATAATTATATTCGAGCAAGTATTGATAATTTCGACTTGAACGAAGAAACTCTCGATGGAAAACGTACAACACATGCAATGGCTATGGTTGTTTTTCAAGAAAAAAAGTTTTCACAACCAATAAGAGAAAGAATCAAAGAAGGCTCATCAGCTCTAAGTAAAGAAGAAACTGATATAAGTTTACAAAAAATTGAAAAATATGTTAAGCCTAAAACTCGCCCTGTACCTTCTGAATTCAAATTTCCAACAATAATTCGGAAAAATTCAATTCATTCCACAAAGATTAATATGTCTTGGCGATTGTTGAAATTTCTCCAGAATGAGTATTCCTTTATGGGGTGGAGCGATTTTCACAATATTTTATCTCATAATAATATTCCCCTTTCAACAATTTCATACCTCCCATTTTTGAATGCTCCTCCTACAGAATTCGATACAATTTTCACTGCAATGCTAAGGCTAGTACAGTTAGCGGAAAAATTAAATCAGGATCATATCGTGATAACTGCTGATTTATCAATTTATTCTAAGGCTCGTGAGATACTGTGGAACAATCCTCCAGAATTGTCTGGTAAAGTAACCTTACAACTTGGTGGAATGCACCTGACAATGGCATTTATTGCAAGTATAGGCTACATTTTTGCCGATGGTGGACTAAATTCTATTCTTGTCGAAACAGATATTTATGCAGAGAATTCTTGTCGTCTAATGCTCAATGGATTGTCACGATTGTTTTACAAATCATTGGATAACTGGTATAAAGAAAATAAAAACCAAACATTTTGGACAGATGATCTGAAAAAAAAATCAGCAATATGATAAAAACAAAAATTGAAGATGCAACCGGTGAATTGGAAGAATTTCAACTATTGGACGATGATCACGACAAAATTGTAACGGAATTCGTGAACTTTGGTTGTGGTTCATCAAAAACTTTCAAGTATTGGTACTTTTATTTGAAAACAATTGATTTACTTTGGAGAATGCTAAGTGCTGAACGGAATGGGGATTTTGAAAGTCATCTGGCAGCAGTTTATGATGTTTTACCCTATTTATCAGCTGCAGGAAGAAATTTATATTCAAAATGGCTTCCGGTATATTTAGCTGATATAGAAAATCTAAAGCAGCAAATTCCAGACATGTACAATTTTTTGGCACATGGTAATTTTGTTGTGAAGAAAACCCATGATAGAGAATTCAATTGCGTTGCTTCAGATATGGCCCTGGAACAATCTATAAACCGAGAATGTAAAAGTCGATCAGGTATTATTGGATTTTCGCGAAAACCTTCTGCCCTACTTCGTTGGATGGTTACCAGACACACTCTAGGAGAATATTCTCAGAACTTCATGAGTACGTATATATTTTGTAATATTTAGTAGGTAGTCAGATTTTGAAATGATTTTTGTATTATTTTAGAAGCGATGTCCGGAAGCAAATTCACTCAAAGAACGGAAGGAAATTCATTACAGAAAATAAACGAAAGCAATGTACTAGTCATGATTAACACTATTGAGCGTGATTGGTGCAACCCATTCAACGTTAACGATGTTCCTTCATCTTTAATAAACATTTGTACGGGAAAGGAGGTGAATTCTGACATCGAACTGAGCCTAAGCAACTTCATTGATAAAGCTGAGAATAATAAAGAAGTATTTTGGAATGAGATCGATCACATAAATTTCTGGAAACCTAGGTCAAGGAATAAAATTTTGAAATTCAGAGAGGGAAATGTCAAGGAGAAGATTGAAAAAGGAAAAGTGATCATTGGTTCGGAATTAATGTTTCGAAGAATATTGTGTGCAGCACAGGTCAATGAAATTGATATGAATACGATACTATCACACGAGCTGACAATAGTACCAACATCCTTATTTCATGACGATGGTTCCATGAGGAAGACAAATAAATCTGATTTAGTCAAAAAAATTGAAGACGAGTCTAAAGCAATCGTTGACTGTCCAATTGTACAATCGCTGCTGATAGATGGAATGGTAACCATTCAAGAACTCAATGAAAAGGAATTTATAACTTTCAACGATTTAGGTAGAATTTTCTTAAAAGCTGTAATTAATGCAGGACGCAGATGTCAAGCACTTCGAACAACGGTAGTTTATGACACCTACAATGAAAAATCTATGAAAACGGGTGAACGTTTGAGACGCGGAGATTCTAATGTTCCACATTTCAACGTAATTGGTAGTCGAAAAATACAAAAATATCGAAATTTTTTGAAATCTTATAAAAACAAACAATCTCTTTTGATTTTTTTGACGGAATATATGACACAAAATGCTGCTGAGTACTTGAATGAAAATGAAACACTAGTGATAGCTGGCGGATTTAAAATATCGGAAAAAGTTGTTTCATTATATAAGTATCATTCAGAAATAACCAAAACTCTATTCAGTAAACATGAAGAGGCAGATACCAGAATGATTTTACATGCATTATATGAAACTAAATTCAGTAAACAAATATTGGTGAAATCAGTTGATACAGATGTACTCATTTTACTGATTCACTTTTTTTGTTCTGACTCTGAATTGAAAGAGACTAATTTATTTATGCAACTTGGACATGGTAATAACAAACGATATTTGTCAATTGAAAAAATAGTACAAAGTTTAGGATCTACAATTTGTTCTTGTCTCTTGGCACTTCATTGTTTTACCGGTTGTGACACCACTAGTAGTTTTTTCAAAGTTGGAAAGAAATCTGCGTTTGACGTTCTGAAAAAAAATATTGTCGATCTCAAGAAATTATCACAACTACCTTTGTTGTCTCATGACGAAGCTTTAGAAATCGTTACGAGATTGGTTCTCCTGTTATACAAAAATAAAGATAAAAAAATCCAGAAATTAAACGACTTACGGATTAAACTTGCAACGACAACAAACAAACCATCAGCAGAGCTTCCTCCAACTGAAGGTGCCTTTTACCAGCACTTCTCAAGGTGAGCGAATTGGAATACCATGCAATGAGATGATAATAATATATCAATTGGTCATTTGAATTACAGGTGTATGTATCAACTTAGAATATGGTACAGCAGCAACACTGAAACACCATTCATGGATACTGATGGTTCAGGATGGACTTCAACTGATGACGCTTGGATCCCAATATTTTCAAGCGATAAACCAATTCCTGATTCTGTGAGACAGTCACTGAGTATTTATTGTTCAGATAAAAATTGTGATACCCGAAAATGTGGTTGTTTCAAAGAAGGCCTTAAATGTTGTGACGAGTGTAAATGTCGTTTTTGTAGCAATATCATTAAAGATTTTGAGGAGGATAGTGGAGATGATAATGAATTCGAACACTTTTGATGTAGATTACCAATACTCATATTCGTTGACAGAGAAATAAAAACTGTTCTGTACATACCTATATATTATTTTTTTGGTCTCAATCAAAATTGTTCAATAACCAAACTGAAGGATGGTACTTAGTTTGAAACGATGATTGATGAAGAATCACCACTAGCATTGTACAATAACTTGAAACGAAAACAATGGAAGGTAATAAATAACATCCCATCAGAGTCCTACTTCTTATCACATATAAACGGATCAGCTGTAGTCGGCGGCAGGCATTGGAATGGGAAACGAGAGAGTCGGGCGCCCGCGAATGCAATTTTAGCCCGTTTTTTAAAAATCATTGTCTAGATACATGAGTATATAGATGAAAAATTTTTTGTCCAAAAACTTCCTTCATCCTTTGGCTTCATTTTGTTCGCATATTATATGTACAGATTTTGAAAAATAAAAAAGTTTATCGATTGCTATAAATTACATTCACAAGAATATGAAAATTTAATTCTCTATCATTAAAACAAACTCAATTGAAATATTCTATAATCATGATGTACATCGTTAGAAGCGCTATTGTATCCTCTTCTATTCAAAGAAAAAATCAGGTTGATAGTACGATTATTTTGAGAGATATAGCGGTGGAGACGGAAAAAAACATGTTTTACATAAAAATCCATTTTTCTGAGTTTTTTTGAAATTTAAAAGTTCCCGACCACTAAAAAATGTCGTAAAAAGTGATTTCGTATGCACTACCACCTACTTGAAGAAATGGACTGAGTCTGGTCTGGTTCTACGCCAGTTTTTTTTATCTCACGAACTAAGCGACTTAGCTCTCGAAATTTACTCCACTATAATGGTTTCTGGTTTGTGATGTTTCGGAACAACTACCAGTGGAGAAACCCATGGTGTTGGCCCCACTAACTTTTCAATGATGTCTTCATCTACCAGCCTCATGAGTTCTTGTTCTACTTTTTCTCTCAGATGAAAAGGTATTCTTCTGTGTTTTTGGGCTACAGGTGGAATGCTTTCATCTATATGTAATTTAACTCCAAAGTTTTCGAGTTTACCAACTCCTCTACATACTGTTGGAAAATATTGGGCCACCGTGCTGGGTAATCGCATGTTAAAAGGTAAGGCCTCGTTGATCCATTGCTCGTACAAGTTTCGACTTCTGAGGGTTGACGTTCGTCAGCTGGTTAACGGAACGAACAATTTTAGAACAACAATTGTTTGACGTAATCAATATCAATTGTTTTCGTGGTATTATTAACGCATATATTAACCACATTCAATTTTTTAGATGTTTGGTAACTCAATAATGATTCACATTTTCCTTCAACAACAAACACTTCTGCTTCGGTATGAATTAGACCACTTTCGAATATTCCACAGAATTTTCCAATCGTTTTCAGTTTTGTGTCGCTGCAATGAGGAAATATAGTGTTAGTACGTTCACTAAAATCCTGATTTGGAAATTTTTTGAATGTTTCAGTACTTATTAAATTGACAGATGTTCCAGTGTCAATAATGAATTTCACCATTTTTCTGTTCAAACTGATGATTGCAGTTGGAACATTTGCAATACTGTTGGCGAGTAGATGAAAGGAATGTTCAAAATCACTTGAATCTTAAATTTCAGAATTTTCATTGTTGAAATTTCCTTTATCTTGTTGGTTTGGTCTTTTTTGTCGGTGTTCATTAACAAACTTTTTGTTTTCAAATTTGTTTCTATTTTTTGAAAGATAAACTTTCGAAAAGTATCCTTTTTTCCCACAAAAATGACAATTGAAATTGTTTGGTGGACAAAATCTGAGACCGTTTTTATGCCATTCGTTACCACAATTGCAAGTTTGATTCCAGTTACCTTTGGGAGTTTTATTCATCTTGTGTTGTTCCTTTCTTTGTTATGTTTTATCACGTCTTGTCATTCTAGACACAACTATTGTCATCATCATGTTATCATATGGATATTACAATGTAACACAAAATTCCATATATTTTCAACATATGAAAAAAAATTAATTACGGTCATATCATGGTCAGGAATTACTGATGGTCAATAATACCGTGACTGTTAGCCGTAGCATGCCATATGTCATTTGGCAATGAGAATTTCTTGGCATACTATACCACCGTATGACATGGGTAGAAACATAGTGAAGCATCGCAACCCATAGAAAAAACATATTAGAGTCGCGGCGTGCTTAACGACTCCACTATGTTCAAGTATTAAATGACTTACCTGTTAGGAAATTGAATCCTTATTATACGAGAAGCCACGTTCGATTAGGCCAAATTGTAGTTACGCCGCCGTTGTACTACTAGTCACTACCTCAACAAAACAACATAACACCGATATTATATCGCTTACTTACCACGCACGCAGGCCCTCAGTATGTTTCTCTGATGAAATTCCAAAAATTTGTTCGGGAAAAGGGAGGGTAACAAAAACATATTCTTCTCATTGTGGAGGGTTGGTCTAATCAAACGTGGCTTCTCGTATAATAAGGATTCAATTTCCTTACAGCTAACTCATTTTTAATCTATTTAATTGAACTTCGAGCTACGTTCTCATAGATCAAATTGTAGATGTTTGAAGAACTGAACAAATTTTGAAGAATCAAACTAATTTTTGTGAATAATCTCAAACTTGAAACATTTTTTCCAGAAGAATTGCTTTGTCATCTGACAATGACTTGTGTATTTTATATTATATGATTAGGCTAGATATGGAAACATTTCTATTCACCTAAATCTAATTCTGAAGAGTTATATATTCTACCTTCATTTTTCCCAAGAGGCCAAAAGACTCTTATCGATTCTCAATTTGAAAATTTTCTGAAAACTTCTGTGAATGTTTCATTTGATGCATTTCGAGAACAGTCTTCTACTGAATCAGTAATATGGAATAATCTCTGAGTATTATTCAGACAGAACTGTACTGAAAACACCAACAAAAATCATATATTCATTTGTTATCATATCTACAAATATCTACAAAAATATGTATAGACGAACTGCACGAATAGTCCAGAGAAAAAATATGCTCACCTTGATCAGATGTAAGTTTCCACCTCGCTGTTATCTGCATAGAAGTTGGGTTGGATTATCTCATGTACATTGTACAATGTTCTCCCAAACGAGCAAAGTTCCGAAAGAACGGCACAAACCGCTTTCATTTGCTTCATAGAAAAAGTGCATGAACAGTCCTCTATATTTCGATGTTCGATAGCATATCATAAAATATGTCACTGCAAAACCCTGTTCTGCCTGGAAGAGATAAAGATGTATCCAATATCAACCCCTCAATCTTCCCCAATTTCCTTCACATGTGGGGTCATACTACTATATTAGAGTCTACTGAAGATGACTGATTAGTATAACTAGATACCGAAAAAAACTGAGCGGTTCGTCCTCTCTCAATAAGCAAATAATATTTCAGGGCATTTCATCTCGAAAAAAATTTTAGAGAGAATCTGTTGAAATAAATAATCATTTCGTATATTTCAGTGTACAGCCAGACCCCTCTCATTTGCTACACTTGCGATCCAAGACAAGGGGAAGAATGCGAATTTCCAGATAAAAAAAATGCTGCAACTGAGATCTGCCAAATCAAAACCGATGGGACAAGCGGAAATAATGCGAGCAATGATACCAACAGTGAAGTCAATGGAAACGTAACATTCACATGTTTATCTACATACGTACAAACAGGTATTTTAACATATTTCACTGTCGAAGCCGTTATATAAATTTAAAGCAATTTTCGGGTATGTTAGACGTGGCCTGCAGATTTTTGAGAATGACGTTTCGCCTACCACCACGATAGACAATTTGTCAGAGACCATGCTTGAATGGACGAAGTGTTCTTGATTACCTTGTCCTTGTGGTCACTGATACTGGACTTGAAAGTTTTTCTGAATTCAACGTTGAAACAGAGGTCCGACTGTCATCACTAAACTAGGTAATACTTCGGAAAAATATCTTCATTAATCATTTGGAGAGTTCATGTATTCTGCCGTTATCCATGTTTTGTTCATATTCATACTCTCCTCTTTACGGTTGAGATTGTTTCTATACTTATTGATTTATATATCCTCCCTGAACAGTTGCAAATGATAGCTTCTGGTCCTATTCACAACTAGCGTTTGATTCAAGGTAATGTTATGAACTCCTTCTGAGAGGGTAGGTATGTTCCCCGAACTGCCGATTTGGCCCTTCTTGTATTCCGAGAAGCCTCTTTTCCTACTCCTTTTTGAGGTTTAAATTGAGGGCACTTTGTCAATTGCCGGATCGCCTCTGATATGTATACTGGAGTTGTAGACGAAACGTCGGGCAAAAACCTGCAGGCCCCGGCTAACAAACCTGAAAAAAATATTTTGCCATATTGCATGAGAATGGAAACATTGATGATATTCAGCTGGAAATCATTATAAATGTACAGCTTATCCAATCCATCCTGGCACAAATTCAGCTACGTTTCCAATTGCACACTGGTACTGCATACCAAGATGAAAGAAAAAACACATACCAGGAATACATTTCGATACAATGAACACATATAATAGGTGTTTTTTCATCTTACTATACTTCACAGAGATTGCTGGGCATATGTGTCATTACTACATTAGATGAATCGGATAAGCTGTATGAGAAAGAATCTGTAGGGTGAATGAGAGAATGCCTGCGAAATTCCCTGGGTGAGTTACTTAAAACATCCAATAAATAAATTTTGATCGACTTCGATTTCACTCTTTCTTGCTGAACACTGAAAATATTTTCTCGTCATGAAGTCAAACCTAGAGGACAGCTCAAAGTGTAGGACACGATATATTCGCATCATGCAACGCCCTGGGGGTCTATTCTTGACCCCCAAAATTAATTCATGTTTGTATTTGCACATACCAATGTCCAGTCATCATAGCTTCCTCTGTACAGTTGAAATATTAGAATGTGACCATAAATGCGAATGCTGCGTTTGCGAATGGTCAAGAATAGCACCCCTGGGCAGTTGAACTTAGGCTGGGTCACAGCTGGAACTTCTTCAAAAACGAAACGCTGAAAGGAATGACCTTGTTAAAACTTCAGCTCGCACAATACTTTACTATATGAGGGCTTCACTAAATGTGGGTCGGCAGCTAGTCAACGAAAAAGAAACACATTTCAAACATAAATAATAGATTACATTGATACGTATCAGAATGTTTTTTAAAAATTTTACTATGCGTCAACTGACTTTTTCAACCATCTCATTCAGCGACCATCCTCACTAACGATGTAAGTAAGGAAAATTTGTCTCATACTTTCATTCATCAATATTATTTTGTAGCTCCCTGATGATGACAATAACCGATTGTCGAAATATTGGAAATATATTGTTATAAGAGTACACTTTCGCTTTTGCTGCTGTCCCAAATTATAATTCTCCTCAAGTTTTGTTTTCAACTTGTCAGCAAAGACTTCCTCTCCTCTCTTCTTCATATATATATATATATATATATATATATATATATATATATATATATATATAATATTCTCTGTGATAGAATTTCTCTACTTCGACTTCTGCACTCAGCAATACCGAAGCTCTCTCCGATAAAAACTCTGTAAAACTCTCCATCTCTCCACTAATCTAGAAACTCTGATAACTATCTCTGAATAAACTCTCTGATCAACTCTCAACTAGAAACTAAAACTTTCTCTGAATAACTATCCGAATAACTCTGCTCTGAATAAACTCTGCTTTGCGAATGAACTCTGTCCACTTAGCTCTGAATAAACTGTATCTGCAAATAAACTGTCTGCTCCGCGATGAAGTGTCTCCTTATATACCTGCTCTAATATATTGATTGGGTTTTGCTAATAAGTAATATTCAGCTCCACTCTGTATGTTCCGCAATGCACAGAAAAAAAAGGACATCGTTGCTTTTTTTCTGGAAGCGTTTTTGTACTCGAACACCAAATGCAAGAGACGAATAAAACTCACTTCAGTCCTAGCTCGAGTATATTTATTATATCCTTAAACATTACACTGGCGATGAAGATAAGTCGAATACCTACTTTTTGCGTATTTAATTCAACAGTCTGACAGACTGGAGCAGAACCCAATCAATACATTACACCTGCGTACGCCTATGGAGAATTTTCGAGAGAGGCCTCGATGATGTGAATCGAATTCCCCACGCGATTTACGAGTTCCTGGAAAAATTACGTTCGCTATTCAACCCCTCATATTATTCTGCGTTTATGAGCGACAGATCCGGCACTAGGACATTTCGCAACAAATCAGTCATCGTGTACGTGTTGATTACGATATTTTGTTTTTGATACTTTCACTCGCTCCCAACAAAAAATGATGTTTTCACCTGTGAAAATTGCTCAAAAAAAGTAGTAGTCGAAGGGCAGTGCACTGAATGCCATGAATTTTTTCTTCGGCGTGTCTTAGACAATCTGGGGATCAAAGAAACTCCGATTGTAAACACGAAACAATTTCAGGAGCTAACGTCACACTAGTTGAAAAATTTTTCCTGGAAAAGGAAAACAAACTACTGAGAACAGTGATTGTCGACAAGACCGTGATTATCTCTGATAAGAAAAAACTCATCCAGATGGTGCGAGATAAAAATGCACTATTTGGGACAAACAAAATGAAAACTTTGTGTAAGCATCGAATCGAGTATAAAAAGATGAACTCCAAAAAAAGTGAGACTGCAAAAACTACCACAGGATTGCAATGGTCATAAAGACCATGATAATTCATTTTTTTTAATAAAAGGGACAAATTCAACCTATGTGTGTGTATTTGGAGCGGTCAAACGATTGAAGAGCGTCAAGGGCATAGATCACGAGCGTATGTTGACAGAAAACGACAAATATGGAATACAATCTTTCTTAACCTTACAAATTTGAACTGTTTTACTCGGAGCATCATACACTGTACACATATTAGAAATAGCTGTTATTCGTTGATGATGATGTAAATTCGATTGTTAACAACACTTATAAATATCATTCCATCTTATTATCGTAGTTTGTAAACATGGGTAGTGTAAGAACCGTTCTATCGATATGATGTATGAATCTACAGGATAAATATTCTAAATGTATTTTCAGTAACGATGAAGCCAACATGTGATATTTATATATAATCATGCGCACTGTACAATATCTGCCTTGAGTATATTAGTGGTGATTGTTTAGAAGTTTATGAGGTGTCTAACTTATTGACAATCTATGGTTCTATGATCCGTACCATGACCTTGAAAAATACGCAATACGCAGGTGTAATTGTTCTTAGGTGTAGATGGGAAAGGGTTACCTGCAATTCGTCCCTTTTAACAACGGCCACTGACCAGGGCAGGTCAGCCATTTTTCATTAAATACTAATGAGGCTGTAAATTAATAAAATTTCATTAACCATGAAGTAATATGGTAGTGGCGTGAAGAATTACACCCAATAGGTAAGGGCTATCAATGTTGAAGAATTAAATTGGAATATAACTTGTACATACGTTCTAAATCAGAACTATGTTTTTTTTTAGCACACGGCGTGGCTTTGGGTTTCAGTAAGATCCCACTGTTATGATATATTGAATGGAGTAAAACATTCTTATTCACTATTCTTGACAAGAATAACGTCAGTAGATTGGGTTAATATTGAGGAGGATTGTTCTTATTGGAGAAGTCTGAAATCTGTTACATTCCGAGAGCAATGAACCAGTGGTAACGCTCATCGGCCATTTTGGTGACTGGCAGGACTGCAGTTATCAACCCCCAACCCATATAGTTCGGTTTGAGTTTGAGCGAAAGCTCCTCGAACACCATAGTACCAACGTGTACTGCGGCTATCAACCTGGGAGGATGGTATCTTGTGCAATCTGAGTCGAAAGATGGACTATTGAGCACCTCGGAGTTCTAAGGAAGATCCTGGTGATGTATTAAACCAATTTAATAGCGATCCAATGAGAAGTGGATATGATTTCTGAGCCACCAATTAGTGTACAAAATTCATGTGTCTAAATTTCATGCTTATAACGTTTAGGTTTTAAATTTTGAAATTCTGTTTTGTAGAAATATTAAGATTTTTTAATACCTGCCCCTTTCTGAACCCACAAAGAGGTCAGAAAGCTTTACGCCTCATTCCCAAAAATTTATACTACGCCTTTAGAACTTGAATAAGGGATATTTTTCAAGGTAAATGTACTGCCATTTTGAGTAAGCTTACTCCCCTGTATATTATTATTAGGATATACTCAGGTATACATATAGATAAATTATAAAATTCATCTGCTAACGAATAACCACTGCCTCAGATATTGCAACTCAGCTGTCCTGCATTTCGATGATCCTTTTGCTCCATTCAATAAACACTGGTCTTGTTGAAATTTGCGTTTGATTTATTGATATATACTGTCTCAACACTTCTTTTCAGATTATTTATAGTTCAAGTGAAATTTCAATTTCCATAAGAATCACTGAGGAAGTCATTTTCTTTCTGTTACAACAACCCTGAGAGGAGTCTCACATACGGATCTGATTTATTAGTGAAGTTTGCATATGAATAAATCAGAATCGTTACGCCCCACGTTGGGCGCCATGTTGTAACGATTCTGATTTATTCATATGCAAACTTCACTAATAAATCAGATCCGTATGTGAGACTCCTCTCAGGGTTGTTGTAACAGAAAGAAAATGACTTCCTCAGTGATTCTTATGGAAATTGAAATTTCACTTGAACTATAAATAATCTGAAAAGAAGTGTTGAGACAGTATATATCAATAAATCAAACGCAAATTTCAACAAGACCAGTGTTTATTGAATGGAGCAAAAGGATCATCGAAATGCAGGACAGCTGAGTTGCAATATCTGAGGCAGTGGTTATTCGTTAGCAGATGAATTTTATAATTTATCTATATGTATACCTGAGTATATCCTAATAATAATATACAGGGGAGTAAGCTTACTCAAAATGGCAGTACATTTACCTTGAAAAATATCCCTTATTCAAGTTCTAAAGGCGTAGTATAAATTTTTGGGAATGAGGCGTAAAGCTTTCTGACCTCTTTGTGGGTTCAGAAAGGGGCAGGTATTAAAAAATCTTAATATTTCTACAAAACAGAATTTCAAAATTTAAAACCTAAACGTTATAAGCATGAAATTTAGACACATGAATTTTGTACACTAATTGGTGGCTCAGAAATCATATCCACTTTCATTAGATCGCTATTAAATTGGTTTAATACATCACCAGGATCTTCCTTAGAACTCCGAGGTGCTCAATAGTCCATCTTTCGACTCAGATTGCACAAGATACCATCCTCCCAGGTTGATAGCCGCAGTACACGTTGGTACTATGATGTTCGAGGAGCTTTCGCTCAAACTCAAACCGAACTATATGGGTTGGGGGTTGATAACTGCAGTCCTGCCAGTCACCAAAATGGCCGATGAGCGTTACCACTGGTTCATTGCTCTCGGAATGTAACAGATTTCAGACTTCTCCAATAAGAACAATCCTCCTCAATATTAACCCAATCTACTGACGTTATTCTTGTCAAGAATAGTGAATAAGAATGTTTTACTCCATTTAATATATCATAACAGTGGGATCTTACTGAAACCCAAAGCCACGCCGTGTGCTAAAAAAAACATAGTTCTGATTTAGAACGTATGCACAAGTTATATTCCAATTTAATTCTTCAACATTGATAGCCCTTACCTATTGGGTGTAATTCTTCACGCCACTACCATATTACTTCATGGTTAATGAAATTTTATTAATTTACAGCCTCATTAGTATTTAATGAAAAATGGCTGACCTGCCCTGGTCAGTGGCCGTTGTCAAAAGGGACGAATTGCAGGTAACCCTTTCCCATCTACACCTAAGAACAATTACACCTGCGTATTGCGTATTTTTCAAGGTCATGGTACGGATCATAGAACCATAGATTGTCAATAAGTTGGACACCTCATAAACTTCTAAACAATCACCACTAATATACTCAAGGCAGATATTGTACAGTGCGCATGATTATATATAAATATCACATGTTGGCTTCATCGTTACTGAAAATACATTTAGAATATTTATCCTGTAGATTCATACATCATATCGATAGAACGGTTCTTACACTACCCATGTTTACAAACTACGATAATAAGATGGAATGATATTTATAAGTGTTGTTAACAATCGAATTTACATCATCATCAACGAATAACAGCTATTTCTAATATGTGTACAGTGTATGATGCTCCGAGTAAAACAGTTCAAATTTGTAAGGTTAAGAAAGATTGTATTCCATATTTGTCGTTTTCTGTCAACATACGCTCGTGATCTATGCCCTTGACGCTCTTCAATCGTTTGACCGCTCCAAATACACACACATAGGTTGAATTTGTCCTTTTTATTAAAAAAAATGAATTATCATGGTCTTTATGACCATTGCAGGATCCTCGTCAACAACGTCAAGGCATACCGACGGAAATTCCAAGTATCGGAGAACAACACGTGGAAGCTGATATTCTGAATTTCATAGATTCTCAAAAAAATATGCATATTTCATTTTCACGACAATGAATGATCACGAAACCCAAGAGGGTGGAAACCAAAATAAAAAACGGAGGAAGAAGAGGACGAGGGAAAGTGAAAAAAATCTGGCTATTCATTCCTGAAGTTCCGGACGAAATAGAAGATGACGTCAAGAAGTTCATTAGAAAACGGATCAACTCCGCTGATGTCCATGTAAAGAAACTCAGCACACGTATCGTCGGAAGAGCTAGCCAAGCATTCATGAATGAAGTGAACTCGCTTCAACTCCAGGCAAAGTCAACATTCCCTAGATGAAATATGTCCACACAGGTGACGAATTTTCATTCCCAACCACGACACAATTGTTGCACTTGAATACTGAAATCCTAAACTGAATTCAATTGAGATGTATTGGTGGACTTATAAAGGTAAGCGTCCATAGGTACGCATCGTACGGATCGTACGAAACGGATTTTAGAATTATTAGTATAGTAAGTTATACATATGCGTCCACTGACCGGCAGCGGACGGATCGCACGTATCGGTCCGTCGGTAATGCCGATGAAATTTATCGAAGGGGCAACTTTTCCGACTGGTGCGGATGACAACATGCGGTTTGCCGATAAGTGGACGCATGTCACAATAGGTAGTCACTGGTCGCCTCACAGATCATTTGAATTTTGTTACATTTCGACACTAAGTACACACACGTGCTTTAATTATATTTGTTATTACGCATATCATGGAGCAAATCAGTGAATAGTGTATGATATTCTCCAAATTGTGATCTCTTTTCGAATATGTCATGTATCCACAATCTATGTCTTCTCTTATTTCCCCTCCTTTCTTCTTCATCTAATAACAAAGCAATAATGACAAGTTCTTCATCACTTTCCATGATCGGAAACATTACACACTGTAATGTTTCCGATCGTCCACTCACTACGAAAATGCGAATGTTACTTAAAAGCCGACCGTCGCATCGGCAATCCGATCGCTACGGATACAGTGGACGCACTACCACAACTCGATCCGTTTTATACGATCCGTACGATACGTACCTATGGACGCTTACCTTAATCCAACATTTCTCTGTGTATCTGAGCATTCGATGCCCGAGAGTAAAATAATCAATTCTAAACTAACGAATTACAAGCTAGTATCCAGTTTCTCTATTTGTCAAATCACAATTTATCGAAGATTATTTCTGCAAGTCAATTTCACCCTTAACAAATTGTTCAATGGAGCTGCACTTCGAGTGTTTAACCATTGCAGTGAACAAAAATATGTTCAGTTAACGTATATCATAGCCCATCAAATGATTAAGGAATATTAACATTGTTGATCAATCAGAACTCATACTTGAACACATAACAGCAAAATATAGAAAATTAATAATCTGCGGACACTTTAATATAAATTTCAGAGGGAAAAGCTATCATAAAAAACGACTTTTCGATATATTTGAAATATTTCAGCTGCAGTTACCATATTGTAAATAAACTACATCGTCACTAATATAGCGCCTGTCTCATGTGAAGTTCGAAATGTTATCGGAATCTAAAACACGCACGGGAAGAGACACATTTCCCTAAGATGAGGAAGAAAGTGTTAATGTCATGTTCAGTTACTTCTTCACACATTTCCAATCGTGCCTGGAAGCAGAAAATCAAACCAAAGAAATACTCCAAAATAGAGAAGAAAGTACTATTTCCAAGAGAACTTTATGAAGAAATAGGGCATCTGAAAAAATGTAAATGGCTACGCAAACTTTCAAATGATCCAGTTGCTCACGATCACTAAATTGTTCGTTCCGTTAATCAGCTGACGAACGTCAGCACTCAGGAGTCGAAACTTGGGCGATCAATGGATTAACGAGGCCTTACCTCTTAACGTGCGATTACCCAGCACAGTGATCTGGCGGGGATTTGAACCCCGGTCTTCCGCTTGAAAGGCAGATGTGTTAACCTCTACACTACCGAGAAAAATAAAAAGCAAATCTATTAGGAAATTTCTACTTTCAAAAAGAACTACTACTTGAAAACAATCGACAATTCTGATACTTTCCGTATCAAATGAAACTAGAAAATCACATTGAATCTTAGAAAAATAGATAAGAAACACATAGCAAATAGTGATACCCCTTGATCTTGCGTACAAAATCAGTCATCAAAAACCCCAATTCTATGTTTCTTTTTTCGTTCTTGTCATTGAATATGACATCAAAAGTATAGTATTCAAATTGAAAAAAAAACTCCACCGGCATAGATGGATAGCCTTCATTATAAACTACTCTGTTATCAGAGTTCCCAAACGAACTGGAAGTCACTAAAGCACTGCCGGTCTTCGAGAAGGGGGACATCCAGAGTGTAGAGAACTACAGAATGTTATGTCCGTTAAGTTGCTTATCCAGGAAACGGCAGTTTACAATCAACTAACATCGTACTTAGTTGAACCTAATCTGTTGACGCCGAGCCAGTATGGATTCTGATCTGGTTTTCTATCGAAATGGCTTCAGCAGATCTTGTGCGATATGTGTATGACAGCATTAATAAGAATCAGCTTGTAGTTGGGCTATTCTTTGGCCTGTCCCGTGCATTTCACACAATTAAACCTAGTTATCTACAAATCAAACTGAAAGCTCTGGGCACTCGAGATCCAATTCGATAATGGATCTAATCTTAGGTTTGGTAGAAGGTAGAACTCTCACAGTTCAGATCGAAGATTGGCTTTCTGATGATTTTGGATCAGAATTGGCAGTCCTCATGGTGGAGTTCTTGGTCCACTGCTTTTTCCATGTTAATTGCCTACCTAACCATATTAGTCAGGGACGTACTTTTGTATGCAGACGATACACAATTGTTGTTCCAACTGAAACGAGATGAAATTCAAAATTGATACTGTGATATGTGAGTTCACACACTGGTGTCAAGTGAATTACCTCATTGACAATACTAAGAAAATGGTCTCCATTGAGTTCACCAGTACCGTTAAGCCCACTCACAATCTACCAACAAATATCAATGATACAGAAATTTTAAATCTTTCACATCTACTTTTGTACTTCATCATGATTTTTTCAGTATGTTTGTACTGTATAACCACAGTGAGATTATTTACTCTGTACCGAATTATCTCATGATGTAAACCATCCAGAAGAGAAGAAGTAAATATCTATCTTTCTATATATAATACAGGTAATAGAGAATTTTTGTTTTGCAAAATTAGGCAGGAGTTATTTTATTGCATGGATAGTTGCAGTCTGACGTACTTACCTAAAAACACAAAATACTTACAAAAATGGCGAACGGAAGTGCCGCCATTTTGTGAAAAACCGTTTGGGCCTGTATCTCCGTAACCGTGCACTTTAGGCCCACAATTATACGAACCTCTTTTATAGATAATTGAATTTCCTATCTTTTTTATTCAATAATTTTTTTTGTAGTGAATAAACAAAAAGTAATAATAATATAAGTCGTGAACGGTAAGTGCTACGAAAAAAATTTTGAATAAAAAAAAAAGGAAATTCAATAATCTATAAAAAAGGTCCTCATAATTGTGGGCCTAAAGTGCACGGTTACGGAGATACAGGCCCAAACGGTTTTTCACAAAATGGCGGCACTTCCGTTCGCCATTTTTATAAGTATTTTGTGTTTTTAGGTTAAGTACGTCAAACTGCAACTATCTATGAAATAAAATAACTCCTGCCTAATTATGCATTATGGACACGAGTAGCTCGCTCCCTATTACCTGTACTAATATTGACGAAGCAAGTACGAGAAAGCATTCAACAAAATTCTTGGATTAATTATATTATGTATTAAAATATTCACTGGTAGAGGAAATAAGTGCGGTAGGAGCATTTCATACGTTGCCTGAATGGTAATGGTTCGGACTTCAACTGTCTTTATTATTAACTCAATTGAAACCTGTTGTTGAGAACGAAAGGATAGAAATCCACATAAAATAAGGTTTACAAATTTAAACAAAAAAGTTGAAATGGATTTTTCGGTCGAAAGTAAAATTAAAGGTTTGATGATTGATCAAAGAAAATGATTTTGTGACAAAAAAAATTGAGCCATCGAATATGAAATATGAGTTAAAAAAAAATGGAAATAAAAAAAATGCAATAATATTGTTACGCCCTAGCGCCGGCCCTGTTGATATTCTAAACGAGGGATCGCGTCGTCATTTTCCAAGAACTGTTGACTGCCGCCTGGAGAATTCGAGACACGTCATCGGGGCTTCTCTCGAGGATTCTCGATAGGTACGCAGGTATATATAAGCATCAGGATATCGCGGCGAGAAGTTTTTATTCGGAGAGTTAGTTATTCGGAAGTTTGTATTCAGAGCTGAGTGGAGCGAGTTTTGTTATTGCTAATTGCAAGTAGTCGGCGTGTATAATTTGTATAGCAGAATTTTTAGTACTGAGAGTTTAGTACCGAGCATTGGAAAGTTATCGGAGCGATTTAAGTGATTGTGTTGTATTGTATTGTGATAGAGAGTTATAATAAAAGAAGTTCAGTGTCGTTTGGTGTTTTAATCGACGAACCCAGAGGTATATCGTAACAGTGGTGTCAGAATTGAGATTCTCCAAAGGGAGAAATCGTAACAATATTGTGTCAAGAAAAATGGGATATCGAATGTGAAATATTACTCAAAAATTTCAATGAAGAAATAAATGAAATAGTATGAATGGATGTTGAAACCAAGTTTCAAGTTGTGTGTACTCACGACGTTTCGATTGCTGGTATCTGCAATCGTCTTCGGGTGATGACTGACAATATTTCGAGGTATGGTCGTTTATAAAGACCCGGTTTCCCTGTGATGGGGGAAGGGGTGTAGTAACCATAAGGCGTACGGGTGCTACTAAAGTCGTGTATGCTTTGGGTAAGCGGCCTCCACACATTCCGGATCTGCACAGTGGGGTGACTAAATGCGTCGTTGTTGAGAAAGTAGGCGGCTTCTTTGAATTTCCTCTTGAACCAGTGCTCCTCCTTGTGTATGACCTCGGCTTCAGACCATTCAATGCTGTGGTGGTTTGTGCAAACATGCTCCGCTATTCGTGGTTTCTGCTTGTTGTGTATTTTTCTTGTGTGCACCCATTCTCACTCCCAATGGTTGTTACAAGAATACTACGACTCTACGCGGCGTCGGCGACTTGAAACTCCGCGTATGTCAGGACACATGTCATATACTTTTGTATGTCTGATATTTTTATTTTCTCGATAACGAAGATATCGCTGATTGAAGAAATACTGGGATATCCTCGATAGAAATACACACACAAACACACCTTGACACCTTGATAACTTCTAACGTTCATAGGTATCTCCTAAATAGGGAATATTTTCTCATTTCCAGCTTACCTCAACACCAGTGGTATATACAGAGGATGCTTTACAGTGAAGCCGGAAGTGGAAGATGTTTGTGACTTATTCAGACAGGAGAGAACGTCAAAAAATAACACAGTGAAATCTTGCCACACGTGTAATTCGACAAGATGCAACACAATTCGTTTGTTTGCAGATGGAACCAGTGATGCGAAATCGAATTTTATTAGTGTGATACCCTTCAGCATTGTATTTGGTATATTAATCGCATCATATTTATAATTTGTTTCGTAGTAGCTTTTCGGTTAGATACCGATATTTTTGAATAAATCTATACGTTCTTCATTTCATTTCAACTGATAGTTTTGTAAGTCAGCCAGCTGGAAGGTATTCATCGTCGGCTTGAGGATTCCTCACACTAGAACGAAAATAATCGCAAAGCAAATTCACGATGAATAAATTCGACCGAGACCGAGACGAAGTTTCGCCATTTCGTGCAGCGATTTTTTTATTCGCCACAACCTCAGTTCGCTGCTGACCATGTTTAAATTCGCTCCGCTTTCAACTCGCTTCCTTTTGTCTTTGTTTCTCGATCATGATTCAAATGAAATTTTGTGATAAGTTCAACCAATTCTCTCAATGTTGCTGAAAACTTTTTTCAAACTGGTTGTTACAACTGCAACCTTTATTTTGTATAGATATCTTCAGGAGTCTCCTGAGAACAACATAATTTATTGAAAACATAACCACCGGACCGCGTGGTCCTGGTAGGAATTTGCCAAACCGCAACATTTTGTGGTAGTTTGACAATGCTTGAAATGAACATAAACAAAATATCAACTATCCAATTTTTAATGTTAACATTAAGATATCGACTTGTGGATGGTAACAATTGATTTGTTCTACTGATTCCACTGAAAGCTGAAGATGATTCATTTCAATAAATTTTACTATAATTCGTATCATGTTTTGGTTAAATCTGAAAGCTCGTCCAAAGTTTCGCTAGTTATCCGAAAATAGATCGCATCAAGGTATGATATTCTCCATATTGTCGTCTTTCCAAGTTGATTCATGCACCCATTTTCTTCTTTTGAGGGTATTACAACATCGTGAAATATTTTCTACCAGCAATATGAAAAAGAGAGTTCAAACATGTCTCGAAATGGAAGAACTCCAACTCGAACAATTATTGCGCCATTAATTTTTTTGTGTATATAAATAACTTCATATCCATTTTCATTATAGTGTTCGTTTCGGGTGTTATTATAGCTATCATTTCTTTTTCTGCTTATCAAAACACATATAATCTATTTTTTTGTAGATATGTTTCAGATAATCATGAAGGGTTTTGCTATTCGAAGTGTAATGTAGAAAACGCTCAGGGCAATGGAAATGTGAAAAAATATGAATAGGTACCTAACAATAAAAAAAAACTCTCGAAAAACTCTACGGTAGTGGGTAGATGAAGTGGGTGGACGTCTGAAGTTGCAATTTTTTTTCAAAAAATAACTGACTGGGACAAGGCTGAGAATTTGGAAAACGGAGAGCATTTGAGAATTTGGGAGAAATATTGTCAGAAGGCCAAATGGTAGATGAACTTCTGTCAGAAGCTGTTAAAATAAAAAAAAAATCGCAAAATACACTTGTCATGGAACCCTCTGACGATTCTGACACCCCCGGTCCATCTACTACTTTTCTTTCGATTCAAATATCGTATCGGTCCAATCTTATTTTTACAGTTCATACGGAAAAAGTTTTTGAAAAATCAATGAGTTCAACAATAAAGGTAACAAGCATTATTTTTTTTCATTCACGATAACACAAATTTCACGAGTATATGACTGATAATTTATCGCAATTTGAAAATGGTTGTTTACAGAATTAGTATTGGTGGATATACTTTCAGTTGATTTCTTGAAAACGAAAAAAATAATCATATTCACTCTCACAATATTTTTTTATGAGAATGATCAATTAAAATCCTTGCTGTATTGGCCTGAAATAATAAAGCTCCCTTAGCGGTGCTATTTTATATGTAATTATTTGGAATGAAAATAAGTACTGAACCCAAACACGAGGATATTTCACTTCTGGAATCCAGTATAGGGCAGGAGTATCATGAAAATGTATTGAAATTCAAAAAATTCTATTCAAATTCCTCATTATGAAATGAGGTGTATAAGTTCCCCGAGTCCAGGATGAACCTCGACTGTATGATTATTTATTTTGGTATGGTTTGTCCTAATTACTCCAAAATCATCGAACTCAAGAACTCTCAGGAATTGTTACCACTAAATACCTTTCTGGTATATCCTCAGATGAGGAGGAGGAAGATGGATATAATAGTGATGAAGGTGTCGAGTTCGAAGAAGAAACAGTAAAGAATGATGTCGATTCTGAAACAGAATGAATCATTAGATATTCAAGTATAAAATTGTTATTGAAAAAAAATTATAATGTTATTATTATGAGAAGTGATTTATTTCTTTAACTCATGGGACGAGCTATTTTTGAGCTATTTCCTGTGTTTGTGATGAACTTTTGTCCAATTCGACCGACCTTGTAGGTGTCACCGTATACCAGATAGCAATAGTGGAATCAGTTAAAAAAGCGGCAAGTATGTATCAGTTCTTGTATTGTTTTGACAGGTAAATTTAACTTAGACGAGAATAAGATGCTAATTAATTGAACGTGTTTTATCCAAAAGGAAATGTTTTTTAATTATCCCAGTAACTTTTCGGGATGGATCAGAAGCCTACCCTTCTACACTTGTATGGATTACAATATTAATTCGAATTTTTTTCAGATTGTTGTTGGTTGAAAACCCAAAAAACTACGAAGAAAGGAATCATCCACCACAAAATAATGTATTTCAAACAGTTATTGAATCGAATGAGGTATTCTCAATTTACATTAAAATATAAAAAAATCTGAACATACAACATATTGACGGATGAGTCGATTAATTTTCACCCTTTTTCATTTGGCACTGGAGATATTTCTAGGCTGAATCTTTTGTTTCCTTCACATTTCTTTCATTCAGCAGTCACTGCACAAAATATTGACCGAGAGGATAATCTTATTGACACTAAGTTTCCTAAAACCAATTTCTATATCTCACTCTGGGGCCCAGATCAAAGATACCATCAATAAACACCCCTATATCACACCTATATATTGAGAATCAGAACTCGAATTAATTAGTCGAGTTCGGAGGTCGAAACTCTAGACATCACCTAGAAGATGGCAAATGAGACTTTGCTGAAACGTCGTGATAATTATCCTTCTGAGGATCAAAACCATAGAACACGGAATAAAACCCGAGAAAATAACTCAACATATATATATTTATATATATATATACTTGTCAGGGTTCATGGTGCATTCGAGCATTAGTCGTTGTTCGAATTTTGAATGCGGTCATCGCTGTGCTGATGAGCCCCAAAGGGCGAAACTGCAGCCCACAGATAGACCATACCATGAAGTCTGCTGGTAATTATCAGCCTTTGGCGGCATGCATAGGATTGCAGATTTGTGGTTCCAAATTTTAAATGGAACCTTCTGCACGGAAGCTCTCGGATGAAAATTCCTAGAGCATCCGCTGGGCTTGTTGTTGACAACATCACACGAGCGTAATGGCAGAAATCTTCGGTTATCAGACGTTCCTCGTGAATCTCGCACTCTGTTGCATATATATATATATATATATGCTGGCTGGAACTTCCGGTTGATCCGCGTCTGGAAAGATTTACTTGTCTACGTTTCGACTCCCATTTCGGAGCCATTTTCAAGACTTAGTGACCTTGCGTCTAGGTCTGAGTTGTCTCACTAGCTGGCTATCATCACTGGAGATCGAGGATAGAAGGTTGGTGGGATTTAAGGGTTCATTAGTAGTTATGGCAGGATCAGGTATCGGACGGTCGATGGGAGGTTCGAACGGATTGGTTCCCAAGTCGGAGTGAATAGAAGTATGTCGGACCAAAAGTGGTTTCCAGGTATTGGGGAGTCTTTGAGAATCGTCGCGTTTATTGAGACAGTTGGGACGTTTTTCGATTTCAATGGCTTCACGGGTAATTCTGGTTTGGAGGGTTTTGGCTGTGGCAACGGTTTTGGTGTTTTTGAAATCTATTTTGTGGCCTGTTTCTAGATGATGTTGGAATAATGCTGAGTTTGTGTCAGAATTACGGACTGCTAGTTCGTGTTCATATGCTCTACAGGACACTCTTCGGTTGGTCTGGCCGATGTATGTTCTGGGACAGTTAGAGCATGGTATTTCATATATTCCTTGGGTTTCATTGGGGATTGTGTCTTTGGGTGTTCGAAGGTAGGTGGATATTTGGTTGTTAGCTGTGAAAATGGTTTTGATGTCATGTCGTGTCAGAATTCGACTTATTTTATCAGTAACACCATGAATATATGGAAGGAAAGCTTTTTGTCGTTCAGGTTCGTCCTTCGGGGGTCTAGGGTGAAGATCTCGGGTTTGCTGGAGTTTAATAGACTTGTGGATTTGGGAATCGGAAAAATCGTTCTGGGTAAGTGCGGATTTGAGCTTTTCCATTTCATTGGATCTATTGTGGTTATCGGTGAGTTTGAAGGACCTATGTATGAGAGAATTCAGAACCGAATTCAATTGTGCTGGGTGATGATGAGACTTGGCATTGAGGTACCGGTTTGTATGGGTTGGTTTGCGGTAGACGGTGTGAGTGAAAGAATTGTTGGACTTCCTGATGAGAACATCCAAGAATGGAAGGGAGTCGTCCTTTTCTATTTCTATAGTGAATTGTATGTTGGGGTGAATGGTGTTAAGGTGGGTCAGGAATGTTGGTAGGGTTTCAAACCCATGAAGCCAAATGGCAAAGATATCATCTACGTATCTGAGCCAGCAAGTGGGCTTGAGTTCAGATGTGTCAATGGCTCTGGTTTCGAAGTCCACCATGTAGAGGTTTGCAAGAACTGGGGAGAGGGGGGAACCCATCGGGGCTCCTTTCACTTGTTTGTAGAATTTGCCCTGAAATAGAAAGTATGTACTGGACATACAATGTCTGATGAGGTTGAGATTGTCTCTAGAGATTTGATGCTTGGTTTCCAAAACACTCAAGGTTTCAGCTAAAGGAATATTCGTGAAGAGAGATGCTACATCGAAGCTTACGAGAATGTCTGTTGGTCGGAGATTGAAGGTTTTGAGTATTTCAATGAAATGAAAAGAGTTTTGGATATACGACGAACACTGTTCTACTAGAGGTTGCAGGGTGTTTGCTAAGTATCTGGCAAGGGGTTGTGTTGGGCATCCAAAGGCGCTAAATATGGGACGGAGTGGGATATTCGGTTTGTGTATTTTTGGGAGGCCATATATTCGGGGAATGCGCGAAGATTTCTCCCTCGGAATGAGAGCTTTCTTCTGGTCATTCGGGATATTGGCCTCCCAAAAATACACAAACCGAATATCCCACTCCGTCCCATAGTTAGCGCCTTTGGATGCCCAACACAACCCCCCAAATAGCACACGACGTCCTGAAGACGAACCATTTATGTCCCAGTTACGTCGATACGTCCCGGGACGTATAGGAGACATTCGAAGAACGTACATTACCGGATGTACCATGTATGTACTGGTTAGACGTCCCATGTAGGTACATACTTGGTCCCGTTCCAATCGGAATGTAATAAAAACGTACATACTTGGAAGTACTATGTACGTACTTTATTGAGTGTCCCTGATACGTTTACATTAACTCCTCTTCAGGTACGTACTTTTCGGAATGAATTAGGGACATACCAATGACGTGTTTTTTTGTGAATCCCATGTACGTACTGCTCAGACGTATCATTTACGTACATGTTTGGAAGAACTATGTTCGTACTATTTGGACCTTCCAGGTGCGTACATATTGAGTCCCTTTCAGATACGTATTTTTCGAAACGTTTGCGGGGCATAGTAATGACGTACATTTTTGGAAATCGTATGTACATACTATCTGGACGTCTCGTTGACGTACTTTTTTGTACATACTGTTTGGACCTCCCAAGTACGTACGGATTGGGTTCCTTTCATTTTCTACATTTCTGTTAGTATGTACATACTGTTTGGACCTCCCGAGTACGTACTTATTGGGTCCCTTTCGGTTCAAGGGGTATTGGGATTTTGAGAGTGATCACTTAGTGTATTCAAACATATATCAATATTGGCAATGCAATATTCATAATGAATTATTTCTAAAAAAATTTGGAAAAATTGAAACATCGACATGTGGTGAATTTAAATACCAGAAAATTACATACAGAATTTTTTGCACAGCAAGTTTGATATTCCAAAACCGCCATCACATGAGACAGTGATCCTTTAGTGTTTTTTCGAATACATTTTCATTGTTACTGAACTTTCTAAAATTTTAATATTATCTCGAACAAAACTAACTTGAAGTCATCACATCTATAGCACCCAACTCCTTCTTAAAAACAAGTATCTCCGTGCCGTAGAGCGTAACAGTGGTCGACAATAATATCTCCATAGAAAAGGTCGAGAGTTCAAGCCCCGCAGCAGCCAGGTCTTTTTCCAAGTAAGTATTCGGTTAGATGGTTAGTACACTTGAATGAGTAAAATTTTCAACTTGACTATTTGGTAAAAAAGAAATGAATAATCCCGAATATTAAGTGATATCAAATGATATATCATTACGTTGTTTTCGAATATTGATCTAATATCGCCGAATGTTCACATTTTTTTTGTGGCCACTATTGATATCATCTACAATATAAGGCTAATATTCCCGTAATATTGAACCAATATTGGTCTACTTGGGATAGCGCATACAGAATGGAAAATGTACGTTTTCGGAATGTCCCAAACAGTTCCCTTTCTGTACATTTCAGGTCCTGTGTGGACTAGAAAAGTACGTACCTGGGATTACCGACTATGCGGAAACGGTAAGTCGCAGGGAGGTCTTATGTACGTCTGTCGGAGACAAAAGTACGTCCTAAATACGTACAATGCATCCTCGCCGTACATATGCAGTACGTCCACTGGACGTACTTGTGCTATTTGGGCCTTTCCAGATACTTAGCAAACACCCTGCAACCTCTAGTAGAACAGTGTTCGTCGTATATCCAAAACTCTTTTCATTTCATTGAAATACTCAAAACCTTCAATCTCCGACCAACAGACATTCTCGTAAGCTTCGATGTAGCATCTCTCTTCACGAATATTCCTTTAGCTGAAACCTTGAGTGTTTTGGAAACCAAGCATCAAATCTCAATCTCAACCTCATCAGCCATTGTATGTCCAGTACATACTTTCTATTTCAGGGCAAATTCTACAAACAAGTGAAAGGAGCCCCGATGGGTTCCCCCCTCTCCCCAGTTCTTGCAAACCTCTACATGGTGGACTTCGAAACCAGAGCCATTGACACATCTGAACTCAAGCCCACTTGCTGGCTCAGATACGTAGATGATATCTTTGCCATTTGGCCTCATGGGTTTGAAACCCTACCAACATTCCTGACCCACCTTAACACCATTCACCCCAACATACAATTCACTATGGAAATAGAAAAGGACGACTCCCTCCCATTCTTGGATGTTCTCATCAGGAAGTCCAACAATTCTTTCACTCACACCGTCTACCGCAAACCAACCCATACAAACCGGTACCTCAATGCCAAGTCTCATCATCACCCAGCACAATTGAATTCGGTTCTGAATTCTCTCATACATAGGTCCTTCAAACTCACCGATAACCACAATAGATCCAATGAAATGGAAAAGCTCAAATCCGCACTTTCCCAGAACGATTTTTCCGATTCCCAAATCCACAAGTCTTTAAACTCCAGCAAACCCGAGATCTTCACCCTAGACCCCCGAAGGACGAACCTGAACGACAAAAAGCTTTCCTTCCATATATTCATGGTGTTACTGATAAAATAAGTCGAATTCTGACACGACATGACATCAAAACCATTTTCACAGCTAACAACCAAATATCCACCTACCTTCGAACACCCAAAGACACAAACCCCAATGAAACCCAAGGAATATATGAAATACCATGCTCTAACTATCCCAGAACATACATCGGCCAGACCAACCGAAGAGTGTCCTGTAGAGCATATGAACACGAACTAGCAGTCCGTAATTCTGACACAAACTCAGCATTATGCCAACATCATCTAGAAACAGGCCACAAAATAGATTTCAAAAACACCAAAACCGTTGCCACAGCCAAAACCCTCCAAACCAGAATTACCCGTGAAGCCATTGAAATCGAAAAACGTCCCAACTGTCTCAATAAACGCGACGATTCTCAAAGACTCCCCAATACCTGGAAACCACTTTTGGTCCGACATACTTCTATTCACTCCGACTTGGGAACCAATCCGTTCGAACCTCCCATCGACCGTCCGATACCTGATCCTGCCATAACTACTGATGAACCCTTAAATCCCACCAACCTTCTATCCTCGATCTCCAGTGATGATAGCCAGCTAGCGAGACAACTCAGACCTAGACGCAAGGTCACTAAGTGTTGAAAATGGCTCCGAAATGGGAGTCGAAACGTAGACAAGTAAATCTTTCCAGACGCGGATCAACCGGAAGTTCCAGCCAGCATATATATATATATATATATATGCAACAGAGTGCGAGATTCACGAGGAACGTCTGATAACCGAAGATTTCTGCCATTACGCTCGTGTGATGTTGTCAACAACAAGCCCAGCGGATGCTCTAGGAATTTTCATCCGAGAGCTTCCGTGCAGAAGGTTCCATTTAAAATTTGGAACCACAAATCTGCAATCCTATGCATGCCGCCAAAGGCTGATAATTACCAGCAGACTTCATGGTATGGTCTATCTGTGGGCTGCAGTTTCGCCCTTTGGGGCTCATCAGCACAGCGATGACCGCATTCAAAATTCGAACAACGACTAATGCTCGAATGCACCATGAACCCTGACAAGTACTGAATGTTAACAACCAGCAATATTAGGATTAATATTAAAAATAAAATAGAAATCGCGAAAAATATTTCAGTCACTTTTACTCCCGCCAACTGTGGCGCCGAGCCAGTATCTAGACGCCTGACCAATCGCCGCGCGCGGTCAAGGTGGGCGGGCCTTATGAGAATGCGAAACGCACCTAGATAAACAGCCGGTTTTTCAGCATTCGAGAGCATTCGCCGTTAAGTCGAGAGCAATTTCGTAGCATTCGCCGATGAGTTATGCACCAGCGTACAACTAATAGTAAAAACTGAGAATTCGAGCAGTAGCCGCAGAAAATATTAAATACGCATTGAGGCGATATTATTCCGATATTTTAAGAGCGATATCTTCCGATATTTGAGGAGCTGAATACTAGGAGTTTTAGGAGAAAACTAGCTGGTTGTTTTTCGAATAACATACAAAGGATACTTCCATAAGGGGTTCTACTACCGTCGATTGTAGGGCACAATCGATTTATATATGAATTCGTATCAAACTGCAGCTGAAGCCGACTTATAGTTCCTTTCGGAACTCATCGACAACAAATCAACAGTTCCTGTCGGGACTAACTTCCAGTTCCTGGGCTCTGGAGAGCCATCGTCGAGGAGCCATTAATAAAGTGCCTTGCACCGCTCCATATACTTTTTATTGTTACTGTGACATCAAGAAGAAGCCATTTCTCCACACGGTTTCCAAGACATTGTGAGCAGTTCTTGCCTGAGCCTGGGTGAGAGCCGTGTGGAGACGTCGGAAGCTCTGGGCCCTCCACCCTTACCTCGTCGTAAGGGTTGCTCGCTCCGGAGACGCCTACCAGCTATTGTAGGGTTTGTCTACGCTGATGAACCATTGCACTGCATAGTTGCGGCTAAAAACGCACTTCTGGCATCGGAGAGCCAGACACGTGGTCGCGGTGTTAGGTCGGGGCTTTGCTCGCGATTTTGTGTGTCGACTAGGATAGGGCTCGTAGTGACCCCTCAGTCCGGCCTCTGTGCCAACGTGGTGGCTGAGTGCGGAATTTGGACGGTTAGCATTAGCTTTCTCATAGGGAACTTACCGATAATAATCCGAGAATTCAATAATCGATCTGTTCAGGTCGCGAGCGCGCAGAGTGCAGGTGGATTTGCGTGTTTGGGTATTCTGCCCAGAAATTTCCAACCTCGGTACTAGTATTTTGGGGGTTTTCAAATACATCGAGGAAGGAGGTATCTCGGTGATACTGTCATTGAGCTCTACCTCAGCATGTCAAAGCGGCCAACGACCCACGAGCCGGAGCACAAGGACGGTGAAATGGATCGGCCTACGGCAGATTCGTTCGCGTCCCGAAATTTTTCAAATTTAGTAAGCCGCCTTCGACAATATGGCGCTGGCCAACTAGGGGCCTCGGATTCTGTAAGCTTCCCTGGGAACATCCTTTTACAGGATGGTATCACTAACCCTGAAAATTTTAGTAACGTTTCACCGCTGCTTTGTAGGAATGCAGTGAATACAGTAGAAGGGCCCACAGGGGAGTCGTGTGTAGTCCTTAGTGAAACACCGACCACACCTGTTTCCCTGCCAACTACGGCTACCCTACCATCGAGAAATTACCTTCCAGAGGAAGAATCGTTCGATAGAACGTTCACTCTAAATTCGCCTCTTTTGGTTTCAGGCGATAACGAAAGAAATCAATGGCGCCCAGAAGAAAGTAAAGTGTTTGAAAAAAAGGTGCATTTTAGTACACCGAATCAAGATAGCGGCAATCAGCTATCGCAATTAGTCAGATTATTGACTGAAGCTATTGGAAGTAGACCGAGAACAGAGAAGATGAGTCTTCCAGTATTCTCGGGGCTAGAAGTGGAAAACCCTCGAATTTTTATAGAAAAAATCGAGCTTGCTTTTCAACAAAATAATACACCAGTGGAGGACTGGTGTAATTTATTAATTCACCAATTAAAAGGGAGTGCAGCGAGGTGGGCATCTGCTTACTCGCAGTGCCAAATCTCTTACGAATTATTCGTAGGTAGGCTCCTACAGAAGTATGATAATGTAGACATAAAGGCACAGTTAACTGCGAAATTTTATGGCGAAAGCCAAGGGAAAGAGACGGACGTGGACGTTTTTATTTTGCAGAAGGTCGGTCTTTCTAAAAGATTGTTTCAAACTATGTCAGATACGGTCTTAATACATAACATCATTCCTCTTTTAAATGCGGACATTCGCTGTTTCTGCAGGGGCAGGGAGTTTTATTCAATCGAGAGATTTGTGCAAGAGTGTGTCTTAATACAGGAAGACGTTCGTGCCAGCAAAAGGGCAGCCGCGAAGATGGCGCCGACACCTGCTAGAAACGTCACTCCTAACACAAATCCCCCGAATAATAATCGACCTAGTCAATTCAATAACAGCAATAATCCGCAAAGAGGATTTGCAGATAGGAATTTTGAGAATAGTGGCACTAATAGGAACTTTTCAAATTTCAACCGTAATCAAGAACAACGACCACTGGGTCGAGATCAGAATAGGAGTGGTCCACCCACCAGCAATCAGGGGGCGCCGTATCGGCCACCTCCGGTTAGAAATAGCAATAATAATAATATTGTAGAAAATATCCCCGAAGATGCACCAACTAGTGGAGCACCTAGAGAGGGAAACTACTAAGGGGGCCTCCTCAGGAGACTCCTGGGGGGAATCAAGCCCCAAATAATATTGTAAATATAATTAAGGATAGCGAAACTGATAGACCTTCTGTAAATAATGACGTCGTATGTTACCGATCTCTAGGAGAGGGGCAGTCCTTCGGGAGCCGCTCTCTGCCTCGACTGTGTGTCGAAATAGGGGGGCGACATGTATATGCTTTAGTTGACACTGGGGCATCTAGTAATTTTATTCGTCCTGATGTAATCCCCGAGAAGGATTTAACGAATCTCCCAAATCCTACCACGGTATTTTTTGGTTGCCAAAACCAGACCCGTGAAAGTCTAGGCCACTTGGTGGTCGAGGCGACAATTGAAAATAGGCCGATTAAATTCAGAGCCACGGTCCTGAGCGACCTCCATGAACAGGTTATCTTAGGCATGCCCTGGCTCAGAGACCAAGAAGCAAATATTGATATAATGCGAAACTGCATTTATTTTGGAAAAATCCCGAGACTAACGGTTTATTTAGATAAACTATCTCCCCCGAAACCAAATGACCCTGTTGCTCGCCCACAACCCGAGTTTCTCGAAGAACAGTTTTACCCTGAGACGAAAGCGGCAATCCGTGAAATTGTCGATGAATTCCCCGACGTATTTGAGGAAACGGTCCGCCAACCTCAAACAGATGCCTTGGTGCACCAAATAAAGGTGAAAGAGGAGCGGCCGTTCCGACAGTTCAGATACAACAAAATGTCGGAGGAAAGAAAAAAAGTGGTTTACGACGAAATAAGTAAACTCTTAGAGGCGGGTGTTATTACGAGGAGTAGTTCACCTTATTGCTCTCCGGTAGTCCTCGTACCCAAAAAGAGCGGTCAGCTCAGATTTTGCGTGGACTATCGAGAGATCAATAAGTTGATAATCTCTGAGGCACCAAACCTCCCACCCATTCAGGAAACTGTGCGGGAAATGGGCGACGCAAAAATATTTAGTACTCTTGACTTAAGAAACGGCTTCTGGCAGGCCCCTCTCTCAGCGGACAGTCGCAAATATACCGCTTTTGGAGCACCGGATGGTTCGGTTTATGAATTCAAGGTCTTGAGTTTTGGACTGAAAAACGGGCCGGCGGTGTTTCAAAAGCTGATGTCCAGCGTCCTGGCCGGCTATGTAGACGTATTCTGCAAAATATATCTCGATGATATTATAGTATACTCTCAATCCGTCGAAGAACATTGTCGACATTTAAAACTTATTCTTGAGAGACTTCGTACGCACAAACTGTGGTTGTCACCGCAGAAATGTAAGTTCGGGAAATGGATCGGCCTACGGCAGATTCGTTCGCGTCCCGAAATTTTTCAAATTTAGTAAGCCGCCTTCGACAATATGGCGCTGGCCAACTAGGGGCCTCGGATTCTGTAAGCTTCCCTGGGAACATCCTTTTACAGGATGGTATCACTAACCCTGAAAATTTTAGTAACGTTTCACCGCTGCTTTGTAGGAATGCAGTGAATACAGTAGAAGGGCCCACAGGGGAGTCGTGTGTAGTCCTTAGTGAAACACCGACCACACCTGTTTCCCTGCCAACTACGGCTACCCTACCATCGAGAAATTACCTTCCAGAGGAAGAATCGTTCGATAGAACGTTCACTCTAAATTCGCCTCTTTTGGTTTCAGGCGATAACGAAAGAAATCAATGGCGCCCAGAAGAAAGTAAAGTGTTTGAAAAAAAGGTGCATTTTAGTACACCGAATCAAGATAGCGGCAATCAGCTATCGCAATTAGTCAGATTATTGACTGAAGCTATTGGAAGTAGACCGAGAACAGAGAAGATGAGTCTTCCAGTATTCTCGGGGCTAGAAGTGGGAAACCCTCGAATTTTTATAGAAAAAATCGAGCTTGCTTTTCAACAAAATAATACACCAGTGGAGGACTGGTGTAATTTATTAATTCACCAATTAAAAGGGAGTGCAGCGAGGTGGGCATCTGCTTACTCGCAGTGCCAAATCTCTTACGAATTATTCGTAGGTAGGCTCCTACAGAAGTATGATAATGTAGACATAAAGGCACAGTTAACTGCGAAATTTTATGGCGAAAGCCAAGGGAAAGAGACGGACGTGGACGTTTTTATTTTGCAGAAGGTCGGTCTTTCTAAAAGATTGTTTCAAACTATGTCAGATACGGTCTTAATACATAACATCATTCCTCTTTTAAATGCGGACATTCGCTGTTTCTGCAGGGGCAGGGAGTTTTATTCAATCGAGAGATTTGTGCAAGAGTGTGTCTTAATACAGGAAGACGTTCGTGCCAGCAAAAGGGCAGCCGCGAAGATGGCGCCGACACCTGCTAGAAACGTCACTCCTAACACAAATCCCCCGAATAATAATCGACCTAGTCAATTCAATAACAGCAATAATCCGCAAAGAGGATTTGCAGATAGGAATTTTGAGAATAGTGGCACTAATAGGAACTTTTCAAATTTCAACCGTAATCAAGAACAACGACCACTGGGTCGAGATCAGAATAGGAGTGGTCCACCCACCAGCAATCAGGGGGCGCCGTATCGGCCACCTCCGGTTAGAAATAGCAATAATAATAATATTGTAGAAAATATCCCCGAAGATGCACCAACTAGTGGAGCACCTAGAGAGGGAAACTACTAAGGGGGCCTCCTCAGGAGACTCCTGGGGGGAATCAAGCCCCAAATAATATTGTAAATATAATTAAGGATAGCGAAACTGATAGACCTTCTGTAAATAATGACGTCGTATGTTACCGATCTCTAGGAGAGGGGCAGTCCTTCGGGAGCCGCTCTCTGCCTCGACTGTGTGTCGAAATAGGGGGGCGACATGTATATGCTTTAGTTGACACTGGGGCATCTAGTAATTTTATTCGTCCTGATGTAATCCCCGAGAAGGATTTAACGAATCTCCCAAATCCTACCACGGTATTTTTTGGTTGCCAAAACCAGACCCGTGAAAGTCTAGGCCACTTGGTGGTCGAGGCGACAATTGAAAATAGGCCGATTAAATTCAGAGCCACGGTCCTGAGCGACCTCCATGAACAGGTTATCTTAGGCATGCCCTGGCTCAGAGACCAAGAAGCAAATATTGATATAATGCGAAACTGCATTTATTTTGGAAAAATCCCGAGACTAACGGTTTATTTAGATAAACTATCTCCCCCGAAACCAAATGACCCTGTTGCTCGCCCACAACCCGAGTTTCTCGAAGAACAGTTTTACCCTGAGACGAAAGCGGCAATCCGTGAAATTGTCGATGAATTCCCCGACGTATTTGAGGAAACGGTCCGCCAACCTCAAACAGATGCCTTGGTGCACCAAATAAAGGTGAAAGAGGAGCGGCCGTTCCGACAGTTCAGATACAACAAAATGTCGGAGGAAAGAAAAAAAGTGGTTTACGACGAAATAAGTAAACTCTTAGAGGCGGGTGTTATTACGAGGAGTAGTTCACCTTATTGCTCTCCGGTAGTCCTCGTACCCAAAAAGAGCGGTCAGCTCAGATTTTGCGTGGACTATCGAGAGATCAATAAGTTGATAATCTCTGAGGCACCAAACCTCCCACCCATTCAGGAAACTGTGCGGGAAATGGGCGACGCAAAAATATTTAGTACTCTTGACTTAAGAAACGGCTTCTGGCAGGCCCCTCTCTCAGCGGACAGTCGCAAATATACCGCTTTTGGAGCACCGGATGGTTCGGTTTATGAATTCAAGGTCTTGAGTTTTGGACTGAAAAACGGGCCGGCGGTGTTTCAAAAGCTGATGTCCAGCGTCCTGGCCGGCTATGTAGACGTATTCTGCAAAATATATCTCGATGATATTATAGTATACTCTCAATCCGTCGAAGAACATTGTCGACATTTAAAACTTATTCTTGAGAGACTTCGTACGCACAAACTGTGGTTGTCACCGCAGAAATGTAAGTTCGGGACTCCTGAGCTCGCCTATCTTGGCAGGGTGATCTCTGTGGACGGCAATCGGCCCCAGGAATCACATGTACTCAACGTTAAGGAATTCGCTACGCCGAAAACAATAAAACAAGTTCGTGCATTCCTGGGTACGGCTGGCTGGCTTAGAGAATTCATCCCCAGATTCGCCGAGATTACAGCCCCTTTATCAGATTTAATTAACAAAAATAAACGTTTTAAGTGGACACCGGAAGCGGAACGTAGCTTCCAAGAAATAAAGAGATTAGTGTCTCAGCCACTGGAGTTAGCTCGTCCTGACAGCAAAATGCCATATTTTCTGCAGACTGACGCGAGCTATGTTGGCCTGGGCGCTGTCCTATTTCAGCGACGGCCTGATGGTGGTCGCAGAGTTATAGCTTACAGTTCCGCCAAATTAAATGCTACCGAACGCCGGTACCACATCAATGAAATAGAGTGTCTTGCGATCGTCTGGTCGATACGCAAGTACCGCCACTTTCTGCAGGATGGTCGTTTTACTCTACTTACGGACAGCTCGGCACTCACCTGGCTCGACAGGATGAAGGACGATCGGGCGAAGTTAACGAGGTGGTCGCTCCTTCTCCAGGAGTACGACTTTGAGGTGGTGCACGTCCCGGGGAGGCTCAACGAGCTTCCAGACTTTCTGTCTCGAAACCCGGAGGATGTGCCCACTCAGGTTGATATTTCTGGAGATGTGGAAAAAATGTTTTTCCCACATGTTGAGCGAAACCCCCTCGAAGACGACGCCCGGGAGTCACTCAACCAGGGCACTGAGCAGCTGGTGGAGCTCCTCTCTGAATTCGACTTCGTACAATGTCATTATTACGAAGATGTACTAATGCAAGTACAGACATTTTATGATGGCATTGTACAGGCCCAGAGAGAGAGTGACAGTGTCAGGCGGTTCAAGGAGAGAATTGAACGAGCCTCGCAGAAAGAAGAACAAACGGAATACGAAAAACGGATCGTTAACGATTTCTTCCTGGAAGATGGTCTGTTATATTATTGCGGTCCCCAGCAGGATCCCAAGCAGCTGCTTGTTCCGCGTAGAAGCTGGCGGGCAATAATCGAACAGTTCCACAACCAGACCGGACATCCTGGGGTTGACGAGACCGTAGCGCAAATACAGAGAAATTTTTATTGGTCCAATCTGAGAAGGCAAGTCGCAGACTTCGTCGGATCATGCCTAACGTGTGCCACCACTAAGGGGGCTAGGCGACAAGTTCCGGCAAATCTACGACCGAATGCACCCAGTAGGCCATGGGAAATTGTCTCGGTAGATGTGCTCGGGCCGTACCCTGCGAGCCCAGCAGGAAATAAATACGTGATTATAGCTACTGACTGTTTCAGCAAATGGGTGGAAGCACGTTCTGCACCCAACGTCCAAGCTGGAACAGTCGTAGAATTCATGGTTAACGAGGTTTGCAATCGTTGGGGGTACCCGGCAAGCATAATTTCTGATAGTGCGGCCCTGTTCAATGGGAACAAGTGGTCCCGATTCTGCGAACAGAATCACATAGAAATTCGTCTAAGCCCTACGCACCACCAACAGGCCAACCCCGTTGAGAGAAGGGTCCAAGAGGTAAAAAAGATGCTTAGGGCGGCCTTATTAAACAGGCCAGAAAATCAGTGGGAATCCTGTTTACCTGATATCATTTTTAACCTTAGAACTCGCATCAACGCCGCCACGAATATGACTCCCTCCCATCTCCTATTAGGATACGAAATTCCACGTCCCGGTGAGCTAACTATGCCGTCACAACGTCGAAGACGTGGGAATTTAAACCAAAACCGCCAAGAGCGAATCGAACAAGCGAACACTGCCTCGATGGCGTATCGCGAAAAACACTATCCTAATAGAGACAATATTACTGTACAATTCGAACCTGGGCAGTGGGTGTTATGCCGTAATGCCGAGCAAATCCGACGCAACTTTGGGCCAACTTGGTCTGAACCCTCGAGGGTCGTTCGCCGCTTAGGTGAAACCACGTATTTAGTGAACCGCGGAGGGTTAGAACGCGTCATCCACGTGGACCACCTGCGCGCTGCACCACCGCCGCGAGCTGGACAAGATCATCTTGATCCCCGGCCTGCGCCGTGACCGTAGCCGTAACTATGTTTTGCGCGATTCTCGGCGCATACAGATCGCAATCGAGGGTAGGGTCGAAGGAGCTGAGCGGGTTGGGCTCAGTGCCTGTCGCTGGCTTCTTCCGGACAAAGACACCCGTGAGTGTGTGCGCGTAACCTAACTGTTCGTATCGCAGAGACGATTTCAAACCGATGTATTAGATTTAAGGAAAAATAATGTAGTTAAAAAGGCTCGTGCCTTGGGGTTCTTGTAAATAATTAGGTTAAGTACAGTGTGAAAAAAAAAAAGAAGAAACCAAATAAAGGCACATAGTGCCCCCCCAACAGCCCTTTTCAGGGTAAGCCCTATCAATCTCGATAGTCTGAACCTACCTATGGATAGTATCCTTATTCCGGTGAGGGGGGTGTTAACAACCAGCAATATTAGGATTAATATTAAAAATAAAATAGAAATCGCGAAAAATATTTCAGTCACTGTGCTATATCTCTTCTTAGAAATGGTACATATAGCACAGTCTGATGATTCCTTGAATAAAAGAATATTCTTGAATCACCTAAGTGAGATTTTCTCCTACTTAATTTGTTTGGATAATCCAAAAGTGAGAGAAAATCATCAGATTTTCTCCTCAAATCTTTCTTCTCACAGATTGAATCTTTCAGTTACTTAAGACATCATCAGAAATGTGATAATTTAGGCATTTTTTTACAAAAAAATTCACTTTGAAAATTAATTGTACATTTTTCAAAATTTTAAAATTTCTCACTTCTTCTCACAGTCATTTCATTAATTAAGTTCAGATAAAATGCAATTTTAACACGGATGTTGAGGAACTACGAATGTTTCACTGAACGTGTAATCATATCCAACGTATGTGGTAGACGCAGCTACTCGAGGCGCGAGTTCCGTTGGCATCGCTGCTGTGATCTGGTCACAGATCGATATCGGGTCGAAGCCCACGTGAGCTTGGGCATCGTCATTGGTTGGCACTGCACATGCGCCATTTAGACAGTTGTCTTTTGTCAACGCCATGCTGATTATTCCCGCGTGTTCGGCGTTTCCTCATCAAGGAACAAACAGGTGGTTTTAAAAATTTAAAAAGCGTTTTATTATGTGAAACATTGTTGTTCGTTAACGTCCTGACTGTCGTGTTTTATTGTCTACGCTCCGATATGTTGTGTCCAAATAATAATTTTATTCATCGTGCCGTTTAACCTCACTTACACTGTAAGTTGTTTGACTGATCTCTCTTCATGGATCTAACTGCTTGTTTCACCATATTGTAGCATCCCTGATGATGGTGATAAAGATTATCGAAAGCTTGGAATCTGAGTACACTGTTTTGGCCTGCTGCATACCCAAATATTGTCTCACTCATTTTATATATATATATATATATATATATATATATATATATATATATATATATATATTGCTGACAAAATTGGCAGAATCCTGAGAAACCAGGATATAAAAACGATATACCGCCAACAATAAAATTTCCACATTCATCCGTTCCCCAAAAACAAAATTATAATAATAGGGTATAATATGAAATTCCATGCTCCGATTATCATAGAACCTATGTAGGCCGGAACGACAGACGTGTGACAAGTAGAGCATAAGAACATCAGTTCATAGCCTTTCCAAAATCAGACCTTTCTTCAGCCCTGTGTGAACATCATCAAGAGACAGGACACAATATGATGCTAATCTTTTTCCAATTGATCTTAATAATCTATCAGATGTGTGGTGTGAGGCCAATTGTCTCCATCTCAATAATAGAAAATGTTTCTCAATTGTTTTCTGTAGGTCACATTCAATGATTCAATTCGATTACTAATTGACAGATGAGTTTTTAGATAAGAAACAAAAATGTGAAGATTTTGGAATTCGAATTTAGACCAATAAGAAAACTATCTGATCGTCGTACGATCGGATTTTGGATCTGTCTGAATCCCGCCTAAAGTTGGATAACAAGCTTTGTTTCAACAACCATGTGAACTTGGTATTTCAAAGAGCGCTCAAGATGCTTGATTAAATTGCAAGGTCATCAACAGATCTCTCTACTTTACTATGAAAGCCTCACATTGTCAGATCCATTATTGAATATAATTGCTTTTTCTGGAACCCTTACTATCTCAAGTCTATTCATCAAATAGATCAAAAAAAGTTTCTGACAATCATATCTTATAAACTTGGTTGGTTGTTGGAGAATGTTACTACGAGGAAGCAATGAACTTGATAGGTCTACCCACTCTAAGTGATCGTCGAATTAGCAATATCGATTCATCTTTTCAAAATAATTTTTGGCATTACTGATTCACCTGAAGTTCTTTCTATCATACCGTTTAATGTTCCCATCAGACAGACTACCAGACAAAAAACGTATTCGTTTTACCTTATCATTCAACCAAGTATGGTTTTCATTCACCTATATCAAATATGCTGAGATTGGGAAATATATATTATAATAAAATTGATTTTTGTAATAATCTTGATAGTTTTAAAAAACAAAAATACTGGTATGTTGTTCAATCAATAAAATAAATTGATTTGTGGCAATTTAATTTTGCATAAATGAAATTTATCATGTCTTTACATACCTATATGTACATTGATAGTTATTTGGCTGTGTTTCGAGGCCATCGAAATTGAGAAACACCTTCCTGACTATATCGACATGACGACGGTCAGAAACTAAGGAAACCCATAATTACCCGCCGATTTCCAGTCCCCACCAAGACGTCCGGTGATGGTAATCACTCGAAGCCCCGCCTCCACTCTTCCACTTCAGTAGCACCCGCCGATATAAATATGGCTAAATGTTATCCAGCCTTTCGTCTGATTTTGTAGAAAATCGAATTATTTTAAATTTCTTCATATAGAAATATATTCTAAATGATTAGATCAATCATTTCCGATAAAAATTTAAGAGAATTTCGAAACGCTCGAGACCCCTTCGGCGGCTTGAGCCAATCGGCGCGCGCGAACGCTCCTCACGGCGGTGGGCGGAGCTTAGCGGAGCGCGATATTTAGGGATAAAATTACGCGATTTTTGCCTCGGATGAGCATTCGCTCCATTCTGAGAGTCACGGTGTGTTCTTAAATAAAGCGTCTACAGGAGTTTCTTACCAAGAGTAGTATCCAGAGAGTTTAGGAAGCGAATGAATTGGAGAATAGTACTCCGTATCCTATTTCAGGTATTTTCACGAAGGAATTATTTAGAAAGCGTTCTGTGAAAACTTTATAGCGAAGACAGAGTTCAAGAAGGAGAACATAAACCATTGTAGGAAGAGTTCTGGGCTAAAGATCTAGGATTGTAAAGTTTACTTTTCAAATCATAACCGCCGAACTTGGTAGCACAAGATTGCTCCATGAAATGAATTCGTACTGACTCCGTACTGAGTATGAAAGTACACGTTCCTGTGTTCCTGACTGCAGCTAAATAAATTTGTTCCTGTCCCCCGAGCCTACGACCGATCGTGAATTCCTGTTTATTGAATTCGATAAAACCTTTGTTCCCGTGCCCAACTTCGTGGGAGAAGCAAGAAGAAGCCATCCTTGTAGGTCCCAGGAATTACTAGGATTTACAAGGCTGTCTGAGTCCGGGCAGCGCATACGAAGAACCGTCGGAAGCCGTCGACAGGCCCCCCTCATCAAACAGGGTTTCCTGGAGATTGAACGCCTACCAAATCCACCAGGAGTTTTGTTACGTGACAGAACTCACTTCACTGGGGATTTGCAGCTAAAAACGCCACCTCCAGCACCGGAGAACTGGACACGGGTTCACGCGGAGTAGGGCAGGCAGGTCTAGCCGCGAAGTGTGTCGATTGGGGATTTTAGGGATCGTAGGGAAACTCTGGTCCGGCCTTGAGCCATCGTGGTGGCCAGTTGTAACCGCGACTTCGCCTTAGCTATCTTTCAGGGATAGAATGAATTCGAGCAATTCCACCGAAAATAATATAATGAGGGAACCATTTGCTGTCTTGAGTGAAACCGGAGGAACTCCGGAATCGTTGCCGACGACGGCTACGTTACGTAGAGAATTTGCTCTACCACAGCCTTCTTTGCCTCAGGGCTATAAAAACCAGAGACAATGGCGGCCAGATTTTACGAATAATACTCCGAACACATCTAACAAAAGAGTTACTTTTTCAAGAGAAAACGATTTTGAAATTTGATACGAACTCTTACCGGCGTACTGCAAAACAACAATACGAAAAGTCGTGCGTTGGATAGGCAAAAATTACCGATCTTTTCGGGCCTCGAAGCGGAAGATCCGCATTATTTCATACGGAAATTTTCAGAAGAAATAGAAAGATTTGAGCTACTTCGTGAGGATTGGCTTGAAGTGTTGCAGGGTCAACTCCGAGAGGATACTGCCAAGTGGGCATCGGTGTATATTTCGTGTCATATCAGTTACGAAATGTTTGTAAATCGGTTCTTACAGAAATATGCGAATCCCGAGCTAATTGCAAAATTAACTTCGAAATTTTACGGGGAAAGTCAAGATCGACAAGTGAAAGTCGATGTTTTTATTTTGAAAAAGATAGGGTAAGCTGAAATCAATGGCCGATTCTGCGATCATTAATACCATTACTCAACTGTCGTCTCCCGAAATTAGATGTTTCTTCAGAGGTAGAATCGTTGGAAATATCGAACAATTTATACTAGCATGTACTTCTATCGAAGACGACTTGAAAAACAGCCGTAGTGTGGCGGTTAAAACGCCGAATACCCCTGCAAGTGCTGGTAGGGTAGTGGGACCGTAATCAGCCTAGAAATGTAAATACCGAGTATGATTTTCATCATAGTCGAAATGTACAGAGAGAAGGGGATAGAATTAGGCCTTCTCAAAATACTGATTATAGCGAAAATCGACCTGATGGAAATTTGTCTAGGGGAAATGATAGAAATTCGGGTAATAATATTTTTTCGAGAAATAATGAAAGAAGTGGAGGATCTTACAGGCCACCACAACAGGTTAGGTAGGCGAGTCTTACCCAGATTGAAAGTAGAAGTAGGACAGGTAATTTCGGCTTTGATCGATCCTGGTGCTTCGAATAATTTCATTCGTGTGGATGTTCTGCGGGGATACGACCTTAGAGAGAACTCGTGACGATACCTTCGGGAGAGGGTAGATTGAGGCCCCGCCGGCGCCAAGTAACAAACCATTCCCTCGGTGAGGATAACACCCGAAGAGTAGGTAGATTGAGACCTCAATGTGAAGTCACATCAACCTTCTTGAAAACGTTGAGCACAAAACTCCAGACGCGTTCTTGGGGAGCCCAAGAGGGGATTTCGGGACTTACTAAAGCGCGGCAGATTAATATACAGGAGGATACCTTGTACCCGGTTAAGTACTTCCACCATATATGAGCCCTCTATATATATGGCCGCCCTTCAAGGATAAAGGATTAGATCAGTAAATAAAATTGATTATATGAAATTCTCGAGCGCGTCAGATTAAGGTAGGGTGAGATAGCTTTCTGATTGGTCTAAATTTAGACAATAAACATTTGATGTTACTTCTTTTATAGAAGGTTTTGTATTCTTGGAGAAGACAAAAATCACTTCCTCAAAATCTCAAAATAAATTGAAGCCACTGCAGTTTCTTCATGATATATTTAAACTCCCTGTTCAAATAGTCTTCTCTTCAAACCAAACAATATCCTGGACATTCACTTGCTTGCAGCTTACCAAGCCTCAAACTTGTGTTTTCATACATTCCTGTTCCGAAAATAGCATTCAGTCAACGGAACTTAACACCTTTCAAGCAACTCATATAAATATGGAATTATTTTATATTAAGGTAGTACCTTCATTTGGTCGAAATTTATAGAAAAGGCTGAAATACATATAACTGTTAGATTTAGTCATAACACGCATTTTTGCGAAATTTGAGCGAGATTGACCTTTTCGTTACCGAGATAATGAATTCAACATTTGCATGGGCTCTTATGGGAAATCGGAAAATTTGACGCAAAATTGCATGTATTCTGCAAATTTTATGCATAATTTTTTTTTTCGGACGAAAAAGGTCTTTTATTCATAAGTTTGACAACATAACTGAAAAATAAATTCGATGAGTTCATCTAGAATTGTTATAGGAAACCTATTGGTTGAGGACACACTCTTAAGATATGAAGGGGGCTCATTGAACATTTTGCACTCCATTATATATATTAGACAATCTATTATTAAGGTTGATGTGTAGGCAAAAGGGAGTATGATTACATTATGATTGCGAGTATTGTGGTTCAAATTCGGCATATATTTGAATACAGAAACATTTTTGTGATTCAAGCTCAGTTTTCCATAGATAGAGAATCAACTGTCAAGTTTCGATGTTAAGTAGTTTACTCAATTTCGCCCTGCACTTATACCTAATAGCACTTGGTAATTATCCGTTAAGCGGGCTCCATAGTGAAATTGAAAAATTTTTGGTGCAACTTACGTATTTCGGCCTCCTGAACAAAAAAGTCTAATAAAGTTTTTGGGGCTCGCAACTAGTTTCGGAGATACGGCCCCCCAAAGACAGGAAATCGGGGTTTTCAGGGTTGACATTTATGTTTGTTTATTCAGCCGATTCCGCTCGAAATTCATCCTTCTTTCTATCAGCACAATATGCACATTTTATACCACCTTCTTCATTACTTTCCAATAGAAATGTAAGCGATGCGCGTTCTATTGTTTTGCTAACCTCGAATTTCTATGACGAATTACCTTTTAGAGTTTTGTTGTGAAAAATGGAAAAATGCTTGTAATTCTGTTGGAAAGGGATGAAGAAGGATATATAGAATGAGTATATTGTGCTGATAGAAAGAAGGAGGAATTTCGAGCAGAATTGGCTGAGAAACAAACATAGACGTAAAACCCCGATTTCGTGTCTTTGGGGGGCCGTATCTCCGAAACTAGTTGCGAGCCCCAAAAACTTTATTAGACTTTTTTGTTCAGGAGGCCGAAATACGTAAGTTCCACCAAAAATTTTTCAATTTCACTATGGAGCCCGCTTAATGGATAATTACCTAGCACTTTCCTGGAGTATAAAACACATTACAAACCTCCCAGAAACAAGTTCCATACCTGATGTGGGAGTCAATGAAGACAAAGTATGCCGTTCTTGCGAATTTCAACCCAACTTTTTTCATAAATTGTCCTGAACCATAACATCCACTTGCACTTGTTTTGTTTATTTGAAGATATGGTCGTCGAATTTGGATTTGTTGTTGATGTGTGATCCCAGGTATTTCGTTGGTGGCTTGGTTTGCAAAATTTTGCAGTCCGTGTTCAAGACTGGTAAATCGCACTTGCAGGTGAGTAGGTACATTGGGTTTCTCCAAATTCAATGGCAGCATATCATATGAAATCTATTAAATCTGGTGTCCCTCTTATCCCATTTCGGACCTCTTTTATTCAAAAAATGTTTAAAAAACATCAGTAGTTATCATTTCGGTAGGATATTAAAATTTTCTGAGACAGATTTTTTGGTTTACCATTACCTCGGTCAAAGATGCTGTAAAACTGCAAGATGCCTTGAATGGATTGATTAACTAGTGTAAAATCAATGAAATGATTCCTCATATTGGGAAGAGCCGAAATATGCTAGAATTCAACTACTGCATCACATTACATTGAAGGGAGTGGCAGTGGACCTAGGAGTTTATCTCGATACAAACCTTTCCCTTTGATCATCATATTACAATAACTATCAATAAAGTAATGAAGGTTTTTATCGATTTGTAGAATGAACTCAACAGGATTTTACTGATGTTCACTCAATTCGAACTCTAAATTGCTTCCTCATTGGGCATCAAATGAAATACTGCAATACCATATGGTCGCCTTACTCCTTACTATAAATTCCACGTAGAAAAAATTATATTCAGCAAAGGCTCCTTCCTCGTGCAGCTTTCACAATGTAGGTGAATATGAATGAGTCATTCTTGTTTATCCAGCTTTAAGAATCAAGACAGCAATTTCAAACTTGAGCATTATTTAGATTGTCCAGAACTCATAGGTAAATAGGTTTCAGGTTTCTGCTGCATTCAACAGCAAATACCCTTTTGTTCCATTTTCGAGAAAAAATTAAGCTCATTCTCACCACTGAGATTGAGACTAGCAAATCAATTTCAAAATATTTTTTTCCTTGAATGTGACAACTACCTTCGTTAGATAACTTATTCACTACTGTAGTCATAAAGGTGTAGTAGCAGGCAAGTCGATTGTGTTTTTTAGATTAAGACTACTTGTTTCTTGTAACAAGATCCCAATTTATTTTGTGAACTTATTACCAAAAATATTCAATATTTGTGACTCAGTCCAAATACTGTGATTTCAGTTTTATTCATTACCCTCATCGTTTCATAATTTGTGAATTGGGTTTGCCCATTGACATTGTATGAATAAATGAAAATGATATGATTAGGCCGAAGAGTGAGTTTCTGGTTTGTCATGGGTGGTCTACTTAGAGATTGAATCCTACCTATTGATATTACATGAATATGAGTAGTGTACATAAATGTTACAATTGCAGTTTTCCTCATTTTATTATCTTTCAATTTCTTTACAATTGTATACTGCATAAATAACTAACCTAAAAATAAAACAAGTTTAAGAACTATGGGTAGATACTGACTTTTCCTCTTCAATCTCCTTCAACCTCTGAACTATCTCTTTTGTGTCTAATCCTCTTTGCACATTATAGGCAAGAGACTGTTTCAACTGAAGTTCTTCCAATCCTTCAATTCGACTATATAAAGAAGTGCTAAGTTCTGCATCAATGTCATTTTCCTCTCTTAATATACAGAAATATATCATGAACACAGTCATGCTGACAATAATAACATGAGGTTCATACCAAAGCCTAGGTACATTTTCTCCCGTTCTAGTTGTTCGAGCTTTGTAGGAGCTCGCTTTACTGGTAGAAAATTTAATAGGGCTATCACTTATTACTTCCTCTGTTGTTTTTTTATTACTACAAAATGTACATCTTGAAAGCCTAGAAAATATCAATTCAAAACCACAACTAAAGAATTCCAAGTGGCTTCACCTTAAAAAACCTCCATAACTTTTAAGTCCACAATTAAACAAATTTCTCACCCTGTACATAATGTTACGTTAAAAATTAAAAATGATAAAATGAATAACCTATAATAACCTCGAATAATTAGGCATTAGGCATTCCAGATACTTGTCAAAAATGTCAAATGAATCATGAATCGAAATGAACCAATACGGCGCCATCTGCCCCCCCGAAACTATCGTTTGAGGCGTTTTCTGGCGCTCGTGTATTCAAAACGTATTCGTCTGTCTCGTGCTCTCTCACTTACGACCAGCCAGATAGTGAGAGAGAGATGGAGAGACGAATACGTTTTGAATACAAGAGCGCCAGAAAACACCTTTGTTTTCTGCAAACGAGTGTGTGATTGGTTAAAACTTGTGTTAGCCACCCAGACATCACGTGATCTGGAATGCCTAATTCCATATACTTGTCAAAAATGTTAAATGAATCGAAATGAACCAATACGGCGCCATCTGCCCTCCAGAAAATATCGTTTGTTTTTTGCAAACGATTGGTTGAAACCATGTTGAAACTTGTGTTAGCCACCCAGACATCACGTGATCTGGAATGCCTGATTGAGTGAGGTAGCGTTGCCGCTACAGATTTTTTTTTGTGCTAGAGGGTCTTTCGAAATCGTACCAAATGGTACTAAATCTCAGATGTTAGGCTATGTCATACCCGTAAGTAGGAGAAGAGAGAGTACGAGAGGAGGCTGGGTGAGGTTAGAAAAAGAGAGAGAAAAATATGCTTTCATTTGGTTTGTACATGTCTGTATAAACTTGTATTTTATCTCTTCTTTGAAGAGATCAACTTCTAGCAAGTGAAGAGGATCAATCAGAGAACATCTTAACAAACGATACTTTTCGAATTGAAGCCATCACAACAGGCGAGTCAGCAGTCGAAATTCGGAAATATTGACATTGACACTTGACACATTGTGGACTTACAATTGACAGTGTCGCATCAGTCGATTCGATGCTGGGCTTGAGGTCCGAGTAGACTTGCGCTATTCGGCCAAGGCCAGCCAAGACTTCTCAACATGACAGAATTTCATTTTTGTATTAGATTCTAAGGTATTGTACTGACGTACTAAATGTGACTGAAATGTACTAGAAAAGTACAATTGTACTAGAAACTGCAACCCTGGAATGAGGCATTCCAGATACTTGTCAACATCATGTCAAATGATCCAATAGACCGCGGGCATGTGACGTCACAAGACAACTGTCAATCAGCCTGCTGGACAAACAAACCGTACTTCCATAAGCAACAATGGTTATTCAATGAGATTATGATAGTAATTATGAAGAAATTGCTGGTTTACCAGTACACCTGACATATATAAATGTCTATATATTGCAATCAATATTCATTATTCTTCCTGCTTACAAGGAAATTGTATGTGACATGGCTGATAAGATTATTTCAACACCTTGTCTATGAATGCCTAGAAGAGATATTCAGAGGAGCTGAAGGAAAGTAATGGATGTGATCCTTATTTATTGAAATTTGGGGATTGTAGTAATGCTGTGGAATTCTCCCCTAAAGTTTCATGACATGTTATACCTATGACATTATAAACTATTTTGTATATGAGAGTGCATACACAGGAGAATACTTCAAAGGCTATAAAAGTTTGGATTCATACAATATGTTCATATCTTAATGGATCAGAAGAATTGAAGTGAAGCTTGTGAAAAGAATACTGAAAATGTTCTTCAACAAATAATAATTTTGAAAGAACAGATTTAGGGTATGTTATATAAGGCTCTACAAAATTATAAACCACAACCATCTTTTCATATGGTAATCCTGTATAAAAAAAGGCATTTAAATGGATTATGCTTTAAACTTTCCAATGTGAATGAATAAGTCTACAGAGTTTCTCGGAGATGATGGATTTCACGCTAACAATTCTGCAACTCGAAATCAATATCTGGACATAGGTGTTCACCAGAGTTTATATATATATATATATATATATATATATATATATATATATATATATATATATATATATATATATAATATACGTATATACTTGGCCTGGCATTCCAATCTCCAATGAAGAGCATATTAACATTGATACACTGCATTGTTGCTATAGTCCTTTGTTCTACCAAAGAAGATTTACGTATAACGAACAAGAAGCGTCACTTGCCGCTACACAGCCGCTATTCCTGTGGTCCCCACCACTACCATATTTCATGACCTCTAAACTATTTTTGTTGCGACTACGCATGACTGCCAGCAAAAAACAGTAATCCAGTAAACTACTCGACAAGAAACACCAGTACTTGTTTGCTGATATGACTGACCGACTGCAAAATGCTGACACTGCTGGTAGACATGCGCATTCAGGATGTATTTGTCGAATTGTCAGATTCGCTTCTTGTTAGTGTATACGTAAATCTTCTTTGGTCCTACTCAGGCAGATGCTAGAGGAATTTGAATAGTTGCTATTCATATTATAACCAGTTAGGAGGAATTCTATTGTTTTATAATGAACGCATGATTCCTGCGAGATGAGAAAAAAATTATGGAAGTGTTTGAAAGGAGACCAAGTTTTCCAATGCTACACAGAAAAGATTGAACACACTCTACATTATATCCTTGTAGTATTCAAAAATGTATGATGAATGCCTGTGGATAAGGTAAAACAAGAGAATGAGTTTTTTTGATAAGGGAAAACGAACTGAAAATTGTCAACATTAATGTATCACCATTCGGTGTTTAGAATGGAAGTCAACAGGGATTGCACTAAACATTCCTAAGAACAAGTTCAAAGGGTCTCAGGGCGTTCCGAATGATAACAAGCAAGTGAGGTTTTTCTGTAATGTTATCAGTATGCAATGGTTGCTGAAGTGGAACAGCTTGTAAAAAAACAGAAAGAAATCTTCACATCAAGATATTATAGATGGAAGATAATAAAGTTGCTGATTACTAAATGAAGACAATGTTTGTATTCAGTATTCACTTTCATCTTGATAATTGAGATTTGTTTTATTCAACTAAAGTATACAGAAATAACCATGGCCAGTGGGAGATTTTCATGCTGCACACCAAGGGTCTACGTTTGAGAAAAAAAAGTAAGGTTCCAAATGTTTTCTGTGAAAATTAGAAAAAAAACGTTTGTTTTTTTGTACCAGGTAAAGGGTGATCATACTCCATGAAGTTACTTACTGAATAGGCAGATGTGTATAAACTAATAGGACAAAAAATATTTTTAATTATAATGTTTGTGATTGTTCTCACAAGATGTTGAAGTACATGAATTATTTCAGCGAAAATAAATCTCTGAATACAGAAATAAGAAAATTCCTGTGCAGGAAACTTCAGGATATAATTCGAGAAGTGATTTGCAACTTTTTATTTTTCAAGTTGATGCATCAAGAATACTGAAGTAATAATTGAGTAGTTAGCAAACACCTGAACTTAAATCAATCAGGAAGCAATGCAATAAGCTTGATAATTCGAAAATAATGATAACACCCAGCAATCAGAATGTAAAATACTGACACTGCTGGTAGACATGCGCATTCAGGATGTATTTGTCGAATTGTCAGATTCGCTTCTTGTTAGTGTATACGTAAATCTTCTTTGGTCCTACTCAGGCAGATGCTAGCAAACACCTGAACTTAAATCAATCAGGAAGCAATGCAATAAGCTTGATAATTCGAAAATAATGATAACACCCAGCAATCAGAATGTAAAAGCTGTTTTTTGAGAATGGGGAAATCAATACAGTACATGTACTAATAGAATTAAGACAATTCGAAATGATAATACAGTTTATTTACTCCGAAAATAATAGATGTGGGTGCATGAGGAAGAACTGTCCTGAAAGCTTTTTATAATTGTCCCCATTACAATCTTCAGAAATCCATATTGTTGTTATGTTGTTATTCTTATTTTATATAATTTCTTGTATAAACGCTTTCATGAAGATTTATATGTTTAACTTTCTTGTTTTGTTTTATTTTATTCCTTATTTTATTTTGTTTGCTGTTTAAACTCTCCTATAAAGAAGATTTACGTATAACGAACAAGAAGCGACACTTGCCGCTAATCCTGTGGTCCCCACCACAACAGAATTTCATGACCTCCACACTATTTTTCTTGCGACTACGCAAGACTACCAGCAAAAAACAGTAAGCCAGTTAACTACTTGACAAGAAACACCAGTACTTGTTTGTTTCTATTACTGACTGACTGCCGAATGCCGACATTGCTGGTAGACATGCGCATTCAGGGTGTATTTGTCGAATTTGTGAAATGCGCTTCTTGTTCGTTATACGTAAATATTCTTCGGTCTTGCGTGGTCATGAATCTCTGTAGTGGTGGGGACCACAGCGGCTGTGTAGCGGCAAGTGTCGCTTCTTGCTCGTTATACGTAAATCTTCTTTGGTACAGGCTACGATTTTATATTCAAATTTCAATAATACTTACAACTACAATTATGCAAATAATTTGATAAACAGCAATTTCCAAAGTTGAGTGGAAGAGATATAGAAACATGGCTCATGTTATTAGCGAAAGACTCTGTTTACTTCTGTATGCATTTCAAATCATCACAAAAAGTTTTAAAATATTTGCCATTGTTACTAGATAGAGATAGAATAGATAGAATTTTTATTGATCATTTCTACACCGTAGTGTTTTGACAAGTCATTTCTTTTTATAGTACTAGTTCTACATATATATACATACATAAAGAGTTTTACACTTATACACATACCAAAATATCTCAATAACATATTTACACAGTAATCATTTGCTAGCACAATGACAGTTTTTATAAAAATATAACACATACAGTTCTACATAACACATTAAAATACGTTTTGGAAACAAATCATAGTTCATATTTGAACTCTAAAATACTGTAGTAAGCACTGGACAAAAGATGCGCTTTCAGAGCTTTCTTAAACTGAATTAGAGGCACATCTTTTATTGAGACCGGCAGTGAGTTGAACACATTGATAACAGCGTTTTTTCTTCTGGTTGATTCCAGTCTCTGATTCGGTACTTGTATATCGTTTCGATGTCGAGTATTGTAGGAATGGTTATCTCCGTTTATAGTGAAGCTGGCTCGATTTTCCTTAATATTTAGAGCATGACACATAATAATCGCGGAAGGTAAAGTAAGGATATTTAGTTTTGTGAACCATGGTTTGCATGTTTCAGTTTGCTTAATACCCGCTATAGCACGAATTTCCCTTTTCTGGACTGTAAAGACTCCTTCTGCATGTACCGACATTCCCCAAGTAATGAGTCCGTATGTCATTACACTATGGAAGATTGAGTGGTAGGCAGTAAGGGCTGCATCCATTCCCATGACACATTTCAGTTTTCTGATAATGTAGATTTTTCTGGAAAGATTTGTTATCAGTTTGTCAATATGTGTTTCCCAAGTTAGTCTTGGATCCAGCCATACCCCCAATGATTTTACAGCTTCACTACCATAAAGTTTTGTTCCAAATACTATTGTTTTTGATTTTTCTTGATTGAGGCAGAGCTTGTTTGCTTTGAACCAATCGGATGTATCGTCGATCATGTTTATTTCCATTTTTTTGATGAAGTCTGAATCAAAATTACTATTTACGTGTGTGGCAAGAGTAGTGTCGTCAGCAAACAGGCACGTGAAAAATGGGATACACTGGGGCAAATCATTGATGTATATCAAAAACAATAGCGGCCCAAGGATACTGCCTTGTGGAACACCGTTTGTGATTGAGGTTGAGCTGCTTTGAATGTCATTGTGGTAGACACAATCAGGGCTATTCAATAAGCAGAGTTGTTATGGATAGCGACTAAAAATTGTCGTTATGTTCAAGGTCAGTTGCTAAGCGCGAAATTGGTATTCACTTTTCAAGTAAAGTTGTTACTAGAATGACCAGTTGCTGTGAGTAGTGGTTCACAGGCAACTGCTTTAGATATCTTGTTAAGGAAAAACAGCTCACCACCGTCATTATGGCAAGTTATTATCAGAGTTGCTACGACGGTTAGCAACTGCGATAACCACTTTACTTAGTGAATAGCCCTGATTGCATTCTGTCTGATAGATACGATGACAGTAGGTTTAATGCAATTCCTCTGATTCCATAATGTTGAACTTTGTCAAGCAGAATGTGTTTTGAGACACAGTCGAAAGCTCTGCTGAGATCCAGGAAAATACCCACGGTGGATTTTCTATTTTCGAACCCTTCGTGTATGAAAGATACAAGTTGCATCAGAGCGTTGGAAGTGTTTCTACTTTTTCTGAAGCCAAATTGTGCTTCCGAGAGCATGTTGTTCAGCTCAAGAAAACTCATTATTCTCACAGCAATTATTTTTTCTACGATTTTTGCTAAGGCGGGTACTAAAGCTATGGGCCTATAGTTTGAGGTGAGGTCTATATCCCCTGATTTAAAAATTGGAATTACTTTAGATGTCTTCAATTTGTTCGGAAATTCACCCGTAGAAAGTACTGTATTCACTATGTGTGTTATGGGAGCTAGGAGGGGATCAATATTTTCCTTATATAAAACCACAGATTAGCCAAAAATGTCAGTGGAGTTTGAGTTTTTTAAGGACTTTATTACAAATGCAACTTCCTCTTCGTTGGTAGGTCGCAAATATAGTGATTCACTGGAGTTTTTGGAATGGTTTTTCAAGTATTCTCTATGAGTATGTTTGGATAGTGGTATTGATTTTATTGTCTCAGATGCAATATTGGCAAAGTACTCATTGTATTCTTGGCTGGAAATAGAATTGCACAGTTTTTTTCTGGAGTTAGTTATGTTATTGTTGATGAATTTCCACATAGCTTTTTGTTTGTTGCCTGCTTCAATGATTTCTTGATTCATTTTATTTTTTTTTAATGTCAGTAACAATTGTTCGTATTCATGTTTTTTATTTTTTAGGTCCGTTTTGGTGTTTTCCGTAACGATATTTGACTTGGTGACTTGGTTATTATCTCATTCAATTCATACATTTGATTCTTTAAACTGATTACGTCAGGATGGTTGGAAAATATATGTTTTATTTTTCTATTTTCATGTTTTTGGGATACTTTGATCACTGGAAAAGAGAGGTCATGGTAATAGTTTATAATATTATAACTTCAGATTATAAAGTAATAATTACTATATTGACAGTGGAACAGAAGGTTGTCTGGGTTTGGTCTGTTATATGAAGCTCCCTCAAGTTTAATTCGATTAATATTAATTCCTTTTCATTTTTATCATTTCACTGAATGAAAGTAATGTCAATTAAGTTTTAGGCTAGTAGTGCGGGAGTATGTGAGTGGAATTTGTTGACAAATATATTGTCTATGGTATTTATTTTATCATATTTATGGCATTCGATGGGGTGTCAAATTCTTCTGGGCCCCGATTCTTGAAAACGAGGGAGTAGAGCAAATGAGAGAAAGTAGGCGTGTCCACGGTCTTCTCACGAAAACCGTATTCTTGAACGAAATGATAGGAGTATAAGAGACCAGCACTCCCTGGAGAGCAATTAATACATCTCTTAAGGATTTGTGATAGAACGTTCTCCTTTACTGTGATAGAAACGAGGCAGGGAATGCTGGTTCTTAGGTTATGTTTTCCTTGATGTTTTGAGTGAGTGGACAAGATTATTTACAATATATTTCCTTATTCGTCTTGTTTAAGTAATGTTCATTTGTTTTGTCGCATATGAGCTAGAACTTAACATTTTTTAATCCTGAAGAAAATGTTTGTCTGGGTTTCATGTAACTGATCATGTGATATTGAATAATTGATTTAATTTATTTCAAATAAATGTAATATTGAATGTTATTTTTGAATCACATTGGAAAAGTAATTTTATTGTATCCTCGAAATATACTTTCCAAAGCAGGATCTCCCAATATCTATTTTTAGAATACCTATCCAACTAAAGATATTTTTTATGATCATGTACATTTTTATTGTATCCTCGAAATATACTTTCCAAAGCAGGATCCCCCAAAATCTATTTTAAGAATACCTATCCAACTATAGACATTTTTTATGATCATGTACATTTTATGAAGTTGATTAATTTCTGATCATTGCAACAAAATAACAATTTTCAAATATTTTGCAGTTTGTTCATCATAAAAAATTATTCCTAATTCTTTCCAGGCTAATAAAATACATTTCATATTCAACAATATTCATTAAAAAATATATTTCATCCGATAAATCAACAATCATCCAAATTAGAAAAACTGTGAAAACAATAAACCAAACTAGAAAAAAAATTCAATAACCAGTATCAACCGGCCAAAACCGTTGTCCACCGCTCTGGTTAACCAAAACGATTTACGGAACATATCCTACATATAGTATAAAATGTGGGACTCAATTCTTTCATCTGATTGGTGAAATTTAAATTCCCGTCTATAGTTAACCAAAACGATATAAGGAACAATCAACGGAGAATATGAAGACCGAATCGCCCGAATCTTTGGCAGGGAAATTTTGCAAATATCGTGATCCGTGATAAAGTACATACACAGAACCATAAATTTCGGAATTTCGTATCCGAGAAATATTCGGGTTTATGTGTTTCGCCCATTTTTTGTCCGACGATACGATCACGAATCGGATCTCTCTAAAGCCAACTTGAAATGATTGATAGCTGTGTAATTTTTGAATAATAATAATAATAAATTGTGTTTTACCTGGACCGGTTTTTCAACCCATGTTAAAAAACTCAACTATCAGCTAACGCGATAGAGAAACTGTCTCCTACTCGATTTGTGATAGGAGAAGGAGAAGGGAGGAGAGCGTATTGCTCTCAGAAGTATTTGTTTAATCAGCTCCGAATGCTCAATTTGTTCCAAATACAGCCAAAGTATTCAATTGAATGCCGAGTAAAAAAACACTGCTACACACAACACTTCAATTAAAACAAGTCAATCTTTATAGCTCTGGAGCAGCTTTGGTGCGTCATCTCTGAAAAGCATGTATACACCGCGGGCATATCTGACAGACGACAGTAAATGACAGTTGTCAATCCAGCCTGCTGGACAAACAAACTGATTTACCTATGCCAAGTGTGTGTTTCTGGCATATTTTGAATCATTTTTTCTCAATGAAGCTTCAATTTTGTGCGATTGTGAAATGTGGAAGTAAAAGCGGCAGAGATAATGTTTCATTCCATCGATTCCCTTCTATTTTCGACAATAGAAAACAAGATTAATCCTCTTGCTGAAAAGATACGTGAATTGTGGATTCAGGCAACTAGAAGAGCAGATTTAACTTCTGATGCTTTGGAATGGGCAAAGGCGTGTTCAAAACATTTTGTAGGAGATATTTTCAAAGAATCTAGGAAACATTGGCAACATATAATTCCCACTTTTTTTTTTTATTTTGGGCAAGCCGACTGCACTCAAAGATGTTGACAATATAGACTAGGTACCGAATCAATTAATTGGCTACAAAACAAATATCAATGCAGTTCAAAGCATCCAGAGATAGAATCGTAAGGAGCAGCGTGATAAAAATGAGATCGCAAATATTCCAGTTGATTTGGATGAAGTTGAGGATCAAATTGATGATGATTCTTTATGTGAATAATAATCCAGCTCTTCAAAACTTGAATATTATTGATGAGCAAAATCAAACTCTGAATGATATAAATTCACCAGTTGAAGAAGTGGAACATGCACGAAACTCTGGTGAACACCTATGTCCCGATATTGATTTCGAGTTGCAGAATTGTTATCGTGAAATCTAACATCTCCGGGAAACTCTGCAGACCTATTCATTCGCATTGGGAAGTTTAAAGCATGATTCATCTAAATGCCTATTTTATACAGGATTACCATATGAAAAGATGGTTGTGGTTTATAATTTTTGTAGAGCCTTATATAACATACCCTAAATCTGTTCTTTCAAAATTATTATTTATTGAAGTACATTTTCAGTATCTCTTTCACAAGCTTGACTCCAATCCCTCTAATCCATTTAGATATGAACATATAGTATGAATCCAACTTGTATAGCCTTTGAAGTATACTCCTGTGCATGCACTCTTATATAGAAAATAGTTTATAATGTCATACAACATGTCATGAAACTTCAGGAAAGTATTCCACAGCGTTACTTCAATCCCCAAATTTCAATAAATAAGGATCACATCCATTACTTTTCTTCAGCTTCTCTAAATATCTCTCATGGACATCCATAGACAAGGTGTTGAAATAATCACTTTTATCAGCCATCTCACATGAAATTTCCTTGTAGACAAGAATAATAATGAATATAGACATTTATATAAGTCAGGCGCACTAAGAGTATACCCGTAATTTCTTCATAATTAGGATCATAATCTCATCAAATTACCATTGTTGCTTATGGAAGTACGGTTTGTTTGTCCAGCAGGCTGATTGACAGTTGTCTTGTGACGTCACATGCTCGCGGTCCATTGGCAGAACCCGCAGAACTGACATTTGACATTACGATTCATTCAGCGCCCTCTACAGTAGAGTGAAAACTCAAGTTTCCCTTAAATTTGTCGTCACCGTAGATCATCTGCCATTTCGTTTTCGTGTTTGTCGGGTTCAGCATGGTAAGTCTAAATTGTAACGTTTATTGTCTTTTATCTATTCCATCTATTGAATTTTCAATTCTTTTCGGACGTTTAAATAAATCTATAAGTATGGATGAAACGTTTGATGGTCATATTTTTTATGAAATCGATTTATTAAACATGATGATTTAGATTTTATTGTTTATGGTTTATCCTGAATACCAAATGTGGATAGTATTCTAGGGCGGTCTGATAGTATATATTATTAAATAATTAAGAAATATTTCGAAACGCGCCTACAGAAAAAAATATTTCATTTTCAGTCTCACAGAAAATTTAGTGCTCCTCGGCATGGGTCCATGGGGTTCTACCCAAAAAAACGGTCCCAGCGACATCGTGGTAAGGTCAAGGCTTTTCCGAAGGACGATCCTTCTAAACCAGTTCATCTAACAGCTTTTATTGGATATAAAGCTGGAATGACCCATGTTCTTCGTGAAGCTGATCGTCCTGGTTCAAGTAAGTCCAGTTATATGATGTAAATAAAATGCATAAGCACATTTAGTGGATAACTCTTAATGCCTATAGACATGCATACATTATGCAATTTTTGTGCAATGCAAGTGCCATGTGATTAGGGCTTTATTAAAGACACTGTTTCAATGAGTATATTGAGAATTGCATATTTTGGACTGGTGCAATCAATACTTTTTATGGATTAATATTCTGGAGTGCATCATCATACTTGCAATAATGGGTTTATTCTTCGAAAAGAGTTCTGACCTGCATGAAGGGAATTCATCCACAGGAATCATGTAAACAGGGATATGAGAAATAATGAAGTGCATGAATATAACACACTAACAATTGTTCATCAAAGACTCATTTGGGCAAAATTTTTATATTTATTGAATCAAGTTTAAACAAAGTAGTAGAAATATTTGGACATATAGAAAACCAAAAAAACTGAATCTTCACTGTCAGAGTATTTGTTGAATATGTTCTTCTATGCAACAGATGCATTTTTCAATGTAATGTAACATTTTTCTTCGATTATGTCTGCCGTTTGGTGCAGTTTGATTGATTTCATTCAATTTTAACATGTTTGTATTTTATACGATATAACTAATTTCATGAATTTTTAACTTAATGTTCATATTTTTTATTTGAAGTTTGTATACGTCAAACATGTCCTGACAATTCCAACAGACTCTTCTATAACTATATTTTATATATTTGAACAAGGGTTTACAGTGATGAATAAATTGCCATCAGGCAAAATAGAAATGGTTCTAATTTCCATGCAAGACTAATGCAATTCTAGTAGTTTCAATAGTTACAATCAGAATACCAACCCAAATGTATGACTGATGGCAAGAGGAATGCACTTGCTATGCAATCAATTTCTTGCCTAGCACCACAGTGCAATTGCATAATGGATGCCTGTAAAGAAGAAATTTTGTTAAAGGGGTTCGAATGGGCCCTATACCACCATTTTTCATTTTAAATATAAATTAGTGATTCACGTGGTCAAGTACTTTTCTTAAATAATTGTCCCAAATTCTCTTCAATTATTTTCTCTTTGGTAAAACATTAATTAAAAGGGTTGTTTTGAAATCTTTATATTGATTTTTAACTTCTTCTTAATTCTTTCCTTGCAGAAATCAACAAGAAGGAAATTGTGGAAGCTGTGACCATTTTGGAAACTCCACCAATGGTTGTAGTTGGTCTGGTTGGTTACATTGAAACTCCTCATGGACTACGTGCCTTGGCTACAATTTGGGCAGAGCATCTCTCTGAAGATTGTCGTAGGCGTTTCTACAAGAATTGGTGAGAATTGTAAAAGTTATGAGAATACATCTTCATGATTCAAGAATGGTTGTGTTACATAGACATTTTTTTTGTATCGAGTCTTAGAGTCACTAATTGAACCTCCTTGGTGTTCATGTTAGTGCTAAAGATACTCGAAGAGAAAAGATTCCAGCTCTTATGCCCCAATCTAATTGATCTATAATTTGCTTGGGTACCTTGTGAGGCAACAACTTTCTCATTGTTTTATGTTTGTCATGTCAGTAATACACTAGATGAATATGCTCTTAAAAATTGAATACGATATATATTTTCTTGGTTGAGTTCTCCAAAATGAAGACCCTTGCTGTTGATGACTGTTTCGCCCAGTTAGCATTTTCAGAACCGTAACTTCAATTCAGTTGTCAGTTTTTTTTTAATATTTGAAAAAATGTCTACTTAGTGGGTGAAATGCGCGTCGAATGCAAATTTTTTTTATTTGATTTTTTTTAATAATGAGCTCATGGCACCAAAAAGTTTGACCATAGCTATGATTCATTGAAGGCCATAACTTGAGCATGCTCGATGTATTCTATCAACCATAATATATACACTTGATTACAATATTAAATTCCTGTTTTAGTCCTCCTCTGGCAACATGAGGGCCTTTATTTAATCACTGAGCTGACTTATGAGGGCTTTCTAAGCCAACGAATGAGTTTCAAGTGAAGTGATGTTGAAGGGAAGTCTCTTACAATTTGAGGCATTCCCTTCTTTGTTTCAGCATTTGACAACTTGATCAATATCTGTTCAGGTACAAGAGCAAAAAGAAGGCTTTCACTAAAGCCTCCAAAAAATGGACCGATGACCTAGGTAAAAAATCCATTGAGCGAGACTTCAAGAAGATTGTTAAATACTGCAAAGTTGTTCGAGTAATTGCACATACTCAGGTTAGTACAATGATTGTGGGAATTTTTGGAATGTGATGAAACTTGTAACTAGTTTTTTGTGAAAGCTTACTTTTGACATCAGTGTCGGAGCTTACCCTCCAGCTGGCGGCCTGAGGATTTCTTATCGATGAAATTTTCGCCGCAGTGTCATAGAGAAAGTGCCCTTCGGGAGGCGCAGAGAACATATTCCATAGTCGTATTGTAGTCCCTGGACAATGACATTTTGAAAAACCATGTTCTCTACAATATAATACATAAACTTTCAGGGTTGGGCTCATTAAAATCACGATTTAAATCGCTTGATTTTTTTACTTTCAAAATTGAAATCATGATTTAAATCAATTTTTGTTTTTTATATTCGGAACCAGAAAACACCATAATATAAAAGTTTTCCCAAAGATCAGAAGGAGTATCTGCTTTTAGCAAAAACAACAACAACAAAAAAGTACATAATTCCAAATTCTTGAGCTAAACGTAACACCTCAATTTTATTACTGTATATTTTCAGTCTATTCATTTTCGTTATACAATTTGAACAAAAATACGAGTTTTCCTCCTTTTTCTATGTCTAATCTGTTTCTAATATCCGAGTGTACAACTAGCGAAATGCGTGAAATTGTTGGGCAACGTCAATTTATAGGTTGAGAAGGGAAATAAGCCTCAACAGGAATATTCTTGCAAAAAGCACAACCAACGCGTTCGTGTTCGTGCCTCACTCGGCACTGTATGGCGAGTTTATAGGAAAGAATGAAAACAAATCGCGACAAGAATTTTCTTGCAAAAAGCGCGACAAATGCGTTGTCACAACTTTTTGAGCCGCAAATTGTTTAAAATTTTTAGACTTATACATTAAAATTATCAATAAAAATTTCAAAGAATCAAAATGTTCAAATTTTATATTCAAATTTTGAAAAATCAACCAAATCGCGATTTTCTTTAAAAAAATCAATGATTTTTTTTTTTTTTTTTTTTTTTCAATGAAAATCTGATTTTGCCCCACCCTGTAAACTTTACTCAGTTCCTTAGCAGTTCTTATTCACAAGAGATATTTTATGATATATATATATATTTATTTTATTAAGAGAGAGAGTTGAGTTAACAAGTGTTGTTTTTTTAGATGAAATTGTTGAAACAACGTGACAAGAAGGCTCACATCATGGAAATTCAGTTGAACGGTGGCTCAGTAGCTGATAAAGTTGCTTGGGCTAGGGAGCACCTTGAAAAACCAGTCCCTGTTAGCAGTGTATTTGCCCAAGATGAAATGATTGATTGCATTGGTGTCACTAAGGGTCATGGATATAAAGGTATGTAGGTTGAGGGTCACCTGTTTAAGTTTGAGAAAAAGTTGGGCTGAGCATAACTCTAGGTAGTGTTTGAGGGGGGCTTATTTCGAAAATCAGTTGTACAAAATCCACTAAAAATTCCCAAAGTCCATGTTGGAATTCAATAGAAACCTTGATTTGGTGAAGAAATTTTATCAAAGGTAATACGTCCTTCAAATTCAATCGACAAATTTTCATTTTCCAGAAAAACTTTTTTATTTGGCAAAAGTATGAAAACAAACCGATTGATAAAATCACGACTCCGTAGGACGAGTGATTTTATCTAATTCATGATAATTTATATAAATATGAGCCAGTTCAATAGAATCGACGCGGTAAACCTCATAGTTTTGACAGTTCAAAGGTAAACAACGTTTTATCGAAACAATCGAAAGGACCAGGCAGTTTTATCAGTATAATACCCCATGATTGGCTAGAATAACCATAGAATAACCCACTACTATTGGTTGAAATGCCAAAAACGTCACATTTTGACAAGTGAAAAAAGTAATCAAAGTGAATCACCCCTCAGTGAGTAGGGCTTAAAGATAGGGTGTATCTTGAGTTTGAGTCAAACTTAGTTGAGCTGAAGTTTGGCCGTAACCTGTGCTAGTGGCCGGCAATGATAGCTGTAGGTAGCAATAGAGTTGTTGATTTCATTGTTTTTTTTTAAGTTGATTGATTGTAAAAACCTTGCCTCAGAAATACAAGAATACCAATTAGGGTAGGCCCGAATCTCCACCAAAAATTAATTTAACATGAGTTGAATGCATGCAACCAAATTATGGTATTTTCTCTCCTATAACCCGAATGCTCAGAAATGGAAATAAATATCAACAGGTTGATATCTTTAGCAGCTCCACAAATACCATTAAAATTTAACTGAGTCGCATTTTTTCCTGAAACACTTCCTTTCATTGTTTTGTAATATTATTTCATTATATGGTTTTGTATTTATATTATATTTACCACTTTATTGTATTACCATTATATTGTAGTGTGTTCTATATTATTGTATTATGTATTTATCTTTAGATAGCTTTAAGATTTTACAATTTTTTTTTTTCTTAAAACAAATTGTAATTGGGACTACCCGTTGAAAAAAAAATAAATGAGTATTCATCCAAAAATTTTTGGAAGGTACCATGAAAACTCAAATTACATAAAAAAGTATAGATGCATTCATTACTAGCAACTTAAAATTATTCATTTGAAATGGCCATTGGTTGTCAATTTGTAATTCGGCATTGTATAGGTAACCCCAAGCCAGTTTGGAATCTTCATACTGAAAAATTATTGAATAGTTCAAAGCATCTGATAACAGTCTTGTTTCTTATGCCCGATTTACAATAGATAAAATTCTCTAAGTGCAAAATTCAGTAATACAGAAAATGTACCCAAAAATATTCGGTCGAGATACATGTATCCAGCACGGAATTACGAAGGTTGAATATTGGAAAATGAATTTAATTAGTGATTCATCAAATTCAAATGAGGCGCGATAGAGAACCTGCTGAAAATTTTCAGCCCATTTTAAAACAACAATTTTATGATGACAATACATGGATTGTGCTTCTGATATTTTTGAAGATACAACCATGCTGCCTTCCTACTGACACCTTGGTTTCTTATACATAATTTCTGTTCTGAAATCAAGACAGCTGAAGTAATTGCTCTTTTTTTTTTAGGTGTAACTTCACGTTGGCACACTAAAAAGTTGCCCCGTAAGACTCATAAGGGTCTTCGTAAGGTTGCCTGTATTGGAGCATGGCATCCGTCCAGAGTATCATTCACTGTGGCCCGTGCTGGTCAAAAGGGTTACCATCATCGTACTGAGATGAACAAAAAGATCTACAGAATTGGTGCTGGTATTCACACCAAAGATGGAAAGGTAAAAGGCTTTCCTTTGATTTTTTACTGTAAATTTGTTTGAAAGAAAAATCCAAATTTTTGAAATACCTCAGTGATTTGATTCATCAAATAAAATTTATTTCTATCATTTATAGTGGTTAAAATAGAAACTGAATAAGCAGGGTATTCCATAGGGACTTTTTTTTCAGTAGAGTTTGATGAAATGATGAGAATATTCGAGCCAAAAGGATTATGACAAATCCGTGATCTTGAATGATAGGACTGATTAAGAGAGATATCAAATTTATATGTGTTGTAGTTTGTGAAATTTTTCACTTAAGTATTTTTTTTTACAGGTCATTAAGAATAATGCCTCCACTGAATACGATTTGAGTGAAAAATCAATCACCCCATTGGGTGGATTTCCACACTACGGTGAAGTCAATAATGATTTTATTATGATCAAAGGATGTTGCATTGGACCCAAGAAGCGTGTTATTACTCTCAGGAAGGTAGGTTTACAAACTTTGTTCATTTCAAATAGTAGATAGTGTATGTTTTACTCTTTCATATCTCTTATGTTGAGAACATTATTTGGACTTGGGGGTGTTGGTCAATAATCATATAAATTCTACATTACTTACTTGTGACAGTTTAATGTTTTAATGTATTATACTATATGTATCACAGATATGTCCCGAATCAGCTTATGCTGGTCTTGGGATCAATTTTTAAATTTATTCGAACGGTGCATAGAATATTCTAACAACAATAGGAGGGGGGCCGAAAAAAATTTTAGGGGGGGGGAAAAAAAAAAAAAAAGATGGGGGGGGGATTGGTACGAGACGGGGAGTAACATATATACACGATAGATCGCAACGTATAGTACCTATAACAATTATTTTGACATTTAATATGTATAATAGGACACAACATGTATATATTACTCATAACAAGTACAAAAATATCACAATATTGTTATCACATCTATTTTGCAATTGCAACGTGGTCTCACAACCAGGACTTTGATTATACTCAATAATACCCCTTTATGAGTACAATTCTTTCAAAGTTTTTTTGAACTTTTTGTAGCTAACAATATGTTTTATATCGACAGGGATCCTATTGAACCTTTGCAGTGCTTGATTTATTGGATTATTCAATTCAATATTTGTTCTAGCATTAGCTAGTGCTATATCATTACAGTGCCTTGTATTATGAGCGTGTATTTGGCTTCTGAGTTATATTTGTGCATTTGTTTTTTTTGCTGATTATTTAGTACTTTTGAAGGCATACTTGAGTTGTTCAATTTCCAAAATTTTATCAAGTTTTATTAGTTTACTGTCTCTATATAGGTTCTCAGTCTATCCAAATTTAGTAGGATTTTTAGTATTCTGTTTTGCAATATTTGCATTTTTTTAAAATGAACTTATGAACGATTTCCCCAAATAGTTATGAGATATCTGAACACACTGAGGAAGTAACCATTGTAGACATTGTATTTCATACTTTGACTTATAAAACCTCTAATTTTATAAAGTGCTCCCATCATTCGTACTAATTTATCTTTATTTTTATCAATATGCTTTGTCCAATTCAACTTATTATCAATGATTAGTCGCAGGTATTTTATATCATTTACTTCTGTCAATAGGTGATTTCCAAGTTTAATCTGGATGTTTTTTATTTCCATATTTTTCCGTTGGAATCGGACATAAACTTATGTTCATTGATTTTTAAATAATTCTTCAGAACCCATTTTCTATATAATTTCAGATCAGCGTTTATTTCTTCCTCTAATAATATTAATGATGGACCACTATAGACCAGCGCCGTATCGTCCGCGAATGTAAAATATCTTGCTTGTAGCTGGCATTTTTTCAGGCTTAGAACGTGCAATAGATCTAATAAAAAAACTCTTGAGTAGTGTTTCTTATTATATAAAAGTAGATTTGTATTTAACAAACAAATGAAAGCAAAACTCAAAATTTGTGTGATCCGAAGATAACTTCAGCAGCCCAAAGACAGAATGAAAAATCCCTGTAGCTTGTTGGGTATTAACCAGAATTCACTAAGGCGTGCGATTGATGGCTACACTTGACCATAGTCACACTGCTCTATCAAACTTATCAATAGCTTTTTCGTTGCAACTTGAAATGTTATGTAGATGCACCATTTTTCCCTATAGTTCAGAAAAGGAAGCTGAAAAAATGGTAAAACCTTGCAATTTTTTCGCCCAGCACCGATTTGTTCAAAAATTTGGTATTAGGCGCATAACACTCTCTAGTTCATTTTCTATATTGTGCCGTTGTACGCTTTTCGTTTCTTAGGGGTGAAAACTGCCCCTAATTGTCAAAAATTATAAAATAACATTAAAAACCTAAATATGGGTAAAAATAGTTGAATAATGATTCTTTCATGCTTTAGGATACAATTTCATAATCTTTCAACCCGCCCTTGTTATAAACTATCCTTGAAAACATTGAAATTTTTATAATATGTCTTCGAACTTGGTGCGAAATCAACGAAATATACACTCACACACGCGAGCAGATTTTCTTTCTCCTCTGTCTTCCAATATGAATGGAAAAAATGGAACATATAACGAATAACGGCCGAATATACCGGTTATGTAGAATATTACGCTCCAAAGCGAGTAATTCAAATTTTTCAAAAACAAAATTGATCGGTTTCTTAAGCATAGCTCCTTCATTTTTGGTGATGAAAATTTTTTTTCAGGAACGATTTTGTAGAGCTTTTCAAGAGCTATGAGACTATGTAGATGAAATTACTTAAAATCCCTTAATTTTCAAATGGGAAGAGTTTAAAGCGCTCGACTAAGGTGATGTTCGATCGTAAATGTAGGTGTTAAACGGCTATATCTCGCCGAATATTCACTTTTCAAAAAATCTACACAGGGAAATTTGTCATTATAAAAGCTACAATTTAGTACTTCGTCGTTTTTTTTCCGATCTTTAGTATTTTCAGAGATATTTATGAGAAAAGGGTTAAAAACACGAAATTGAAAAAAATCGTTTTCTCTTTAAACTCCAATTTTTCTAAAATTAGGCATTTTGAATCAGTTAAACTTAGTGGGTGTATTAATAGTACATATATAAAGAGAACCACAGAAGGGTGGCTATCAATTTTAGTTAGGGGTTACTTTGGGGGTTGTTGAAAAAAGCGGGCACCTATCTTATTTTGATCATAAGTCGGTCAATTTTCACGCTAGGAAGACATTGTTTTATTTGTTTGAAAATCCTAATTGAATACTTCAAAAAAAATCCATGAGCTTTCTTCGAAAAATGCAAATTTTTCTCGTTATTTCGCTTTAAATCTTCCAATTTATACTGACGAAAAAAGCTAAGCATTAATTTGCTGTATTTCAGTTTGTATATGTCGTAGGAAAATTATAAAGGAAGCATTGTTTTTGTTTTTTCAAAAGCTACAATTTGCCTTTCTACACTTTTTTTGATAAAATGTTTAGTTTTAGAGTTATTTACAGAAAACCATTCAAAAAAGTCGATTTTTCCTTCAAAAAACTGTTACTTTCAACTTCGAATAACTCAAAAAGTATTATTTTTACGAAAAAAACGTATGGAACATTTTTTTCTTTGAAAAACTTTTTCCGTCGATTCCTACAGTTAAAATGTGATAAAAAATTTCTCCCCCGCTATGGGGTGGCAACCACCCCCAAGGCTCTAGCGTACAGCGTCATGACATAGAAAATGATCCTTGAGCTATTCCCTACCTTCTGTGAAAATTTCAGGTAAATCCATGGTGGACGAAAAAATTGCGAGCCAAAATGCTTCATTTCCTGAACTACTAGTTGAAGCCTAAGCAAAAATATAATGTATTCGCCAGTCCTAGTATGGAATTGAAGTAACTCTTGATTTTTGTTCCAGTCTCTACTAGTTCACACTAAACGTGTTGCTCTAGAGAAGATCAACCTGAAGTTCATTGATACCTCGTCCAAGTTTGGTCATGGTAGATTCCAAACTGCTGCTGATAAGGCAGCCTTTTTGGGACCCCTCAAGAAGGATAGGAAAGAGGAAGAAAAGGTAGCAGCAGCTCCTGCTGCAGCATCTAGTTAATGAGGGTGCAGATAAATTTTATTGTTCTGACTTGTTGGTACAATAAATTGAAATGACACATTCGTCAGTGAATATTTGTTTTTTTTTTGAAGTTTTGAGTGCAGTATTAGGTCCATTGTAGAAGTTGTTGACCTCGTGGTGGTTCTGCAAACATTTCCATTAACAAATTTTTTCGACAATTGATTTGGCTTTTTATATTGGTTTGAAGGAAAAATCGAAAACATTGTCCAAACAGGCCTTCCAGTCTTATAGTTCTCTGTCAATGCCGCCAGTTCTGAGCAATACATATGACATCTAATAATAATAAAGTATATTCAAAATTCATAAAAAAAAGCATATACATTAAGTTGTAAAAAGATGAATAAACAGTTCAATTATACCCGCGAAGTTAAAAACTTGTTGCGAGAGATACGAATTACATTCATGTATAATATATTTGATAAATTTGTAAAATTCAACAAAATAATATTGAAAAATTAACTAATTTTCTTAACTGAAGTGAGAGATTTCGACGTGATTCTTGAATCCATTTTTTAATCTGTAATTTGAAAGATACTAATGACTTGATCATTTTTATATGATTTGGAATCAAATCATAGAATGGCAATAAATATTTAAAACTTTTCTGAGACGGAACGCTATGTGTTTGTCCCATTTCAGATGTTTATCAATTATAACTCCTAAGTACTTGATACTATCAGTTTTTTCAATGCTAGTATTATCATGAAGTATTAGTGGTCCTAAGTCCGGTAGGGAAATATTATAAAATGAGAATGGGACATATTTTGTTTTCTCAAAATTCACTAAGTTATAATCGAACCAATTTCTGATCTTTTCAAAATCTGATGTGGTTTTGGTTTGTAATTCATTCCAGTTTTTTTCCCCATATAATATAACAGTATCATCTGCGAAACTATGACAGTGTTCTGAATTTTCCACCCAGAGGTTGCAACGAAAGATTACATATTGCTGTTCGGCCCTCTACAAAATGAATGATTCTTGAAAAAACATGAACCTAGTGGCATAGGAAACTTTGAAGTTACCAAGATTCTCAATCCTACAATTATTTATCTTAATATTTCACATACCATCAGTATTGCCAGGGGGCCGTTCATAAAATACGTCCTACTAAAATCAGCTTTTTTTACCCCCTCCCCCCCATTGTCACTCTGTGTCAGTTGTGTCACACTTTTTGTGACCCCCCAAAGATATTTCAAAAACTAAGATCCCCCCTGCTGAAGATGAAATGATAGTACACAAATTCTGAAAATTAAAAAATTTATGGATGGCCACAAATAATATACACGCAATGAAACAGTAAAAAATCGCTTTATTTTGTTTCATTTGAATAGTGAAATACAGTGTACTGTAACAAGATCAATTCGCATTCTCAATTGAAAATTCATTCGCAAAGGTGGAGTCACTATAGGGAAGAATATCGACCGATGAGGGCGCTGGTGGTGGTTAAACTATATCCACCATTTTGAAATAGTTACCTTGTTTACATTTGTGAAATAACGCGCCAAACTGAAATCCAGTCAACAGTTGCCCCCGCTAGATAAGATTTTGGTGTTTTTTTGCTACGAAATTTTTCTCGTGAAGGTTAATATAACTGTGTTCATGATGCTTTGAATATCCGCATAATACCATTCATTGGAGGTGAACATAGATGCATTGTGTTTTAAAATCGAATGATATTTATTCCAGGACATTTTTTAGTTTTAGTGTAGTGTTAGTGAACCAAAGAGGCTTTTATTACATGGATGATGAAATGCGCCATAACTTCGCCTGAAAATATACAAACAGACTCACCAGGTAACAAGATATCATCTCTCTTGAAATGCAAGTAACACACTGAAGCCGCTCTAGGTAGTGATTCATGCAGTTTCAGTTCAATTTTCCAAGCCTTGTACCTGTTTATTTTCTCTTTCAGTTCAATTTTCCAAGCCTTGTACCTGTTTATTTCCTCTTTCAATCCACTTTCCATAATGTTTCCCACCAAAGATGTATTTCTTTTTGGAAACGTGTAGAAAGACAACTTTGGATTTCGGTTCCTAGAGTTGCGGCAACTTGGCACCAAACACTTTATACGGCTCACTTAGCGATTTGCATCCATGATTGTTATTATTAATAAAAAAAATTACAACTTCAGATGAGATTTCCTAAACCAACACCAAAGAACTCAATAAATTCACACACATAAAATGGAAGCCGTTTGTTTGTGAAAGTATAGCAGTGCGTTATATTTCCGCCAGGCGTCGCATAAAATTATGAATTTCCCAATAATCACTACTTTGAAATTTGGTCACTAATAGAGAGCTCAGAAGTGGTTAGAATTGGAGACAAATTTATACCTCGACACCCTTTCTACTGTAAAGGCAATATTTAAAAGGGGACAAAACATCAGAAGGATACACTGCATTTCGGGCCTATGTTAATATGATTTTTTCTTTGTATGAAGTTAGCTCTTACATTTTTTCTGCAATTAGGACACGGAAGTAAATCAAAAAGAAATGTTAAAGTGACCTTGTGCATTGGTGTTCAGTTCCATTCCAGATCCACATCAAATTTCTGTATTCAACAGGAACCAGAATAAGAACCTCTTTGGTTAGTTTTCTCATGCTTTCAAGTCGTGGCCCAAATGTCAATCAGGGCTATTCACTAAGCAGAGTTGTTATGGGAGGGGGGGAAAGGGGAAAAGGCACAGAACCAAAGGGGGAGGGGGGGGTTTTTGGCGGACGGAGAAAAAAAATAAGGCAAAAACCCCGGTTTTTTTTTTTTTTGAAAAAATTTTTTTGCCAAAAAAAGAAGAAGGGAAGAACGGGGGAAACAACCACAAAAAAAAAAAGGAAGAGAAAACACAACAAAAAAAAAAAAGGCGCAAAATCCGCACGCCCCAGCACCCCCCTCTGTGTTTGGATAGCGACTAAAAATTGTCGTTATGTTCAAGGTCAATTGCTAAGCGCAAAATTGGTATTCACTTTTCAAGTTGAGTTGCTACTATAATGACCAGTTGCTGTGAGTAGTGGTTCACAGGCAACTGTTTTAGATATCTTGTTAAGGAAAAACAGCTTACCACCGTCATTATGGCAAGTTATTATCAGAGTTGCTACGACGGTTAGCAACTGCGATAACCACTTTACTTAGTGAATAGCCCTGAATGAGCGCGTTCAGCCATATGGTTCAGCCATGCTAGCGCTAGGCAAGCGCTGAATACACCGCGGGCATATCTGACAGACGACACTAAATGACAGTTGTCAATCCAGCCTGCTGGACATACAAACCTGATTTACGTATGCTGAGTGTGTGTTTATGTCATATTTTAAAATCTTTTTTCTCAATAATGGCTCAATTTTGTGCGATTGTGAAATGTGGAAGTAATAGCGGCAGACATAATGTTTCATTCCATCGATTCCCTTCTATTTTCGACAATAGAAACAAGATAAATCCTCTTGCTGAAAAGAGATGTGAATTGTGGATTCAGGCAAGTAGAAAAGCAGATTTAACTTCTTATGAGTTGAAATGGGCAACGGTGTGTTCAAAACATTTTGTAGGAGATATTTTCAAAGAATCTAGGAAACATAGGCAACATAATTTTATATTTTTTTTTTTCAGACAAGCCAAGTGCACTCAAAGATGTTGACAATATAGACTGGGTACCGAATCAATTACTCGGCTACAAAACAAATATCAATGTAGTTCAAAGCATTCAGAGATTGTATCGTAGGGAACAGCGTGATAAAAATGACATCGCAAACATTCCAGTTGACATGGATAAAATTGATGATGATTCTTTGTGTGAATGACCCAGCTGTTCAAAACTGGAATATTATTGATGAGCAAAATGAAACTCTGAATCATATAAATTAACCAGTTGAAGGAGTGGAACATCCACAAAACTCTGGTGAACACCTATGTCCCGATATTGATTTTGAGTTGCAGAATTGTTATCGTGAAATCCATCATCTCCGGGAAACTTTGCAGACTTAATCATTCCCATTGGGAAGTTTAAAGCATAACTCATCTAAATGCCTTTTTTTATACAGGATTACCATACGAAAAGATGGTTGCGGTTTATAATTTTGTAGAGCCTTATATAATATATCCTAAATCTGTTCTTTCAAAATTATTATTTATTAAAGTACATTTTCAGTATTGTTTTCACAAGCTTCACTCCAATCCCTCTAATCCATTTAGATATGAACATATTGGTATGAATCCAAACTTTTATAGCCTTCGAAGTCTTCTCCTGTGCATATACTTTTATATACAAAATAGTTTATAATGTCATACAACATGTCATGAAACTTTAGGAAAGTATTCCACAGCATTACTACAATCCCCAAATTTTTATAATAAGGATCACATCCCTTACTTTCCTTTAGTTTCTCTAAATATCTCTTCTTGCTATCCATAGACAAGGTGTTGAAATAATCACTTTTATCAGCCATTTCACATACAATTTCCTTGCAAGCAGGAAGAATAATGAATATAGATTGCAAAATTTAGACATTTATATATGTCAGGTACGCTAAGGGTATACCCAAAATTAGGGTAAACCCGTAATTTCTTCATAATTACGATAATAATCTCATTAAATTACCATTGTTGCTTATGGAAGTAGGGTTTGTTTGTCCAGCAGGCTGACTGACAGTTGTCTTGTGACGTCACATGCCCGCGGTGTATAAACGGAGGCTTCATTTGACATTTTTGACAAGTATCTGGAATGCCTGATTCTAGTGATTCTAACCTAAACCTAACCTCAGTTCAATTTTTGTATTTGGGTTTTATAATAAGTGTCCAAGGATTAATTATGGCGGAGAATAGGGTAATTATCCGGTAAGCGGGCTCCATCGTGAAATTTAAAAAATTTTGGTGGTACTTACGTATTTCGGCCTCCTGAACAAAAAAGACCAATAAAGTTTTTGGGGCTCGCAACTAGATTCGGAGATACGGCCCCCCAAAGACACGAACTCGGGGTTTTCTGGGTTGACATTAAATCGCGCGATGCGCGTTCTATTGTTTTGCTAACCTCGAAGTTCTATGACGATTTACCTTTTAGAGTTTTGTAGTGAAAAATGGAAAAATGCTTATAATTCTGTTGGAAAGTGATGAAGAAGGATATATAGAATGAGTATATTGTGCTGAAAAAAGGATGAATTTCGAGCGGAACTGGCTGAGAAACAAATCGTACGGTGGAAGTTTTCGAAAAACATTTCAATAGTTAGTGAGCCTAGTGACTCTTTTTTCACGAAATTACTGTGAGTTTTCCTTATTTTTACGCTTCTGCTTAGTTGAACAGTCAAGCAAGTAGTATTAGTGCCCTAACAATACTAGTATGGGGACTGAGTCCCCCGGTGGCGGAGATCATCCTCTTCAAGACATTACTATGAAAAATAACACAGTGATCGATCAGATTTCCCCTCCTCAATACCTTGCATGAATTGTCCCCTATTCATAATACGGCCTTACCTAATTTAGAAACGGAGATAACAGCATTAACGGACATATTCCGTGAGGACTCCGAAGTGCTTGAAATAGTAGAGTCCCTACAAAAAAAGATAGATTCTGCGAGACGAAGAAAAACTTATGATACTGATTTTGGACCTTTTACAGTTATTGTAGAGGGTAATAATGTAGCCCAGATCCATCCAATGGAATTAGGGAAAAAATTGCATCTTTTTAATGTCAAAAACATAACAGGAATCAAGAAAAAAGGTGTAAGAGTTACGTTTTCAACTGCTGGACACGCTAACAATTTTTTGGTTAATCATGCATTCCTCAGCCAAGGTTTCAAGTCATATATTCCCCAGCGACTACTCACTATGAAGGGGATCATCAGGGATGTAGGTCTTTCAATCACACCAGAGGATGTCGTACAATATACTGAACGAAACGCAAAGGTCATTGATGCTAGACGACTTAATTGGAAAGTAAGGAATGGTGACACATTTACATATGAGCCATCACCCTCGATGCTAGTCATGTTTGAAGGTCGAACCAGGCCTGATGTAGTCAAATTATTTTCCTTCACAACATTCGTCGGGTAACCGGACAGAACAGAACATGAAAGAACAGAACAAGAAAGAACAGGACATGACAAAACAGAACATGAAAAAACAGAACAGTGAATAAACAGAACAATGGTAAAACAGAACAATGGTTAAACAGAACCACGACATAACAGAACCGAGAAAACAGAGAACACTGAAATAAAAGAACCTTGATAAAACAGAACTCTGTTAAATAAGAACAACGGGGAAAAATAAAAGAATATAATACAAAACAAATAATTTTAATGAAAAGAATATTATAGGAACAGAACCGAGAAAACAGAGAACACTGAAATAAAAGAACCTTGATAAAACAGAACTCTGTTAAATAAGAACAACGGGGGAAAATAAAAGAATGTAATACAAAACAAATAATTTTAATGAAAAGAATATTATAGGTATATACACCAATATCAGGAAAATTTACTGCAAGTTTGCCATTCGCCGCAAATACATCAATTTATCGGCATAATTTGCATATTCTTCTGCAACTGCTGCCACTTGATTGCTGAGCTTCACATACTTTTTCTTCCGTTTTTCTGGACGACCAGTTACTGCATTGGATAGCACCAACCGTTGGCAAGCAATGTCTCGCCTTAATCCATCCAATAAATTCCATATGCTAGGATGGCTGCAGTGGAAGATGGAGTTCAAAGCGTTGTGGAAACCTTCACAACAATTTGTTGTTTTTGGGCTTCCCTCAGCAACGGCTTCGAAATGGTTCCACAAGGCGATTGGAAATTGCGGTGATCGCCCAGCAACGCCCTCTATATATGTTGAGAAGAAATACGTCAACACGTCGTTGTGGCCATCATCATCGGGAAAAGTTGCAGCTAGGTCATCGAATATAGATCGCACGTCCTGTGCTGGTACAAACGACAGAGCAGCCAGAGACTTCAGTTTCAATTTGACGTCAATGTCAGACTCATAACTGTTTTTTAAGCCAGCACTGTTGATTCTCCGCAATAAACTCTGAGATAGATGGAAGTAGCAGCCCTTAATTTCCGCTTCCGGGAAGGCAGTGCGAGCAGCACTAATGCATGCTTTCTCGAAGTCAACTAAAATCTTCTGAGGTGCGATGCTGGGGACTAAAACCTTTAAGATTGTGAACATACGACGGTATGTATCGCAGTTCTTTTTTTGCAGCAGAAAGTAAATGCAAGGTGGATAGCTGTTGCCAATCTTAGCATGCCACGTATATAGTTGGTAAAATATGTTGGGGGCTTTGTCGAATGTTCCGTCTCCATATATTACATCCTTATCCAATTCTCGCAGCAGCTCACCATTTCCAATTACCAAAATCCTATCTTGATCGTCTGCTCCTGTGTCGTGCAAAATCAGGTCTGCATAATTTTCGTGAACCCGAAAATTTGTTGTGGTCGGATTCGGAATATGAGCCGTTTTCTTATGGTTGAAAAGATTTCTGGTTGAGGAAGATTGCTTTGGCAAATGTTTCAATACATCGCAACTAAGGTTAGTTAATGCATGACCCAATACATTTCTTGGAGTTGCGCCAACTGCCTTCATGTCTTGCTTCATCTTTGCCTCAATAATGTTAGCCTGCGCTACTTGCGGTCTAGAATCATGGCAATGTTGTGGAACCTCACCAATTATGTTGTCTTCTTGAGATCTTAAGAAAGCCTTATTACATTTGGTCGAAAAGTACATTCTGCACCTCCACATGATGACTCCACTTTTGTTCTCTCTGTACTTGGTATACTCATACCCTTGGTACAAAAGAACCCTATTTCCTTTCTGCGTGACTGAATATTCCATTGCAACTTATGGATCAAATACGGATAACGCACTAATTAAGTAGAACAGTTCAAATGAAATTCAAAAAGTCGACTGAAGAATAAAAATTCACTTGTCAAATTTATATCTAAACTGAACTGACCTGAATAGGCTAATTAGCATAAATAGCTAATTAGCATCAATAAAAATTATGGGAACCCACATTGTATATACCTACAATATTCTTTTCATTACAATTATTTGTTCTGTTTTACATTCTTTTATTTTTTCCCGTTGTTCTTATTTAACAGAGTTCTGTTTTATCAAGGTTCTTTTATTTCAGTGTTCTCTGTTTTCTCGGTTCTGTTATGTCGTGGTTCTGTTTAACCATTGTTCTGTTTTACCATTGTTCTGTTTATTCACTGTTCTGTTTTTTCATGTTCTGTTTTGTCATGTCCTGTTCTTTCTTGTTCTGTTCTTTCATGGAACCGTGTAGGGGGAAAACACGATGTAGCCGTTGCGGAGAATCTCATGAACTAGTTGGAAAATGTGTCAATCCAATAAAGTGTATCTATTGCCATGGACCACATGAAGCAACTAATTTTGGTTGTTAGGAATTTGATAGAGAGAGAAATATCAACGAGGCAATGTCCTCCTATAGCATTGCGTTTCCATTGCCGTTTGTGATTGCATGAGACAGGATAGGGCTGATGGTAAAGGTGGGGTAGCTTTAATTGTTCGGTCGCAACTGGCAAATAAATCTTACAATCTTCTTGTAAACCATTTCTTTTACTAGGAGACCTCAATGGTCAACACCTAGCCTGGGGTTCAACTTCCAACATTCGCAACGGTATAATTTTTGATAACCTCATTGATTCGAATGGGTGGACAGTATTGAATGATGGGAGAGGAACGCGTTTTTCACCAGAACAAAATGTGAGTGCACCGGACATTGCCATTTGTTCTCCTTTAATTTCGTTTCAGCTACAGTGGGATCTCATTCATGATGCAGGCATGAGTGATCATTTTCCAGTTATTTGCTCGTTTCAGACAGACATCCAGGACAATGTTCCTACTGAATCACGAATGATTTCATTCACGATTATTCCCTTCCGCCCCTATTTTCAAAGTATGGTTTCTGTTAGGGCATTCTCGAGATCTAGGAATAACATACTCTGAATTCTAATACAGCTGAAGATTTCCTTCAATCTCTCACGCAACCAGTCTTCAACTTTCAGTTCCCAATAAGGAATTACAGTTCAGCGCCCAGTCCACCGTTTACTATGGCGGAATTTTCACTAGCTACTCAGAATAAATGAGACTCGGCCCCAGGGGCCGATTCGATTACATATAGTATGCTTACTCATTTACCTGAACGGGGTGTTCAGAGTCTTCCCAATTTTTTCAATCAGCTTTTACTAAACCAAACAACTGTGCCGATGGAGTGGAAAACGCAGCTGGTATATATATCCTATACCTAAACCAGGGAAAGATCTAGGTAGTATTGCAGGGTGGCGTCCAATTTCGCTTACCTCTTGTCCTGGAAAGGTATTAGGAACAATGATCAAAAATCGCTTTGATGGCACATGGAGAATCGCCAACTTCTTAATCCATTTCAGTCTGGCTTTCGGAAAGAAAGAGGAGTACAAGACAATCTGGGAAAATTAAGTCAACGTCTATCAGAGTATGGTATAGCGCTAGATTTATCCGATCTCATTCTTTCCTTCACAAGGGAACGACAGATTAGTGTGATCGAACCTTCTAGTGGATGCATGGTAGGACCTAAGCCAGCTCACAAGAGACTTCCACAAGGCTCCCCTCTCAGCCCCTTACTTTTCAACATTTATTCTGACCCTATTGAACATGTTATAGGCGAGGACTTATTAGTTCTGGGTACGCGGATGACTTTGCTTTAGTTGGTAGTGGTCCCAATGTCAATAATATTATCGATCAGATCAACTCTTCTCTTGATGGTATGACCTTGTTTTTGTAGGATAATAGTCTTCAACTATCAGTAACTAAATGTAAAGCCATATTATTTAGGGAGGATCGAGAGTCGGTATCTTGTCATCGGTCTATACTTGTCAATCATATTCCACTAACACGGAGTTCACAAGTAATGTATTTGGGTGTGATATTTGACAGACACTCATCATGGAAACCGCGCGTTAACATGATTAGTATGCGAGCCCAAAAAGGCATTAATATTTTACGAACCTTATGTAGAACTTGGTGGGGGCGTCACCATCGACCCTACTCCTTTTATATCGAGCTCTGATCCGTTCACACTTGGATAATGGCAGCATTTTCCTGAGTCGTTGTTCTAACCAGGTTATCTTACAATTGGATCGACTGCAGTATCAAGCTCTGCGATATGCTTTTGGTTTAATGCGATCTACCCCCATAAATGTATTATTGTCGGAGGGAGGGGAGTGTCGTTCAGCTACTCGACGTCTGTTAGCCCACAAATGGTTAGCAAAACTTTTATCATATCGTAATCCTATTATCCACATTTTCATGGAATTACATGATACTTTCCTGCAAAATCTTCAGTATTGACGCAGAAGCAATACTCCTGCGATACTTTAGGCATACCACTCACTTTCCCAAAAATTAAATGACATTCTACTTCTCCCAACTCTTCCTTGTTTTATGATTGGTATGGACATTCTTGTCCCACCATTGCCCTTCAGAAAATTTGACCTGTCGAAGAAAAACAATAATAAAACAGAATTCACTCGATTAGCTACCTTAATGTCTCCAACTTACACACACTTCTATACGGACGGATCCAAGGATACCTCTGGACGTGTAGGCTATGGAATCCTCTCGCCGACTATTGCTGAATTAATGCTAGTCTTCCCTCCTACTTCTCCATATGTGCTGCTGAAATATGGGCCATTAAGGAAACACTACGCCTTTTTCTTGCTCAGAGACTTCGACGTGTTGTGATTTTTAGCGATTCCAAAAGTGCGTTAATTAAAATAACACGAGCTGTAATTTCGGCTCACAGTGACCTCTTATCGCTGCAAACCAAACGATATATCTTACAAGCGATTCGCAATGGCATTACTATCGCTCTTGTGTGGATACCGAGTCATAGTTACATACCTTGCAATGATACAGCTGATCGTCTTGCGTCGATGGGAAGGTATATTGAGCCTACGAACCGCCCTCAAGTCGATTTTCGTGAATTTCTTCCCGACATAAAATCGAATCTATGGATCAGCTGGTCAACGGAATATTCTCGACTGGGACAACACAAAGGCATTACATATCACTCAGCAGTACCAGCTCCGTTCAAAAAACCTTGGTTCAATACTTTCATGACATGTCCAAGGGATATTATCTCGACTATAACTAGAATGCGCAGCACTCATTGCTTAACTAGGGCACAACTCAACAAAATTCGATTGAAAGAGCATGACAGGTGTGAGTGTGGGAAACCGCAGGATTTGTGGCACATTGTTTTCGTGTGTACGCATAACCAAGCCAATATCCGTTCATTACATATACCTCCATTCATCGAATGAACAAGCAACAGGGCCCGCTATCGTTACATGATATTTTATTTGAATATTCATAACTCACAGGCAGCAAATTCCTTACCTCATTCCACCTCAAGCTGTAACGTATGTGATTTGTGCTGGCATCGTAGACCTTTGACGATAGTTGTGCTTACCTTCCAATAGACTCTGCTCACATTGCGAAAACCTCTGTGCTTGCTAGTGTAGTAATTTCCCCCTAAATGTGAATGGGCCCGCCCCAGGTCCATTAAGTGTGGCCACATTTGGCTCTAACACCGTTCGTTACCAACTGGCCGGATAGCCTTAGTTACTGAGGCCATTGAATCGATGAGAAGAAGAATTCTGTGACATACATAACCTGAATAAATTTTATTAACTCTCACTTTCAAATAAAGATTAGGTTCAACCCGAGAGCCAAGTCGTACTAAAAAAAAATTATGGTTCTGGTAACTAAAAATCAAATATTAGAAATAGGAAAAGTCCTAAATGATCCAAACCGTCCACTCAAAGAAAGGTTTCGTGCCTTATTTACTTTGCGAAACATAGGCGGAATTGATTCTATTGAGTGCATAAATAGATGTTTTTCTGATGAATCAGTTTTATTGAAGCATGAACTTGCTTACTGCTTAGGACAAATGCAAGATGAAAATGCTAATCCAATATTGGTCAGAGTTTTGGAAGACGTTTCACAGGAACCTATGGTGCGACATGAGGCTGGTAAGATTACTTGTTCAATAATACCATGTCAATACTTTATGCTCTATCATTACAGCTGAAGCCTTGGGAGCCATCGGCAGTATGCAGAGCATAGATATTCTCGAAAAATACAAAAATGATATAGTGGTTGAGGTTGCAGAAACATGTCAACTCGCCTTAGAAAGAATAAAATGGCTCCAGAACAAAAGTATACAGAATTTACCAGGAAATCCCTATAATTCTGTAGATCCAGCCCCATCCAATGAAATTGAAAATGTTGAAAAATTGAAAGATATATTGCTAAACGAAAAAAGTTCTCTTTTTGAGCGGTACAGGGCTATGTTTTCATTGAGAAATTTGAACTCTATAGAAGCAGTTGAAGCGTTAGGTGTTGGTTTGAAGTCTGGAAGTGCACTTTTTAGGCATGAAATAGCATTTGTTCTGGGACAACTTCAAGATGAGCATAGTATACCTTACCTCAAGGAATCTTTGGAAAATGAAGGAGAAAATGAAATGGTTAGACATGAATGTGCAGAGGCGTTAGGGGCGATTGCAAATGAAGAATGCATTAGGATTTTGAACAGTTATATAAATGATAATAAGAGGGTTGTTAAGGAAAGTTGTGTGATAGCTTTAGACATGTGTGAGTATGAAAACAGCCCAGAATTCCAATATGCGAATACTCTCAGGGACAACTTTGGAAATCCAAAATAAATGATCACAACGCAGTTTGAAGCTTTTTGTGATTTTATTCATTTTTCTGGATTTTGTTAATGAGAAATACTATCAGGAGAAGACTAAGTCAGACAAACTCATAAAAATAATTATGCAAAAGTATTGAGCTTGGTACTACTACCCAAAAAGTTTCTCTAAATGTCCTCATCATTCCTTGGAACTTGTTCTAGAACTGCCAGTTGCGCAGACTATCATTTATTGATCACTTATGAGAGGTTTTTGAGAGAGATCAGGAAACCCAAGGGAATTAGCTTCAAATATAACAGCACCGAGTATATTTACCACTTATAGGTCAAATTAGATGACACCAGCGGGGATAATAGAAATTTGAATAACTTGTTACTGGTGTTTGATTACAAACAATGCACTTTCTGACTGAAAATTTCGAATTCAAATCGTAAATCCCATAGGCATTTGAACATTATGCCAAAACGAAAAAAAGTTCATTTTGGTCAGATAGTTATGACTCTCATACACACATACATTCAAACAAAAATAAATTCACATTTTCATTCAAGTATTCTAATGCAAGTTGAAGTACTCTAAAGAAAACGAGAATTATAAATCTGATAAACTCTTTTATTGTCGAAAAGTATTGGTCAATAAGACTTCTTTCTATCGAATTTTGACACACACAGTAAATGATCATAAAATGAACATGAAGCAATTATGAACTGTCCGTTTTTCATGAATTTATCACAATTTTCTTCATCCAAGTAGCACCAATCAGCACCATAGGAAATGTTCTTATGTTCATAATAACTTCCAACGATTTCCAAATGGTTTATATCACTAGTATCTACAATGTGTACTCCACCCAGCATACAGGCCGCTAATAAATGTGTTTGATTAAAAGGGTCCCATTTCAGTCTCCATAGAGTGCCAGGCATCTTTATTGAATTAGTTTCAGTTTTCATATTTCGAATGTCCCACAAGCGGACATTTTCATCGTAACTGAAAAAAAAAACTGTGTTCTACATCAATTTTTTTAAATATAGCTTTGCGTAGAGTATAAAAAACAATTTTATATGTGCATTTTCTTACAAGAAAAGACTTCTAGCTTATTGAGGCACAGTTACAGCATATAAGTTATAAATACATTACTGGGTGTCCCTAACGAGGCTAACTGTTTTTAGATAGAATTGATATCACAAAATAGAGTGAGAGGATCCTGAAAAAGGTGTCGTGTCACTGACAAATGAATCTAATAAGAGTTCAGATGAAACTTGATACCAAAGGCCCTTTCACACTCATTAACAGCACAAGTGGCCAGATTCTTGTGAATTTTTGGCGCTGCCGTCGTCAATCTTCCATAAATCTATTAGCGGAGTTACATAATAAAAAATAATTTTCCACAGAATAATTCTGGCGGTCCTTGAGCTCCTGAACCCACCATATCGAGGAGGGGGGAAAGCATTTTTGAGACCTTACATTTGACGAAAATGTTGTTCAGAATAACGTATCCTATTGGAATATGAGTGCTGAACTGCATTTTCGATGCAAAGCAGAGTATCGGAACATCACGAAATCACAATGTATAATTATAATATGATACAAGTACCCAAAATGTCCATATTTTGTAGGCATATAGATTCTGTTTTTAATTTTTTCGCAGAAATAATGAACTATACGTAAAGGATTATCATCGATTCGTGGGTGGACTATAGCTGCTTCTTCATAAGAGAGACATATCTCGGGTAACAGTAGATGTTTATGCCCCGGAGGCGACTATCTTACAAGTCCTATGGCCTTTGGGTTTGTAAGCTGCCCGAGGGCATAAACATCTATTTAAACCAGTGGTGCTACCAACTTTTATGTCATACTAGTTCGTTACAGCTAAATATAAATATCGATATAAAGCGCGCAATATATTGTTAAGCAGTATGCACCAAGATGCGTATAAGTTGCTTCAAACTCTTGTGTGTGCCAGTGGAGCCAGAATCAGCTACTTTGGCGATATTAACAAGTCACTTGGATAGTTACTTCAAGGAAGAAAATGTTGTTTTGTGGAAAGATTCAATCCGTAGTTTATTAAACTCCACACCATATTTGAACTGAACTTATACAACTGTCCCTAAACTATTTTTGGGGCGACCGCTGCGAACCTGAGTTGCTCAGGCCATCATGAAGCTATCATCTATCATGATTTTTAAGTGAAAGATTCTCCGGTGAAAGCTGAATTTGTATATTCGCAATTGGTGAATAGAAATAATTATGAAGGAAAACGCAAATGTAATTTTAGAAGGGAGCAAATTGTTTATGCAAGGGACTACAGAAGAAAAACCCCGAGCTGGTGAAGAGAAAACTTGTAGGACGAAACGTTTGTAATCTTTCAAATAGATGAGGTGTTGTATTGACGAGGAGTTTACTTTAAAAATGAAGAGACTGATGTCTCTCCTGAGATGAATTCAAATATACCGGCATCGATTTTCACACTGTGGCGATTTCTAGTGAATCTCGATTTTGCAGTGAAAGCTGCGATGTGAATACGATGTATTCGAGTCCATAACAATAATTGGTATTCATAAATGCCCACAGCAGAGGTGTATATTATAAATCGATATCCCTTAAACTAGGTTAGGTAAGTTCGAAACAGAATTTTCCACTGCTTAGTAGCCAATGCAAAACTTTTTTTCTAACTAATGAACACTGCGTTTTATATAAATATACCACACGATTATACATCCCATTTTCGAATATTTTTTATATAGGATTAACAATGGAAATTCCCCTATGGTTTTCTATATTTCTAGGATTTCCTATTTGCTCGAAAAAATAGGAGAATCTTATCCCTAATATTCAAATATTAAAGTTAGACTTTACATTGTCAATTGAATTTCTACCCATATACAATATGATATAACCAGAAGCAACAAAGATTATACGATCTTTCAATCAGTTTCCTTTTTTGAAATCCAATGCAGTACAATATACAAGATTCAACTGCTTAGGTTGCAGCAATTTTTAGGCTTATGTTTTAACGCTGGAAGAATTCAATGCGATTATTTTTTCGATATCTTGCTCAACATGGATGCTTAGTCGACGTCTTGCCGATTTGAACATGGCGAGGGTTCGGAAGGGTGTTTGTTCCTTTGGAAGTCTCGGGGGTTGATCGTCGCTGTTTGAAGCATTTATTCCAATCTTCATGAATTGAGTTATTAACATTTGCAAAAGGCATACATAAGAGTGCGATAATACAATGAAGTAGTTAAACCAAGAAATGTGTTTCATTTTCATGCATGTTTCATTTATTGTAGCGGGATAGAAATTTTATATACCTAGTGGTATATGCTGTTTATAACTCTTCGAAAAATACAAGTGGCGTTCTTATTTAATCCAAAGAACATTCTGGTAACTTCACAATGTTCTTGTACAGAAAATGATGTTTTTGCAAGGGTTGTAAAATATTGGCTTAAGGGATATTTTGGCAGTCGATCTCAACGCCTTATTTGAATTTGGAATAAAATAGTAGCGTCCAGCTCGTCTTACCATAATAGTAGAAGCTGAAGAAGTGAAAATTCGTTTCTTTTGAAGCCGCAATATGTTATGCTTCTGCCAAAAGTCTTATACATTAGAATTTTGAAAAATCCACACTGATTTCCATATCAAACTGGTTTCAACCCCAAAATATATACACATTTGTGTTTTCTAAACCTCACTTCACCATAACACTTTGTTACAAAGTTGCAGGGTTTAAGACCCAAAATTACCTATTATTCACACCAAACCATTATGAAACCAATGGTTATCTCTATAGCTCACTGGTATGGTGGAAAAAATGAAACAATCATCTGCGCAAATCAAGTCGAAAGAGTGCAACCACTTGCCTTACTGGGAATCACGCGGGTCATATCCACGTGTCCTACTGTAGCCGTGGAAGTGATGCTGCATCTTTGCTCACCTGCGAAACGAAGGAGGCAGTTATGTACTGCCTTCAAGATTCTGCAGAGAGCTGCCTTTGAACCACGTCATCTGTGCTGGCATACGAATTTTCCGGTTTATTAGAATCCATGATATATTTTCGAAATGTTTTGATAATTATTGATTTCGAAATGATTACCCTTTATTGAATGATTCTCCAGATTGACTATAGGTCACCTCTGCGGGTATAAATATTAATCATCAGTATCAGGTGAAGAAAGTTGTTTGTTGGCTTCCCGTATGTATGCCGCAAAATATCACAGGTGAAATGTTTTGAATTATTAAAGGAACGATTAGAGAAAACAGGGCATGTCGAATACGAGAAAAAAAGTCGTACGAAATCAGTACTGACTGATGAAAACCAATTATCTGTGATCAAAAGTAGATAGATCACTACTGTCCAGAAGCTAGGGATATGTGATATTCTCGAAAGTGACATATCTGGTTGAGGATTCCCGTCTTGATTGCATGTAGTTCATCAAGTTTCACTGTCTTCTAAGTGAAGGCTGAAATTCACTCCTGGTGTGAATTCTATTTGTGTTTTTTATATCAGGAAGTAGAATTGGCGATTTGGAAATTGTCTTCATTCTGGTAGAAGATTCGACAACCGACTGGAATTTCAATTAGATATATTCCAGCTAACTCCATAATCTCTTCTTGATCTTTCCAGCTGAGTTCAAGTGTCTCTTCGAATGGCAGCAATCCCACCCATTAATCAGCGTCTTCTAATCTGTTGAATATTGGTTTTGTCGGCTCCTCCTGGAGATGATATATTTTGTAGATTTAATATTTGTATCTCGCATAGGTTGTTTTTCCAGACATCTTGAACTTCCAGTTTCTCGCAAAAATAGTAGTGTGGTAATATTCCGAGGCACACGGATCTTTGGAATGTGTGAACTGGTTTTTCAGTAAGATCTTTTTCCGCTGGAATACAGGTGGTAGTATTCGAATGAGTAGGGATACATGATGGGAATGTCAAGGATGTAGGTTATTTTGTTATTCCAAATATAACTTTTGATTCGTATTATCTTCTCATATAGCAGGGTGTTATCTAGGGTGAAAGTAAATGGCGGTTGCTCCTTTTTCAGAGATCGATCTTGAGAAGTATTTTATAGAGATCAGCTGTTTGTATTATATTGGGATGCATGATTTTCAGTTTAGAAAAAGAAATTGAATCTTCGATGTCTTGTAAGATAGAATTAATTATCTCATACATATTTTCAATTGATTCAAAATGTCTTTAATAGAAGTTGAGTTCTCTCTGTAAGTTGTTTGGTTCATGATGTTTGCAAGCTGTGAAATCTCTATTCCAACTTCTCATTATGACTTATATGTTGAATAGTGTTGTTAATTCATTTATCAATTCAATGCTCACTGTGTTTTGTGTTCTAATAGTGTCGCTCAATTTACTTTGGTGTTCCTGGAGTTCTTTGATCAAGTTTTCATACCGTTCTCCATCAGTGGAGTCAAGGTTTCCAGTGATAGATTTGAATATAGAACCTAAACCATTGATGAGGCCTTTTATTCACTCTTGGCGATGAGGTATAATTTCTACAATTTTATTTTCGATTTTACTCTTGATGAACCCCAAGATTTTTACAAAATAGATGTGTCGTGGAAGTTATCTTTTTTTTTTCAATAGAAGCTGTTTGTGATTTTGGTTGTAAATGTTGTAAAAGTTTATTGATTCCATCGATGATTGATATCATAGTAATGTATCAACATGTAAGTATATTCTTCGATCAGTCCTGGGTTATTTTCCAAATTTCTTACAGTAACTTTTTCACGTCCGAAAACTACAAGGAATCTAAAATTATATAATTTTGAGTATCATAAATTATAAGTTTTCTCAAGAAGACGTTTTAGATTGTCCATGTGAACTTTTTCTTGGGAGTTCGTTCAGACAGTTTTTGATTCATTGTGAACAGTCTATGGTGTCGTGAATTTCGAGAATTTATTTGCGTTTTTCTGACGTTTATGCTTTTTAACAAACGCAGTTTGATCGGGATGGAAAATATTTGGATCGTCGCGGTTTTTGTTTACTCGGTTTATCAGTATTGATTTTTAAGTATAATATTTGGGATTTTCCTTTATGATCATTTATATAATCGTCAAGCAGAATCTGATCAATTTCGATATGAAATGAGTTTTCATTGTCAATGTATCCATTGATTCTCAGATACAGTGGTAAGCACATTCGCCTTTCAAGCGGAAGACCGGGGTTCGATTCCCTGGGTAATCGCACGTTAAAAGGTAAGGCCTCGTTGTTCTATTGCTCGCGAAATACGGTGCAATTAATTTACTACACTTCAAAATTTTTGTGAGAGTATTTAATGCTATATGAAACAAAAAAAATGATCAGTTATCGATTTTGCGGGACAACGCCCGTCAGTCAGCAAAAATAGAAATGAAAACCGCAGGTGGCGGTTTGCTTTTTTCTTTATTATTTGATAAACGAAATAAGTAAGTAGGCCATTTAGTAATAATAATAGAACAATATATAACAGTTATTATACTTCTAGATAATATTTATCACAACTAATATTTGCTCAATTTACTCATCAAAATTCTTGCTCCGAATCATCAAATTCATTCATTTCGCTCTCACGATCAGAATTGTCAAGCTCTGTCGTTTCCGATTGAGTTTCGGGTTGGGAATCTGAAAAATCAATATAATTACTGTTATTATAAACAATAAAAAAATTACTTTTTACATTAAATATGAAGCATTGAACTTTGCCCACACTATTATTTTCATACCTGAATTTTCCTGAGGAGATTGAATGACGACATCTTTGACGAATTGTGGTAATTGATCGCCTTGGAACCAAATAAAATTCATATTTATTGTTGTTTATTTTCCACCCGTGATCGGTTGGAGACAGTTCTGTCGTTAATTTTCGATGTGCATTTCGCCAAACGTTTGCAATGTAGCTCGCTCTTAAAAATTGTTGCATCAATTCTGATTCACATGGTGGCATACTGGATCCACCAACACTCTTTTACTGGATGCGACTTTTACTCGGCATTTTACAAAAAAGCAGATTTTCAAAAAGCCTTCGCCGATCTCGGGTACATAAGCGACAACAACAGAAGTGACGTGTTCGAAAAAATACAATTTGTTTGCCAGTTATATAGCATGAAAAAATTAAAATCAGTGAACAAGGCACGATTCGTTTTGTTTTCAAAAACGTAAAAATGTTCTATAACCACCAAAGATTCGTTAAAAAAAAGAAAAAAATGTTGATGGATCAAATATGCCACCATGTGAATCAGAATTAATGCAACAATTTTTGAGAGCGAGCTACATTGCAAACATTTGGCGAAATGCACATCGAAAAGTAACGACAGAACTGTCTCCAACCGATCACGGGTGGAAAATGAACAACAATAAATATGAATTTTATTTGGTTCCAAGGCGATCAATTACCACAATTCGTCAAAGATGTCGTCATTCAATCTCCTCAGGAAAATTCAGGTATGAAAATAATAGTGTGGGCAAAGTTCAATGCTTCATATTTGATGTAAAAAATAATTTTTATATTGTTTATAATAACAGTAATTATATTGATTTTCCAGATTCCCAACCCGAAACTCAATCGGAAACGACAGAGCTTGACAATTCTGATCGTGAGAGCGAAATGAATGAATTTGATGATTCGTAGCAAGAATTTTGATGAGTAAATTGAGCAAATATTAGTTGTGATAAATATTATCTAGAAGTATAATAACTGTTACCTATATATTGTTATATTATTATTACTAAATGGCCTACTTACTTATTTCGTTTATCAAATAATAAAGAAGAAAGCAAACCGCCACCTGCGACGCCAAGCCCGCGCGAAATTTTCATTTCTATTTTTGCTGACTGACGGGCGTTGTCCCGCAAAATCGATAACTGATCATTTTTTTTATGTTCCATATAGCATTTAATACCCTCACAAAAAATTTGAAGTGTAGTAAATTAATTGCACCGTATTTATTTTTTGTACATACATTGCGACTGACTGACCAGCTCTGTCCTCATATTCAGCTGACTGACTGTCGTAACTTTTATGTATATGCAATATACAATCTGTATAACGATTATCAGCTTTAGTAAATTCGTTTTATTACCTCGGCAGGTACGGCAGGTTCGATAGCGTACCTGAGACACCTGTTCTCAGTTTCGCCTGACTGACCGCAGTATGTTTGTGTACACAACCACTGCAATAAGCCATAAAAAAACCAGGCTTAGTAAATTCAGAGAATTTTTTGGGCTCTGGCTCTTGGTCTAATATAGGGATGATTACTTCGGGGTCTTGTTCTTGGTTCGTGTGTACTATATTATCGTCACTGATGTCAGGGGGTTCGGGTTCGGTTTGTAGTTCTCCGCTGGGTGACATAGGAATAGGAGGGTTGTCACTTTGTAGGGGCTGTTGGTTTTTCCCACTGTTATCTTGGTTTTATTTGAACATATCATTTGAGGTGGATGCCTTGTTTTGCAGTACATTGTTCTTATCAACATTTACCAATATGGATAGACCATCTAAGTTTGATTGGGCAGAAGGATATCGGCAGAAGGTTGATAGTCAGAAGTGTCGAGGACAGATTTGATGGGATTACCGAAAGTGACTGATGAGGTTCCGAATCCTGCATCTCTAAGTACCTCGTCTAGTTCATCCCAAAATGTTTTTGTATCTTTAGTGTGAATTTCTACATAAGAGAGCGCATCTGCGTTGGTATCGAGTTTTCTTTTCTTATAAATTATATTATAGTCGTCCTCTTCCAATTTGATGCGCCATTGCAATCATTTCGAATTCGGATCCTTGAGAGAGAACAACCATTGCAATGACTTATGATCTGTCAAGATATTGAATTTACAGCTTAATGAATAAGGACGGAAGTATTTAGTGGCCCATACCATAGCTAAAAGTTCTTTTTCGATCATCGAATAATTCTGTTCTAAATCAATCAGTGTTCGTGAGGTGTAGGCTATATGTAAATAGCTGTCTATAGGTCCTTGGGACGAGATAGCACCTAGGGTCACGTTGCTAGCATCAGTCGTTAGGTTTAAGGTTTATTGAAGTCCGGATATTGTAAAATAGGTTATTTTATAAGGAGATTCTTATACGTGTCGAAACAAGAGAGGAATTCTTTATCATGTTCAATGTTTGCTCCATTCTTCAAACCTTTTTATTTTATTTTAGAAAAATTATTAATAAATTCTCGATAGTAACCAAGAAGTCCGAGGAATCCTTCAATTTGCCTGGTTGTTTTTGGAAGTGGATGATCATTAGTCGCGGCTATCTTATCGGGATTGGGTATTACTCCACTGGGCGTGACAATATGACCCAAGTAGGCGACTTATTTCCTTGGAAATTTCGATTTAACTGAATTTTGAAATTTGAATCTCTAAGTCTCTGAAATACTGATAAACCGTTCCTAAAGGGATGTTGTGAAAACTATAATATCGTCGAGGTACACCAAACATTTTTCGTTTTGGATACCTCGAAGGATATTGTTCATAGCGCGTTGAAAACTAGCTGTAGAGATTTTCAAATCAAACGGCATGTCCATTTTCGATATTGAAAGCTGTTTTTTCACTATCGCGTTCATCCATTTCGGTATGGTAAAACCCGCTAGCAAGATCTAGGCTTGTAAAAAATTGGCATTTTCCCAATTTATTTGAAAGGTTTCCTATAGTCAACTACAACCCTCCACTTTTGCTTACCGGACGCATCTGCCTTTTTTGGTACAACCCAAATGGGAGGAACCATGGTGAATTACTCGGTCTTATTATATCTTGGTCCAGCATTTTCTTTATTTGACTTTCTACCTCCTGATTGTGTATGAGAGGGTATCTATAGGATTTTGAGTAAACCGGAATTTCTTCATGTGTCTTTGTTATATTTAATTTTGCTGGTAAATATCAGGGGCATGTTTTCTTCATAGGAAATATCAGAATATTCTTTACATAAGTTAAGAATGTAATATTTACCTTGGTCATTCAGGTATTCTGTGCAAAAGTTAGTTAAGTCAAATTGTTGAAATCGATTTCCTCAATCAAATTAAGGTTGAATTTCTCTACGGAGATTGTATTCATTAATAGCGAAAGAAATATAAATCTCTACACAATGAATTAAAGTCCGCCTCGAAAGTAACATTACTGGTGTTTATCTCTGTACGACTTTGATAGTAGACAATTTTAATACCAAATCATTTTAACTCATCTTTCGAAATCTTTCCAATGTGAAACGAATAATTTCATACCTTACCTTCCAGTAGCAAGAACATTTTCCTTGGAAATATTTGAGTGAAGTGACGTTACTCCTGCATCATGACTTTTGTTTTTTGATACTGGTTGTTTGCCGACTCTTCTATCGAATTTCAATAGTACACTATCATCTCCTCCTGAAATATCAAGTTTTAATATAACGGATTCTGGTTAATGTGGCATAATTGCTCTTGACGTAAACAGTTTGGAGCAGGTTTTAGGAAAAGTTGAAAAATAAAATGACAAAGAAACGGATGACATTCCATCATTTTCAGTGAAAGATTGTACAGGCGTAATAGTCAAACCACTTACTAAAATTTTCAATATGTGCTTGATAACAAACCAATTTCCAAAAATGTGGAAAATTGCAAAAGTATGTCCAGTCTTAAAAAATGGTGAAAAGATGCAAGTAGAGAATTATCGCCCCATTTCAATCTTATGTATGTTTTCTTAGGTCTTCGAGATAGTTCTCTATAATCGTATACACACTTCAGTTCACCCACAACTTTCTTTACATCAGCTTGAGTTCATAACCAATCGATCGAATGTTACAAATCTCGTCACCCTAACGCAATATTGTTCAGATGTATTGGAAGACAATAGTCAAGTTGATGACGGATTTCTCGAAGCCTTCGATAAAATTGATCATGGTGTCTTGCTCAATAAATTAAATAATTTCAGTTTTTCAAACGCTGCTAAGCAACTAATGAAATCTCATTTATATTGTAGAAAACAATACGTTTCATGTAATGGATATGATTCTGAAATTCATACTACTACGTCTGGTGTCCCCCAGGGTTGAAACTTGGGACCACTCTTATTTCTTTTATTCATTAATGATTGAGGACTTACATGATAGTATCAATCGTCAGTCGCAATTGGATTCATTGCAAATTTGGTGTACGAAAAATAAATTGAATTTGAATGTAAAGAAATGTAAAGTAATGACTTATTTCATGGAAAGCGTCAAGAGCCCTCAGATCCTATGGTTTCATAGTCAGAAACTGTAGAAATTTCTACGACATAAACACTATGAAAATGCTATACTTTTCCTATGTTCACTCGAAACTCGAGTATGCAATATTGTCTGGAATCTTCTATGAATCTCACAAACTCAGGGTTGAAGAAGTGCAAAAAAGATATTTGTATTATCAAGATATGTGGTATTTATCCGGAAAGATATCGTAATTATGACGAACTATGTAGCCGTTTAGATCTAATGAGCTTGGAACATCGGAGGAATTGTTCGGCATACATATTTCTCTTCAAGTTGTTCAATGATTTGACAGACTGTCCAATTCTTCAAAAAATTGGTTTTAACATTCCATCCTATATGTCACGTTCCCGTCTAACTCTCAGACTTGTAACTACAAGAACAAATATGTTACTGAAATCACAACTATATAATATGTGTAGACAGTTCAACGATTTATCTCCTTACTGTGATTTTTTTTTTTGATGAACAAATAATTAAGATAGCGGTATTTCGGTAGCGGTCACGGTGAATGTCACGAGGTTTGTTGCCTCTCGATAAAGTGTGTAAAAAAGTGGTAAAAACTCTATCAAACACTTTCATTTTTGGTCTGTGCTACGAAGTTGTGACAAGGTGCCTAGATGTAAATTTATACGTTTCTCATCATTTGTAGAATTACGCGAGATGTCGTTTTCTTGTGGGCATTGCGATTCTGCTATCGATAGGCGCAAAACTCCTTATCTTACCTGTTCTGGTTTTTGCTGTAAATCTTATCATTGCCAGTGTGTTGGAGTATCCAGTGAGCATCTACAATGTTTAAAGACAACCGGTTTTTGTTGGTTCTGTACAGAGTGTCACAAATTAAAGAATAAATATGATGTGATTATCAAAAACTCGTTTGAAGCGAAAATGGAACAAATTTTTGAACTCTTTGATGGTATGTTTGGGGAACTCAAATCAAAAATTCTTAATATGGCTGAAAAGAAGATTGAAGATATGTGTCAAACCTCGATTATTGCGCCCTCCACTATTACACCTTCGAATGTGATACCTAATAAACCTTCGTTCTCGCAAATTGTTGGCAGTAAATCTATGGTTGTTGTCAAACCCAAGGATTATGATCAAACCAATAATCAAACGAAAGCCGACATTATGAAAAATATTGACCCACTCAATTTGAACATAAAAGTTTCACAAGTAAAACATATAAAAAATGGTGGAATATTAATTGGATGTGAAAATCAACTAAGTGCAAACAATTTCAAAAAAGTAGCTCAACAAAAACTGTCGTCTCACTATGAAATAACCGACGTTAAAAAATTTGAGCCTAAAATTAGAGTGGTAGGATTGATGGAGAAATATGAAGACAATGATATCATAAAATTTCTAAAGGGACAAAATGATATTATTCCTGATGACTGTCAAATAAAAGTTTTGAAAATATGGCCTACTAAGAATAATTCCGATATTTTCCAGGCCCTCATTACTGTTGATGCTGCTACATATGGAGCTATATTGGACCGTGGAAGGCTGTGTATTAATTATGATGTGTGTAATGTCTTTGATGCTACTGATGTTAAAATCTGTTATAAATGCAGTGGTTTTAATCACAGCCAATCAAGGTGTTCAAGTGTGAAAAATGTGTGTCCTAAGTGTTCGGGCGACCATGTTCTAATGAATTGCAATAGCCAGTCTTTATCGTGCATTAATTGTCGTAATGCTAAACTTGAAGATATAAATCATGCCGTTTGGGATGCAGCAAAATGTCCCATCTACAAAAAGAAGCTGAATTATCTTAAAACCAGCACTTTTCTTACGAAATAGCAATCACAGAAAAGTGATGTCAACACAAATGCTATGAATCATATGATCCTATATTACCAAAATGTCAGAGGGTTACGCTCAAAAACACATAGTATTTATAATGCAATTGCTGAGGCTCAATTAGATATGATAGCTCTAACTGAAACATGGCTTGACTCTGACATTTTGGATTCTGAAAATGTAAATTCTAATTTAGTTCTGTATAGACATGATAGAAATTTCGATAGTACGGGAACATCTAAGGGCGGTGGAGTTTTAATTGCTGTGAATGCACGTTGTCTCTCGAGTCGGCTGGACCTTAATTTTATAACACAAATAGTTCCCTCGGTTGATATTGTAGGAGTCAAAATTGTGCTTAGTAGTGTCACACTATACATCATAAATATCTACATTCCTCCTAATTTATCTATCGAGGTATATTTTTTGAAGCGATTTGTACCCTACACTATCTATTAGAGGATGACAGTGGCTTGATTATTTTAGGGGATTTCAACTTTGCAGATTATTTCAAAATTTCCACTATGTCCAATAGTAACTCGAGACTAATGCTTACTCTGACAAATTTTATGAATTTTTTAAATTTAGTACAGTACAATAAAATTTTAAATGTTAACCAAAGAATTTTGGACCTCGTAATGAGCAGACATACCTTAGAACTTACAAAATCTGATTGTCCTCTAGTGCCTATTGATACTCATCATCCACCTTTACAAATGAATATTTCGATTTATGAAGGTACTTGTAAATTTGGAAGCAAACAGCTTAAGAGATATAATTTTCGTAGAGCTAATTTTCCCCTTTTGTATAACAGACTTTTAGAAACCGATTGGGCTTTCTTAAATAATGCTGATAATGTTGATGATGCGTGTGTAAAATTTTATGAAACATTAAATAATATATTTGATGCTACAGTTCCCAAATCAGTTTCTAAAAATTCAACATATCCTGTATGGTTTACTAAAGATATAATTAGACAGCTTAAGGAAAAAGAAAAAATTCGTCGCGATTTCATTTCCACTAAAAGTCAAGCACAGTATGAGAGTTACAAACTTTTGCGAACTAAAGTTAAAAAAGATATTGCAATTTCTCATTCAAATTACGTTATTAGAGTTGAGCAAGATTTACAGAACTCTCCAACTCAATTCTGGTCATATCTCAATAATGTTCGAAATACTTCTACCATACCTAACTCTATGAGCTATCAAAGAAATCAGCTGCATGATCCTCAGCAAATTGTTGATGCATTTGCCTCCTTCTTTGAGGCTGCATTCATCAGTTCGAGTGATTACCTGCATTCTAATGGGTTCACAGAGGATAATAATGTTCCTCTCTTAACAGTCCCTTCTATAGCTGAGGAAGATGTTCTTAAAGCTTTAAAAAGGTGTAAACCAAAAATGACCACTGGTCCCGATGGAATTCCATCGTTTGTGTTAAAGGACTGTGACTTTATATTCGCCAAACCATTATCTATTATCTTTAATTCAGCTTTAAAGACATGTTCATTTCCCAAAGTCTGGAAAAATGCTAAAATATGCCCTATTTTTAAGAAGGGAGACAAATGTATCATTGACAACTACATACCTATTACCATATTGTGCAATTTTAGCAAAGTTTTTGAGATGGTCTTATATGATGTGTTGTACGCTCATGCAAGGTCTCAAATTGTTGATAATCAACATGGGTTCGTCAGAGGCAGATCAACGGTAACCAATTTAACTTCAGTAACTCAGTTTGTTTCAAATGCGTTGGACAGTAGTTCCCAGGTGGATGTCATTTATACTGATTTCTCTAAAGCTTTTGACAGACTAGACCACGGTATTTTGCTGAGGAAATTAAGCAATTTTGGACTAAGTAACAATTTTGTTAACTCTAACTCGAGTCAAAGGCTTCTTGCAGTTCAATACCGTGGTTATAGTTCTGTGGTAATAACTGCAACATCTGGAGTTCCCCAAGGTTCTGTTCTGGGCCCATTATTATTTATTATATTTATAAATGACATCTGTCGGGATATTGTCTCTGAAATTCTTCTTTATGCAGACGATTGTAAAATTTTCCGTCAAATTACATGTATAAACGACTGCAAGATACTACAAAGTGATATCAACAAAATAATCAAATGGTGTAATAAAAATCTCCTCTCTCTAAATGTTAATAAATGTTGCATGTTATCGTTTACTCGGAAGAAGAATCCCGTCAACTTTTCTTATTCCATAAATGATGTCTGTCTAAATCAAACTTTCGAATTTAATGATCTAGGGGTAATTTTTGACTCTAAATTAACTTTTGTTAACCACATAAATAATATAGTTACGTCGGGGTACAGAATGCTTGGATTTATTATTAGAAACTCTAAATGGTTCACAGCTACTGATACTATGAAACTACTTTTTGATGTTAACGTTAACATAATAAACTTAGAAAGCGTTCAAAGGCGATTTCTTAAATATTTATGTTTCCGCACCGATTGTGTCTATCCTGCATGTGGTACACCACCGGAATATTTGTTAACTAGGTACCAGGTAAATTGCTTAGTAGACCGACGTAAATATTTGGGAATATTATTTTTGTACAAACTACTAAATAGCCTCATAGATTGTCCATATCTATTATCGCAGATTAATCTATTTGTTCCCAGGCTGCCAGTAAAACCTGTGATGATTTTTACACATTGCAAAACGTTGTTGATATTTTTTACAGTAAACCTGGTGAAATACGTAAGGCAATTTTAGGATGAAGTATTTTTTTATGTTGGTGTAAAATTGTGTAGGACTTTTTTTTTCTCAACGAGTTTTTTTTTCAAGTCCTGCACAAAATTACAATCAACTACTCATTACTATTTATGAGTTTGCAAATATGAGTATAATGATATGTATTGTTATATAGATATATTGTTTTTATATGTAGTTTCTACCCATTCTGTAATAGGCTTCAGCTGTTGAATGGTTGTATAAATAAATAAATAAATAAATAGCAAATATACATCTGTACTGATATATGATATATTGCTTGTAAGCAGAGTCTGTAATTAGATATTTATTTTTCTTTTACTATTTCACTTATACAGGTCTAAAAGGAAGCCGCTCTACTTGTTTTCGAATGATTAATGGGTACGGTGAGGCGTGTGGCGTGTGACACCCAGGGTGTTTACGTATCTCAGTACACGTGTGCACTCGTTTTGACGAGGGAAGCGCTTCTCCGAGAAAGCAATTAGAACAAAGGATTGCATCATCCATCATCCGTTGATGACAAACAGCTCGGTCAGACATAGTGACATAGTGGCGTCTTTCGCTTCGGAGAAGATCGGAAACGGTCGGGCGACTTTGTGAAACCGGACCCGAGCGGGATTATTCGAACTTGTTTCTATTCTACTGATACTAGCGAACAGAGCGGCTTTTATGACACATGCTGACGATACGTTGAGGCAATACTGTCATATTCTCCGAATGGCTAAGACCAACGAGGTGGACGCATGGCAGCGCGAAGTGAGTAAAGCCGGATTCATAGATTCAGACGCTAACATTGAGGCAATGCTATCATATTCTTCGAATGGCTAAGACCAACGAGATGGACGCATGGTGGTGCGGGGTGAGTAAAGCCGGATTTATAGATTCAGACGCAACCGTTGCCGCTGCGGTTTCAATAGACGTACGAAATTGAATGTGTACTAGAACATGTGTAAGTTTATAGATTTGCAGCAGCTGCTGCAGCCATTGTCGCTGCCGCCTGAAGATGGCCAAGTTTTATCTCTAACGGCAGCGGTCGAAGCAACATGGTTATTCGCGGACCCGTCAACCTTGAAACGTGGAACATTCCCCAATACGACAGAGAGATATTCTCAAAGAAAAATCTCTGGGGTATCGAACCAACGACCCCTGGGACCCAATTCTTGAAATCGTAGGAAAGGTTTCTCTAGAGAATTGTTTCATACTCCCAAATTCTCTTGGGAAATACGAAACGTAGGAATAGCTATTCTTGGGCGAGTTAGGAATGTGTTTCCGGAGGAAACTGTATAAGCGACGTATGTCGAGTACGCTTTCCATTGAATTTATATTCAAACCAATCACGTTCTCAGAAATCCAATGTTATATGTTATTGATAGTTTCAAGTTGGTACACTTAGTACCTACGTAATTAGTGGCGAGATTAATGTTCTAGAATTTGATAATTTGATTTGAAATATTGACCGTCCGATGTACGCGGATTCGAAGTATTGAACGTCGGTTTTGAATATGTTTATTAGTCTTCATAAGCTTCGGTTTGGATTCAATAACATATCAGAATTTTGTTAGATATACGTGATACAAAACCTAAAACAAAATATTCAAGAATATACATTTTAGCATTTACTGAGTTTAATAATTTTACTTTCATTTCTTTGCTAACAGCAGATCTTCTGTTTGGTGGAATCAAGAAAGGGTCTAACACATTTACCTAGCCAGTTGTTTACTCAAACGGAAGTTTTTAATAAATGAAGCCTCATCCAGTGATTCAAATGGATTATATACCTACAAACCGTCTACGTTCTTGCAATAGCTGTTCTTCCGCGTTGGCCATATTATTAAGAACAAACATCCTCATAGCATTTTATATTTTCTCAACTTATGATTCCCACGATATTTTCAAAATAGTACTTGGTAAATATACATCAACAATAAACTCATATGTTATCACAACTCTATTTTCCTAAATAACAATCAAGAAACAAGTATCAAATAATTGTACCGGGATCTTGAAATCAAAATCAAGCCACGGAAACTAATGTTCTATGAACAGATTCACTTAATTGTGAATTCGATTTCTCCTACAGAAAACTTGGAGAAATAATTCCCATTGATTTGATTGATTTGATTAAATTGATTCCTCTCGTTGGCTTCAAGAATAGCAAAATCACGAATCGAGAGAAAATGACGTCATTTTCTCTAGAGAAACATTTCCTACAATTTCAAGAATTGGGTCCCTGGATAGTGAGGTAGATGCGGAACCATACCATCAACTCCCTCTTTTAGCGACAAATATCTTCAAAATTTCTTGATTATTCAAAATTCACGAATTTTATTGATGCGAAAATGGGTGACTACTAGTTGTAAGGATATGTGTATACAGAAGAACACGGTCAGATTTCTTGTGGTAGTATAACAAGTCTGAAGAAGCTATGGTGTAAATCAGAATTTCAGTGTTAGAAACGATTGCCTTTACAAATCCTATGCCAGGCAGCTGTTTCGACCTGCCATAGGTCTCATCAGTGACATAAGGCAGGACTTTCAAACCGTTTCCTCCTTATGAAGCCAAAATCTAAAACTGGTGTGAACCTCAAAGTTGAAACGCCATCTTCTACATAACTCAAGACTCAAACTTTTAGTATAGCAAGTATATCAGTTATGTAACAATAGGCACATTGTATGACATAGCCATCACAAATAACCCGCTGCGAACTTGTAACATATTCGGTCTACTTGCAGGGAAGCCTGCAACCCTGCAGAAATCAGAATTTTGATACAAAAATTTCTCAAAACTATAATCAGTTGAAAATTGAATGAATTCCAAACGTAAATGGTTTCAAATGAACCTTTGCATAGGGAATCTCACAGTTCTTTGATGTCACAGGCAGCAGTAATCTGAATTTTGATTCTGACAACACAAATTTGACAATTTTTTGTAGGAAGAAATTTGACAAATATGGTGCACATTGGCTAAAATCAACAGATATTTCAAAAAATGGGTAGAAACAATGGACTTATTCTCAAATAGGATATCAATCAATTAATTGTTATTAATAATCATTAATCTCATAACTTATGGTCTTACCACTGAACAATATGTTGGTATTCCAATAATAAAAACCAGCTATCCAGGCCTCAAAATCATGACAATGCCAGCTTTCTTTCAACAATAGGGAGTTATTGCATATTTGAAGTAAGTGAACATTGCCCTCTGAATCACTGCAAATTATTTCCGGTTCACTCGAATCAAAAATTCCTGAGGACCAGTCTAAAGATAAAATGAGTTTTTCCGACACATCTGCATCAATTTCACAAAATGATAGCAGTTCAAGAATAAGAAGTTCTGTATTCAACGAGTAAACTTCTATTCTGTTATTTGCATTTACAACACCTAAAAGAGAACTGCCGTTAATTTTGTTATGGCACCACTTCTGATCTAGTACAGCGGATGTGTCTATTGAGTAATGTAATACCAATCCATTTTCTGGAGATATTGAATATAACAGAATTCTTCCAATACGATTGCTTGCACTAGCTCCTGAAACAAAATGAACTCGTCATTATTATTCAGGGATTGATTATCGAAATAAAAATTAAACTGTTTGGATACCATTATCCTCTGTACGAATTTATGTTCTTGAATTTGAATTAACATTACCAATGGTAGAATCATTCTCCAATAGTTTATAGTTCGCACAAACGAATACATTTTGAAATGGTTTGTGGGGACACCACTCGACAGAATCTGCACTGAGAATTGTATCAGTTGAAAATAATGTTGAGAAATTCAAAGACACGGTTTCACCCATTGAATGAATTTTTTCCTAGTAATCACAGTAATCAGTACTTAACACCTTCTCGCAGACGCAGAATCTCTTCACATAACCCCTTTAGCTTTAGCACTTGATGTGAAATATGAAGTAAACAAACACATACACATAGGCCCAAATTCATGAAATCGATAAACTAAGTTTAACGAACATTGACTGAGTTCAAGGCCATTTTTGGAATTCACCAGGGCTTCTTGATCGTGTTCAACAATAATCTTAATTCAAGTCTTGACTTACCAAATTTTGTCAGTTAAAAGTATTGAGCTTAGTTTAAGCCTCCAGAGAACACATACCATTTATAAGATGAGTACTGTGTGAATGTTTGAAGAAATTCTGACAGGAGATAACCATCTTTGATATTGGACATGTTGTTGTAATTATATTTATACCTCATTCAACATTTGTATATTATTATCTGGTCAATCTTTACCTGTTGGGTATAAAATCGAAGAGATCGTGTTCTGCCAGCCACATTCGACATTTGTCTTGTACTTGCTTCTTTTTCATCTTAGAGTACCTTTACGAGAATACAGTATTTTTAACTGCATTCAAAAAAAGCTTATTCAATTTTACGTCACGAATTTTATTGATACGAAAATGGACGTTTAATAAATATTAAAAATTCCCATAATGGGTGACTACTAGTTATTACGATATGTGTACATAGAAAAACATGGTCAGATTTATTGTAGTAGTATAACATGTCTGAAGAAGCTATGGTATATATCAGAATTTCGGTGTTAGAAATGATTGCATTCACAATAAATCCTATGCCAGACAGCTGTTTCGACCCACCATAGGTCTCATCAGTGACAAAAGGTAGGACTTTCAAACAGAAAACATTTCAAACTGTTTCCTCCTTTATGAAGCGAAAATCTGAAACTGGTGTAAACCTCAAAGTCGAAACGCCATCTTCTGCATAACTGAAGACTCAAACTTTCAGTATAGCAGGTACTTGCCACTTTTTCATCTTAGAGCACCTATATGAACAAAAATTGTGTTTTGATATTATTATTCTGACAATACACCCAGAGGATGGCGGGGCAAAGATTGTACGAATTTATATTCCTCCTCCCCCTGAAAATGAAGATAGGAAAGAATATTCCATTTACTATTAATGCCCAGATATAGCATAAATTATCAAAAGATAATCTGAAATTCTCTCAGGAAAGTATAAATACTAAATGATTGTAAAAACTTATACCAAAAATATTTGAATATTATTCATAGATTATTTCAGTATCAAATTTGAAATATAATTATCGAACATTCTCGTAAGTATGCGCTGAAAATGAATGAAATTCTAAAAGTAATTAGCCATTGGTATACTCTCAAATTATTCCGAGAACATATTGAATCTAATACCTGATCTGTGATAACAAAATAATAACCTAATATTATTCATATGTGATGAAAATTATCCTATAAATAAGTTTCAATAAGAATATTTTTATAATATATTCCGAAAATATTCTCAAACTCTTCAGAAATGTCCCGTTTCTGTAAATATTCTTGAAATGTTTAACATAGGTGATAGTTTTAGTTATTCTTGGAATATATAGATAATTCTGGACAATATTCCTTCAGTGAACTAAGTGCTGAGAGTATACAGAACATATCTGTAGCTCTTTCGTACTGCCTCTGTTTTGTTAGATAATTTTTTGCTCTTTTCTTCAAATTCTCCAAACAAGTTTCAATTGCCTTCCAATCCCCCTCCATATATCGGGATATGAAATTGAAAGAATGGCAAATTTTTTGTCATTCTGCAGATAAACCTTTCGTCGTAACTGCATCAGTCTATTATAGTACAGCTATGTTTAACCAAATCTACTAATATTTCCTTCTCGTTAGGAGAAAAAACCGACCCTCTTTTTCTTTTAACTTTTTAACAGGAAATCGGAAAACTCATTTTTCTCCGAAAGTAATACTTTCAAACAAAATGAAGCAAAAATCAACACAGTTTATCTCAACTTCAAATTTACTTCTCGTAATAATCTCCACAACAGCTACACAAACTTTAAATAAGTTCGAAAAAATCCGACCTCCATAAAAAGAAGAAGTGCATTGCCTCTGTTTGGTGTAGATATTCATTTTAACGAATTTCAAATTTCCACCAATGAGATCAAATCATTGAAATCCCAATTTATATTGAAATATTATTTTCACGTTGGACTATATGTGGGTGCGCTGCGTTGCACCCACATTTTAAGGGGCGCTTTACAGCTCACAAGTCTTGAAAGTATTGCAGCAATTTTTCTTGCGCACATGCGCTGTAGGAACTCTTCGATCAGCTGTCGCAATGATAACTGCTGAAATTGGGTTCGGACCTATAATTTATAGCCGCAATACTCATTCTTGTGCCATTCTGGTGATATTTTGTTTACTTTTGTTAGTGCAAACTCCATTAAATTTCATTAGATAGTCACATGCAATGAATTGCCGCAATTAATATTGCGAACTCTAAAGCGGGTCTAACACCCACAATGCGTAATACCCACTGGATATTCTGCAATTTTCTGTTAACCCAATCTAACTTAATCTAACCTAAAAGAAAGATGATTCTGGCAACAGCGCATCATTCGGGTATGTTCGGAGAGTGTGGGTGTCGATACTTATATCTTTTATATATTGAATTTTATCTTACTGCTAAGTTCAGTTTTTCAATTAGACTTTGAAAGTTGTTGTCAATAAAAGTCGTTGCAAAAAAGAGTAGACTTTTGACTAGAAATTCAGACATTATTTGAAAGAAATCTCAACATTTGGTGACCCCGACTATTACACGAAATGGAGAAGAATGGAAATGAGCGTCCAAAACGAAGTGGATGAAGCATTGCCTCGGAGAGATTTGCCAAAGATCACTGATATCAGAATCCCCAGACGTTATAGTCTGATGATACCAACGGCAAAGAAAATTGAGCTTCATACCTTCTGCGAGAGCAGTGAGCTGGCCTTTGCAGCTGTTTCGTAACCCAGAGTATACTGGGGGAAATAGATGGAAAAGTAGATATTGCGTTGGTAGCATCAAAGACTCGAGTCGCACCTTTGAAACCTCTATCCATACCTAAACTCGAACTACAAGCAGCAGTGATGGCAAGTAGGCTAGCTCAATCTATCAGATCGGAGTTAGAAATAAATATCCACCAACTATATTTATGGTCTGATTCAAAATGTGTTCTTTCTTGGATAAGAAATGATGGTCGGAAATTCAAACAATTTGTCGCACACCGCATTGGAGAGATACAAGGAAGAACGAATATAGGAGAATGGAGATGGATACCGACGAATCTTAATCCTGCCGATGAAGCAACAAGGCGAAATTGTGATGAAAGGAGAAAAATTATTTCGGATGTTTGGTTTGCTGGAACAGAATTTTTTGCAAGAAGCTGAATCTAATTGGCCTGTTGAAGAAATAAACTCCGTAGAAAATTGTAACACGGAAATGAAAAATGAATATTTCGAAACTTGTTTTGTAACTTCAGAACCTAAAAATTTCCTCCCTAACGTTGATAGATTTTCTTCATGGTTGAAACTGATAAGATGTACAGGGTGGTATCTAAGATTTATAAAAAAGACAAAAAAACAAATCGAACATTCCCACAAGGAACTTTCTGTAGAAGAACTTGCAGAAGCAGAGAAAATATGGATTAGACATTCTCAGATTGAAAGTTTCCCAGAAGAATACTGGAATGCGGAAAAGAAAAAACATATTGGCATACATAGCAGACTGCGTAACCTCTGCCCAGAGTTGAAAGATGGACTTTTGGTGCTCGGGGGGCGCACAAATCTCGCAGAATGCCTGAGCGACAATACAAAACATCCAGTCATTCTTGATCCTAAAAATCGATACACGAAATTGTTGGTACGATATTTTCATAAGAAATTTCGTCATAGAGGAGTTGAATTGGTATTAAATGAGTTGAGACAGAAATATTGGGTGATTAATGGTCGAGCCACGGTGAAATCAACATTTTCCAACTGTCAGAAGTGTAAGAACGAGAAAGCACAACCTATGGTACCACCGATGGGTCAAATACCAGAAGTAAGGTTCTCAAAGGAAATAAGACCATTTACAAATGTGGGAATGGACTATTTTGGTCCAGTATATGTCAAGATTGAACGGCGGAAAGAAAAGCGGTGGGGAGTGATAATCACGTGCCTTTCTGTGAGAGCCATTCATCTAGAAATTGCTAACACCCTCACTAGCGAATCAGCGATCATGGCAATTTTGAGAATGGCAGCTCGAAGAGGTCAACCAAAATTGATATACTCTGATAATGGAACAAATTTTGTAGTCGCCTCCAAGGAAATAAAAAATGCACTTCAGAACATGGATTCAACAAGAATCGAGAATGTTATGAGCTCTAAAGGCATCGATTTCAGATTCATTCCTCCAGGTGCTCCACACATGGGTGGGACTTGGGAAAGACTGATTGGATCTGTTAAAAGAATTATCGGAAAAAATTTACACGATCAATCATTGGGGGAAAAAACTTTGCAGACTTTCCTTACTGAGGCTGAATACCTTATGAACTCTAGACCTCTGAGTATCAAGTGATTTGGAAGCTCTTACGCCTAATCATTTTTTGCTCGGATCATCAAACGGTGAAGAAGGATCGATAATTCATCTCAGTCCGGATAACAACAGTCTTCGACGCTAGTGGAAAAAGACTCAAATGTTGTTAGACAGTTTTTGGAAGCGATGGGTGAAGGAGTACTTACCCACGCTAACTAAACGAAATAAATGGACAAAAAACAATAATCATGTACGAGTCGATGATGTCGTCATATTAGTCGATGATCATGCACCAAGATATTCCTGGAAATTGGGCAGAATAAACAGAATCTTTCCAGGACCCGATGGAAGAATTAGAGTCGTAGACGTTAATACACCAACCGGGCAGTACCGTCGACCTGTTACTAAAATTTGTCGTTTGGAATTGGATTGTTAGACCTTCTAACGGGACAGATAATGTCGATACTTATATCTTTTATGTATTGAATTTTATCTTACTGTACTAAAAAAAAGAAAGTTCAATTTTTCAATTGGACTTTGAAAGTTGTTGTCAATAAAAGTCGTTGCAAGAGTAGACTTTTGACTAGAAATTCAGACATTATTTGAAAGAGATCTCAACAGTGGGTGTTATGAAATGTGGGAGTTACGTAATGTATGTGTATCGTAATGGGGAGCATCTCGTTCTACCCACAGTGCATAACACCCAAAGTGCGTAACACCCACATGTCATAACACCCACATTTCGTTATGCCCACACTCTCCGAACATACCCGAATGATGCGCTGTTGCCAAATTCATCCTTCTTTTAGGTTAGGTTAGTTAGGTTAAGTTAGATTGGGTTAACAGAAAATTGCAGAATATCCGGTCAATTTTGCAACACATTCGGGTATATTCGGAGAGTGTGGGCATAACGAAATTTGGGTGTTATGACATGTGGGTGTTACGCACTTTGAGTGTTACGAAATGTGGGTGTTACGCAGCGCACCTTCGAAATGTGGGTATAATGGGTGTTACGAAATGTGGGTGCAACGAGATGCTCCCGACTAATGTTGCCAGCTCGTGCGGCATGATAGGACTCAGTTCTATTGAACTCGGTTGAACGTGTGATATGCTGGTGAATTGCACTGTCATGTGGAACTTAGTTTAACGAAAAACTCATTTCATATTACCTTAGTTTTTCTCAGATTTGGTAAATTTGCCTCGTAAAAATCTTATTCTTCTTCAGAATGTAAGCACAATTTCCTTCAATTATCTGAAATGTCAGCACGAAACACATACTTTACATCTTGAGGTGGGATGAGGTAATGCCTTTTAGTTATGAATGTTCAAATGTTAAGAGAGCCGACCATTATTAGTAGTCGTGATACGAGTCACACCGAAGAGTTGGAAATAGCCGAATTTTGACATTTCCATATCAAAAATTGTAGATATTTTTTGTGATGTCTTCAGCAGCCTGGGGTCCGATTTTTGACCACTTTCGTTATTTAGCGAATCCGCCATTACTAAGGTAGGGCATATTTGATTGCCTGCGCCTTAGCAATAGCGTATGCGTTATCATAACGAGGAGCGTCAAAAATCGAGCCCCTGGTCGAATGCGCGTATGCGCCCGATGTTCTCGTTAGGTAGTTTGTAGTTAGTAGTTAGGTTAGGTGTTTCGTTTTGACATTTAAAAGCAAAAAGTGTATAGAACGCGGGCATATCTGCCAGACGACAGTAAGGCTGGATTCAGACAGATCCGAAATCCAATCGTACGACGATCCGATAGCTTTCTGATTGGTCTGAATTTGAATTTAGACCAATCAGAAAGCTATTGGATCGTCGTACGATCGGATTTCGGATCTGTCTGAATCCAGCCTAAATCTGACAGTCGTGAATCCAGCCTGCTGGACAAACAAACCGATCTAAAGAGGCTTTTTGTGCATTTTTGTCATATTTCAAAATATTTTATCTCAGTAATAACCTAATTTTGAGTGATTGTGAGGTTTCCATCCATCGATTCCTCGAAGAGCATATTTAAGTACTGATGAGTTGAAATAGGCAACGGTATATTCATGAATTTTGTATCTCAGAATTGAAATTATAATCTCATTAAATTACCATTGTTATTTATGGAAATACGATTTGTTTGTCCAGCAGGCTGATGCGTATGACGTCACATGCCCGCGGTCTATAGAGAAGTTTCTAAAACTCTCAAAATTTCCTTGTGAGTTTTATAATTTTCAATTTAAACCCAGAGATCTTAAACCAGTCATAATTTGGGGTAAAAATGCTTTACCAGTCAATCCACAAACAAGTTCTGGCAAACATACAGTTGTAGGATCTCGTACAGGATACCTTTCTCGTTTTTATAGTAAAAAATGTCAAGAGCAGAAATCATGCCTACGTTAACAAATGATCTGGCACGACAAATTCTGACAAAAACCTTGGAGGAGTTACAGAAAACTGAAAACGTGCAGAGACTGGAGGAAGCAAGGGACAATGTTGGCAATGAAATGTTGAAAATGATGCAATACCTTTTCCCAATCGTCATGCAAATACAAATGGACGTTATCAAAGAGTTTGGATATCCTGAGGGTCGAGATGGTATCATTAAATTCTCTCAAATGTTAAGAAGTTTTGAAAGAGATGATATTGAGATAGCAAGAATGCACAGTCTGATAAAGGCCTTTTATTTGCCACCAGTATCTGTCCATACAACAAATGAATCACCTAGTGATGAAAAAATTAGTGTTAAGTAGTCTGTTTTGTATACATAACATAATGAACTGTTGCCATAAAGTATGAAGTACTGTTATGGAAATTTTCAAAGGCAGTTTGAGTTTTGAATACATTTTTTGTTTGATCTCTTTGAAGAAACTGAGCATTTTGAATTATAAAGAACTATCATTCAATCCTTCAATGAGGAAAAACTGTATGTTTCTGATGAATGTCTACTGAGTTTTGATAATATTTTTAGTTTTACGTATGTATCATAATGATGAGTATTTTTTGATAATTGCAGAGCCACACCTCTGCTTCATAGAACTCTAGTTCATTGAGTAAAATGCTCTTATCACTATAGGTAAAAATTTAAGATCAAAGAGGGAGCGCAGTGTTTTGACTGTTGATTCGTATTCAGCAACTCAGGATATATAGTTCAACCATTTTTTTGGAACTTAGTGCTGTACAGGTTCAGGTAATCCAGTAGTCTTGAGGAAATCAGTCTTTCCAGAAATATCCAAAATACTGATAATTATAGTTATAAATCGTAATGAGAAGATGTTTTTGCCTCTTTCTCTGAATCAATAACAAAGAATACAAATCTCCTACTTAGGAAGTAACATTAAATAAATAATTATTTATCTATAAATTGAATATTAATTACTAATATTATTGGAACTCCTTGCCGAAAAAGGTTTTCCTGAGGCTTAGAAACCTCAGAAACTCGAAGTGAATGTTAATTCCTATCTCCAGTCCCTTGATTCACACAGTGTTCTTTGGAAATTACAGAGCTTCCCTTTTGTGTGAATCTGCATATAAAAAAAATTAGTTAATCGCCTTCTCTCCACAAAAATAATCTGTTTCTAGTATCTTTCCATCTTATGGTGGATTCATGCAGCAATCGTAACTCGGAATTCGCAAGTCGTAAGGAAGAAGTTGAGTCGATATCTTTCAATGAAAACGTTCATTCAGGTATATTAAGTTGGAATTCGTAAGATATTGAACAAATTTCCACTCTTACGATTCAACGGCTCTTGAGATTGCTGCATGAATGGTTTATATTTTGTTGCGAGTTCCGATTTCCGAGCTACGATTGTTGCATGAATCCAGCATTAATCTTTACCAGCCTCGGTCCAGTTGTCACGAGAATGAATGTCATCCAAATGTCAATGTATTCAAAGCATATTAGCTTCAGATTGACTATATTGAAAATATTTCTTGCATCTAGTGAGAAGTTTCCATGTGCCCAGTGAGAAGTTCAAGAGATAATATTCTCGTCTGGGCTTTTCAGAACGAACTGCTATTATTTGATTCCCATATAATTGGGATTATCCTGTCCGATTGATGATCTAGAAAAACAAATTGATTTCTTTTTTTCAGTGGACATCCTTCTGAGTGGCGTGTATATTGATGAGTGAATATACAAACTGTAGAATCGGGGAATGACATGATGCCTGACTCAGCATAGGAGTTTTGTATCCTCCTTCATCGATTCGGGAAAGAGAAAGACGTTGAAACTCTGTTCTCTACATATAAATAATTTCTGACGGGCATCGGTCAATAGCCTTTTGATTTGTATGTGTTGGCGATTCAATATAGTCAACATTTTCACGCTCTAAATGTGTATTGAAACACGTCGTAGCCATATTTGCTGTGGTGATTTTGACGCATATATTTTATTATTCTTTAGACTGTAGCCCTTGTGTAGGCATATTTGCTGTAGTGATTTTGACGCATATATTTTATTATTCTTTAGACTGTAGCCCTTGTGAAGGGCTATTATTCCGAATGAAGGGAGATAAAAGAATTACTTCTCAAGTATCAAGAACTGATACTCAGTTATAAATTCTCCTGAATATGAAAACTTGGTTTGGTGTTAGGGTAATCAGGCGGTGTTTTGAAAAGTTGCACTTTTCACACTGAAAGTTCCAATCATAGATCATACCCATGATTCAGATTAACTTGGTCCTGTTATCATCGAGATAACAGTAAGTTATTTTTTCATGATTATTTTCTTTAAAGCGATAAAACTATAATAAATTTGAAGTCTAGGCAACCAAAACAGAACTTTACAGCAATAACACATAATTCGATATTTTAAGCAGTTCGAGAACGTTATTTTATTATTCATTGTATTAAGATGCTTGAACCTAAATATATATATCCGTATTTGTTATGTTCAATAAACTAGGTAATTTTTTTTTGTATTACTGAAATAACGAATTTTTGAATATAAGTAAGTATCGTAAAGTAGGTATTTTTTTTTATTTTTTGAATCTACGCAAATACCTACCCTAGTTCCTGAAATTATTCGAAAACAACATATTATATATAAACAAAATATTTCAGAAAATAATTTCAATGGATACCTTAACACTTTGTCTTAAAATTTTGTAAAATAAATTTACATTTTTTTGAACTCAACTTACAAGCAATAACAATCGAGTAACCAGCAGTAAGTAAAACTACTCGTCTTATACGAGCTTACGATTTTATCATTGGTTGCTCTCATGCTATTGCTATATAAATTTTCATTTATCGATAATATTCAGAAATCTTGGGGTATTACTTTCCATAAAGACAAAATTGTTGCGAAAAACTTAACGAAGATTGGGAATTTGAAGGGCGGATTTCGACATCATATTTGTTCAAATGCGTTAAATAGGACCATTCTTTCCACAACAAATTTTCAATTGGGTCAAAACGCATTAATAATAATGTTCATCCAAGGAATGTTGTACAAATGGTAGTTTGTTGAATGAACAAAGGCAGGATGAATACGAGTAAAACACATTTAGTTGTGTGGGATTGTTTCTAGTTCTCATTTTCATAAAGAGAATAAGTAAATGATATGAGAGCTAATCAGAATTTCGACGTTCAAAAATTGTTGTATTCACAAATCCAATACCAAACAGCTGTTTAGAGTTGCCACAGGTCCCAATGACACTTGGCTGGACTTGCGAAAACGAAAAATTTAGAACAATCGCTGTTCTGGTGCAGATGGTGTAAACCTCTATAGCGAAACGCCAGCTGCTGGACGACCGCAGACTCAAATCCCTACTATACCAAGTAGAGAGGCCTCTGCCAGCAGATCATACGGCGAAGCCCTCTGCTAGCAGATCATACGGCGAAGCCGTTACAAATGACCCGTCACGAACGAGAATCGTTTTCTGTCTACTTGCATAAAAAGCTACAACCCCCGACAGAAATTCGATGTTCAAAATTATTGCATTCACAAATCCGATGCCAGACAGCTATTTCGACCTCAGTGACACAACAACTCGAACGGTCTGTTCCTTACGAAATAAGTCTGAATCTGGTGCAGATGGTGTGAACATCTAAGGCGAAACGCCATCTGATGCTGGATGACCATAGACTCAAACTCATACTACACCAAGTAGAGGGGAGGCCTCTGCTAGCAGATCATACGGCGAAGCCGTTACAAATGACTTGTCGCGAACGGGAATTGTCTTCGGCCTACTTGCAGCAAAAGCTGCAACCCCCGACAGAAATAAGAATTTCAATTTTTGAAATGTGTCACTAAGGATACCTATGGAGGCTCGAAACAGAGCTGACTGGCATTAGATTTGTGAATGCAATCATTTCGAACATCGAAATTCTAATTAGTAGTATCCAATAATAATATTAATAATTATACTTTACTTCGTCAGTATTTCGCAACCTCTCCTCGCACGAGGTTTGGTTTACTTTAATTCGAGAGTTTTGTTTCGGGCGATATGAATTTCAATGTTTGCTTGAATGTGGTTGACAAATATGTTCTTTGATGAGTAGTATCAGTTCGAATTTCCATTGTCTATATCAACTTCATTTAAAACTGTCACAAAAAAAAATATGGAAAATTCCAAATCAAATAAGGCAATCAAATCGAAACAAAAAGATTGAAATGAATTTTTTGGTCAGAGAATGACTATTGGAGGTTTGATTGATCCTAAATTTAATACTGTGACAGAAAAATGAGTGTAAAGTTCCGTTTATCGGGCACACGAAGATAAAAAAACAGTTTGCGGGAGCTTAAGTATTTTCGGCGCTCTCAATTAGTTTCGGAGATACGGGAGAATTTCTAGGTGAAAAATGGGGTTATTGTAGTGCACGTTGCTGCGGCAAAATAACACTCGAAATAATCCGTTTTACACATTTTTTCAATTGAAAACACCACTTTTCATAAAAAAGTGCGCCTTTTATTTAGCATTCAGGAAAACAACTGATCCCGGTACTTGTTACGACTGATATACCGGAAGATACTTCGATGCGAATCGACGCAAGCAAAAGAAAGAAAAAGCGAAAAATCATGAAAGTATTCTTATTATCGTATTACTATTGAATTTGATCTCGATCTGGATGGTGAGCTTCGATATATTTGGCATTCCAAATTCCTGCAGACTTATTATATATTCTCATTTTGTAACTCGTAATAAGTCCATGGAGACAAAATTCGAACAATTCTTAAAGGACCACTGAATTTTGAGGCCAATTTTTTGTTGCAACAAAAAACACCGTTTCAAACTAATTGATTGATTTTTCTCTTCTATGCCTCAAATGAATGTTATCCTTCTCCTTTTGTATGCGTTTTTCAAACGCGTAATAATATCCGCGAACAATTTTCCCAACGCTATATGAGTCGATCAGGGTTGTCAGCCTGTTTTTCAGGAACTTCATTGAATTCAAACCCGTTATTTAGTCTCACTTTTAGACCGAGTTGACTAAATTTGGGGTGACGCCTGTGACTTCGTGTTTGTCAAAGCAAATTGCAGAAGCAACCTCTTGCGAGGCACTTGTCTTTGGTCCTCCGAATAAGCATGCAATAAGCATAGTCTTTAGGACTCGGTGAACTCTTTCCACCGGACAAAATGGTTGAGGCTTTCGCGGCCGAGGTTATTAGTATAACTACTTTTCTTCAGGCTTGAAGGCCGTCGTTCTTTGGAATTTCTTCCTAACGTTTCGCCAGCGCGAGTGGCCAGCTGCCAACTTCTTCAGGGGCTTACTCATTTCCGATGACTAAACGTTTCGATTTCTTAAGGCGTATTTATATTGATGCAGGTAATCTGGAGTGTTAATTACTTCCGTCGGGTTCGGGGAATAATCATTTATTAGTTGCCGCACTACCTGCCGTGACTTTATTAGTTATTCTTGATTTCCTCAGAATGGGATTCCAAATTCTGTTTAGACTCAACGCTTCTTCCTTTCTATCGAAATTGTCCGCATGTTTTTGGATCTCTATTGCCTCCCGTACCAGTCGGCTATGCATGATAACCCTGGTTGGGGGCAATCACTTTTGCATTTGCGACTCAGTGCGTGTTTCGCCACCGCCGATTTGTTGGTTTGCCCCAACCTGCAGTTCCTTTGATGCTCTTTGAGCCTTGTACCCATGGATCTTTTCGTGGTACCGATGTAAACCATCCCACAGGTGCACGGTATGCGATAAACCCCTGCTGCTGACAGTGGGTCTCTTTTGTCTTTACCTGAGGGTTTGTTGGATTTTCTTGGTCAGCTTGAAAACCGTTGTTATGTTATATTTCCCCAAGAGTTTCCCAATTCTGTCAGTGACCCTCGGGATATATGGTAGATATGCATTCGCAACTACCTGAGAGTCCTCCCTGTTATGAACCGTGGGACTCTTCAGTTTCATGGCCCTGTTGATCAAAGATACACTGTATCCATTTGACCTCAAGGTCACATGAAGATGTTCCAGTTCCTGCTCTAGATGTTCTGGTTCACAAATGCTTCGAGCACGTTCAGTTAGGGTAGATATGACTCCTCTCTTTTGACTGGGATGGTAGTTCGATAGTGCGTGCAGGTACCTATCCGTGTGTGTGTGGGTTTTCAGTATACTTTGTGGGTTAGTCTAGCACCACATCGTTCAATCAGAACATCTAAGAATGCTATATCTGCTGGTTCTGTTCACCATGGAAACCGAATGCATATCTGCGGTGGCGGAACACGCACTGAGTGAGGGTGACCACAGGATTCTGTTCGAAAATGCAAAACTGATTTCCCCCAACCAGGGTTACCATAGCCGACTGGTACGGAAGGCAATAGAGATCCAAAAACATGCGGACAATTTTAACAGAAAGGAAGAGGCGTTGAGCCTAAAAAGAAATTGGAATCTCATTCTGAGGAAATCAAGAATAACTAATGAAATCACGGCAGGTAGTGCGGCAACTAATAATGATGATTATTCCCCAAACCCGACAGAAGTAATTAACACTCCAGACTACCTGCATCAATATAAATACGCTTTAAGAAATCGAAACGAAAAAGCTGGCCACTCGCGCTAGCGAAAAGTTAGGAAGAAATTCCAAAGAACGATGGCCTTCAAGCCCGAAGAAAAGTAGTTATATCTTTCCACCGGATTTGCCTGTAGGTGGTAATTCGCGGTGTATCTGATTTTGATGAGATACTTGGCCATGAAATTTTTGGAAAGGTTACTGGTGAATTGGACACCATTATCAGCAATAATTTTCCTGGGTTCACCGTATACCAAAATAACGTGGTCCTCCATCCATTTCATGATACCAGCAGCCGTTGCTGAACTGTTATAAAGTAATCTCTTATTTTATCATTATTACTATTATTTCTTTGACATTATTCTAGTTCACGAATTGTTTTGATGTGCATGCATCTACATGCATTTATTCAACTTAATCAACTAAGAATTGAACTAATTATTTTGCTGACAACGTGTTATGAAGTTCCTTGTCGTTGTGTCACCTCATATAATTTGGCAAATTTCAATTGGTTGAAAAGCTAAAACGTGTAAAGCGACTAGCATCTACTGTCACGTGACATGGAACTGCATAAAACACGATTTCCCTATTTTTTGGGGACAGATTACACATAGTTAGTGTCATAGCAACTTGTACGACGAAGAATTAATTCACCTATTTCGGCGACCTGTTGTGTTTTTCTGGTGATTTAATAGATATTTTCTATTAATACGTTTTTCATTCCAATCATCCCCAACAAAATTTGGTGGCAGCGGTGGGATGCTTTCGAGTTTTTTTTGATATATTGAGAAAATTGGATTCACCGGAACTTTTGGAGTGTTGTTAGCCAAAGTTTTTGTGCACTTTGAAGCTGTCAGTGACATTTATCACTGATTTTGAGCAATCCTGTGCCACAGTCAACAATTGGAAGCAGCAAGTATACCGAGAGTAACCGATCCACTCAACTAGTGTTCAAAACCCATACATTCAAGGAGAAGTTGGAGAAAAACCCAGAAGCCAACAGGAGAAGCCGTCTAGCTGTCCAGTTCCAGATTCTACGTCAATTTATACCACATCAGAATCCAAATTCCAGAATCCTCCCAGTCAACGGAGCAGACCCTCAACATCGCAGACACCCTCAGCATCGCAGACTCACCGGTTCCACCCAGCATTCCCCAACCAACCTGTCTCACAAAGCAGATTCATTCCTGAAGGAAATCGCCATAGTAAGATCTATTGTAATCTTGTGATTTTGTTTTATTTGTTTTTGCTATTTTGATGCTTGAAGATAATCCTCCAGAAATTGAGAATAATCCTGACGAAATGGTATTTCAAACTGATTTAGCGTTGAAAATGATTCCCGAATTCAATGGTAGTAGAGATGATCTTTATCAATTTTTATCATGTTGCGATGTCATGTCAGACACCGCGCGAACACGAGAAGACATTGCCATGTTTTTGAATGTTATAAAGTGCAAACTCTCTGGTTCAGCTTATAATCACATTAAATATAAAACTTTCAATACATGGAATGATTTAAAAGATATTTTACAAACTCAATATCTCGAAAAAAGAACTATTGGTCAACTCCAAACTGAACTTTTGAATGCTAGACAAAATACTTCTGAAAGTGTGAGAGACTTTGCAAATAAAATAGAAAGAACTTGTCAAGATTTAACGGACGCTTGCATCGCCAGTGAAGGCGTAGCAGCCGCCCAAACTATTCAAAATTTAAATAAAAAGTCAGCATTGAAAGCTTTTGTAGAAGGACTACGAGATCCGATTAATTTAATTATCAAAGCAGCAAGATTTGATGATCTCAGTGACGCGATAGAAGCGGCATGTGAGGAAGAGAGGAACTTGAAATCAAAAAATTATTTCAATAAAGATTTTGGAAGGAATCGAAAATGTCACAAATGTGGTAAAACAAATCATTCAGCAGCCAATTGTTATTCCAATGTAACAAGTAATAAATCACCTCAATCTCAATATTTCTCGAGAAACCCGAACCATTTCTCAAATTTTTCTCCTAAAATTAAAACTGAAAACGTTCATAGAATATCTCCTGAATGCCGATACTGTCATAATTTAGGGCATACCATTGAACAGTGTCGAAAACGTCAATTTAATAACCTAAGAACACAAACTATTCAAAGTACCTCGAATCAAAGGGGAAATCAACCTTTCAATGGGCACGCTAATTCTCTCCAATCACAAAGTCAGAATAATCATGTAAGGTCAAATTCGAATTTTGTACGATCAGATTCCTGCTCTAAAAACCCGGGAAACTCCCAAGGACCTTCTGTGACCGGCAACACAGCCAGGGTCCGCGAATTTCAGAATGCCGAAAATTAAATTGTAAAAATCCCATACCTACTGTTTCCACTGATTCCATTCCCACTGATTCAACACTCACTGATTCCACATCAACTGATTCTACATCCGCTGATTCACAATATGCAAATATTCAATCCACTGATTCTCAGTTCATCCGTTCTCGATGCAATATCCAGCCCACTGACTCTTCCAATACCATTTCACCAGCTACTATTTCTTATGATTCAATTTACCACATGAATTTGCCAGTTCTTTCTACTTCCTCTAAATCGATTTCAAGCAATAATTTATCTGAGCCTAATATTACAGAAAATGCCATTTCATTTCAACCCAATTATGATAACATCGCCCAAAATACTATCTCTCAAGCTCATGAACCTTCTAATTTTTCTCGCGAAATAAACACTAACAATCAAAATCCTCTGAATAAGCCTATTTCGACGGAAAGTGAAATAGACCTCTACACGCATTTCTCCGAATCAAACAGCTGTAAAAAGCATGAAGCAAACATTTATACAATCAATAAAAAAAGTAATTCTTCTTGTGTTATGTTATCGCTGAATTTATCAAATACTGGATTCGCGAACATGCTAGTTGACACGGGTAGTGATGTTACAATTCTCAAATTACAACAGACAGACGGCGACAGTATCATTTACACTGACAATAAAGCTCGTTTAGAAGGAATCACTAAAGATTGTGTTTACTCGTATGGAATTTGTTTTGGTGACATATCATTGTCGGATAGTGTTTCTATTTCTCATAAATTTCATATTGTTCCAAATGACTTTCCAATTCCCTGTCATGGAATTCTGGGAAAAGATTTTTTGTCCTCTTATAAAGTGACCATTGACTATGAAACTTCAACTCTTTCTATACCATATCAAAACAAAACGTACACCTTGAAATTGACTCATCCTTACACTGACGTCATTGAAATACCTGCTAGGTCAGAAATAATTAAACGAATGAAGGTAAATTGCGCCGAGCCAAAGATTATATGTTCCAAACAGAAATAAAACCAGGTGTTTTTGTAGGAAATTGTATCGTAGACAGAGACGAATGCAATATTGGTATTTTGAACGCAACTGAAAAAACAGTTTATGTAATGTATTCAGATTTTAAAAAGATCGACTCTGATATTTTAGAAAATTACCATATTTTGAACTTTACTACTTCCAGAAATCGAGAAAGATTATTATTGCTTGAAGATCAAATTAGAACTGATCATTTGAATTCAGAAGAACGGGATAGCATCATGAATATTATTCGAGAATTTAATGATATTTTCTTTTTGAAAGGAGATACTCTGACACACACCGACGCTATACGTCACTCAATTCCCTTGACTTCTAATAAACCTGTTTTTGTCAAATCTTACAGAATTCCTGAATCTCAAAAAGAAGAAGTGCGAAATCAGGTCAATAAAATGTTACAGAATGATATTATTGAAAACAGCAACTCTCCATATAATAGTCCGATTTTAATCGTACCAAAAAAACCCGATAGTAAAGGAAATAAAAAATACAGATTAGTAGTTGATTTTAGAAAGTTGAACGATATCACTGAGGCCGATGCCTATCCTTTACCCAATATAACAGAAATTCTAGATCAATTAGGAAAATCAAAGAATTTTTCGGTTGTCGATTTAGCACAAGGATTTCACCAAATTCTTTTGAGTGATGAATCAAAACCATGTACAGCTTTTTCATTCGAAGGTCATTATCACTACAAACGTTTACCGATGGGATTGAAAGGGTCTCCTTCCACTTTTCAAAGGTTAATGAACAACGTTTTAGTGGGACTTACAGGTTTGAAATGTTTCGTTTATCTAGATGATATTGTTATTTATGGAGAATCTTTAGAATCACATAATTCAAAATTAATAGATGTATTCTCTCGATTGCGTCAACATAATCTGAAACTACAGCCTGACAAATGCGAATTTCTTAGGAAGGAAATTACATATCTAGGTCATGTTATTTCAGAAGAAGGAATCAAACCAGATCCAACTAAAATTAGTGTTGTTAAAAATTTCAAGACACCAACCAATCAAAAAGAATTGAAATCATTTCTAGGTCTGGCATCTTATTACAGAAAATTCATAGAAAATTTTGCAAAAATATCACAACCTTTGAACAAATTACTAAAAAAAGATTCAATTTTTGAATGGAGCGCTATATGTGACGAATCTTTCGAAACTCTCAAGGAAAAGCTTACAAATCCACCAATTTTAAATTATCCAGATTTTTCTCAACCATTCATTTTAACAACGGATGCGTCTCAATATGCTATTTCGGGAATTCTGAGCCAAGGTCCAATTGGTGCAGATTTGCCTATAGCGTATGCCTCACGTACGTTAAATCGAGCAGAGCAAAATTATAGCACTATTGAACGTGAGCTACTTGCAATAGTGTGGAGTTGTTCCCACTACCGTCCCTATATTTATGGCCGACAGTTCAAAATCCTGACAGATCATAAACCATTGGTTTATTTATTTTCCATTTCGAATCCATCAAGTAGACTGATGCGATTTCGGTTGAAATTAGAGGAATTTCAATTTGAAATTAATTACAAACCCGGTCGTAATAACACGAATGCCGACACACTTAGTCGAATTTACAAGATTCAAAACCCAGTTCCGTCCATAAAATCACCATATCAACAATTTTTAGATACCATTGAAGGAAACGTAGTGAACACCAACAATGTTATCGATTCAGATGAAAATATTAACACAGTGTCCAAAGAGTATAGCATAGTTCATTTTACCGATCAAACTTTCTCAGTACCTATCGAATACTACGATAGCCTCTACGAACTAAAGGCACAAGACAAAAATTTACACGAAATTGCCTACTTGAAGTGTGATGATAGATTTTTTATATACCTCATCATAAAACGTGAACATTTCCATAAGGCTGAATACGAGGATATTTTTTCCTCTTTACTAAACCTGAAGTTTTTTTGTGAACAACATTCTATAGGAAAAATCGCGCTATCTAATATCACTTGCAAAATTGATAAACTAAAACTAGAAACGATTAGAATTATGTTCAGATATATTTTTCAAAATTCATCTATAGAAGTTTTAATACTTCATAATAATATCATACAAGATTTGAGTCAAGAAGAAATCAAGAAAATTTTAGAGGAATTTCATGTCACACCCAGTGGTGGACACCAAGGAACAAATAGAACTTTCAAACGAATTCGACAATATTATAAATGGAATAAAATGCATCGAGATATAAAAAGGTATATTCGATCGTGTGAGAGTTGTCAAAAGAACAAAATTTCAAAAAAAACTCGTCTCCCCATGACCATTACTACTACATCAACTTATCCAATGGAACGAATATTTCTAGACATAGTTGGACCACTGAATCAAACTGACAATTACAATAAATATATTTTAACTTTTATTGACGATTTGACAAAATATTTAATAGCAATTCCAATAGAAAATCAGGAAGCAACAACAATTGCGAGACACTTTGTTGAAAAAATAATTTGTCAATATGGAATACCCAAATATTTGGTTACAGATCAAGGAGCAAATTTTTTGAGTAACATATTCAAGGAAACTTGCAAAATTCTGAAAATCAAACAAATATCTACCACAGCATTCCATCCACAATCTAATGGAAGTTTAGAGCGCACTCATCGCACTTTAGCAGAGTATCTGCGGAATTTTGCAAACCACGATATGAATACATGGGACACTCAGATACCTTACGCACAATTCACATACAATACGACACCCCACACATCAACTGGTTTTACGCCTTTTGAACTTTTGTTTGGCAGGAAACCTGTGTTACCAACAACCATCACTCGAGATCCTGAAACATTGTATAACTTTGACGATTACTACAACGAATTAAAGCTTCGAATGCAATTCTCACACCAAGCAGCAATAGAAAATCTTGTCAAAAACAAGAAAAAATCCAAAAATTATTATGATAAAAATATTCATATTCAACATTTTGAAATTGGAGATAAGGTTTTATTAAAAAACGAAGCAAGTGTCGTAGGCAAATCAAAGAAACTTCTACCTTTATATAAAGGCCCTTACGAAGTAGTGGAAGTTAATTCCGAAGTAAATGTTACAATATTAGTAAACAGAAAGAGAACAAAAGTTCACATAAATCGTTTGAAAAAATTTGTAGAATGAGTTTATATACCTATATAGATTGTCACATTGACAAATAAATTTTGTGTTACAGGTTATCGCCAAAATGGTTTTCTTGAAGACTATTTTTTTTCTTTTATTCCTGCACTCTACAACGAGCACGAATATTGAATCATTGTTTGAAATTTCACCCCTGCACTCAGGTCCGGGATTGTACTATGAAAAAATTGGTACACTGAATTTATACAATGATGATTGGAAAATGATTGTTTATTTAGACTTGTATGACTATTACGATGAGTATGAACTTATACATTTCTATGCACATCAAATCAAAAAAATCTGTTTAATTAGCCTGAAACAAAAACTTTCGGTTCCAGAATGTAATTCTATAGAAAAAATTATTATTTATACCCTCCAAGATATACGTAATCAGGAAAACCTGATATTCGAAATACTAGGAGTTCGAGAGTCATCGAAAAAAGCTAAAAGAGGTTTAGTTAATGGAATAGGATCTATCTCAAAAACATTATTTGGCACACTTGATGAAGACGACGCTGTTTATTTCAACTCACAAATAAATTCATTGAAAAGAAATCAAAGTCACCTTAATACACTATTGAAACAGCAAACATCAATAGTGCGAAATACTGTTCATTTGATAAACAGAACAACCTTAAGTCAGTTTGAACATATGGGTACCAAAATGAATAAAATCATAAAATCAGTAAATGATCTGAATGAAAATATTTCAAATTTTGAGATAAAGGACCGTGTCACTTTTGAAGTTAATGAACTAGTGACAATATTCGATATCATTTTAACCAGATTCAAATTGAATCAGAATAACTTAATTGAAATAATTTCATTTGCACAAAGAGGAATTTTACACCCTTTAGTAATTAGTCCAATGAAATTTATACAAGAAGCATGCAAAATCCAGAATTATATCAGTGACTTGACATTTCCAGTTACACCTGTTATCGAAAATATGCATATATTATTCAGTTTAATCAGAATAAATATAATATTTGTTGAAAATAAATTAACGTTCGTTCTGTACATACCCCTCATTGAAAAACGTGATTACGATGTATTTAAAATGTCTAGTTTTCCCGTACCTCTAGGAAATAATACGTTTGCTTTCATTTTTCCTCATGAACAATTTTTTGTGACAGATTTTAGCAAACAACATTTTTTCTCTATGAATAATATAGAATTGTCTAATTGCAAAAAGTTATTAGTTGATAAATATATTTGTAAACAGAGTAAACCAATTTATTTATCACACCTACATAAAGATTGTGAATCGAATTTGTACATGCCTACTACATCTATTCCAGATTCCTGTGATAAAAGAATAATAGAAATGGAAGAAACAATATTCATTCAGTTAGCAAACAAAAACTCTTGGCTTTTTGTGGCACCACACAAAGAATATGTGGATTTGAAGTGTAGATCAATTGAAGGTAGACAAACAATTACTTTAAATGATACTGGAATTTTAAGTATAAACTCGAATTGCTCAGTATACACAAAATCTATAATTCTTACACCACATAGTGAATTCTCTAGTGAAGTCATTACTCACTATATTGCTCCTCTAGATCTGAAGAAAGATATGGAAATAAATTTGTCAAATTTAAATTTACCGAAAATAACACCAGTTGTAACGCCTCTCGTTATAAATTCAAGAAATTTTGATGATTTGAAAACAATAAGTCATAGTTTGCAAAAATTGCAACATATGGAAAGTGATCCGTATGTAGTAAATGAAACTGACCTACTTCACCAAGGAATATTATATTTCATTGTGTGTTTATTGTTTTGCATTTCGCTATGCTACGGTTTTAAAACATTGTATAAGCGCTGTAAAAATAAACCTGATGTCTTTTCAAGTGAAAGTGAAATTACAGAGGGAGCACAAAAAGTTGAAGAGAGAGAAATTCAGAAAGATAAATGCGAATCGGAATGTAGTAGTAGAGCATCGCGAGTTAGCGAAAATTGCACCTTACCCAGGTACAATTTTCAAAATTAGGGGGAAGGTGTTATAAAGTAATCTCTTATTTTATCATTATTACTATTATTTCTTTGACATTATTCTAGTTCACGAATTGTTTTGCTGTGCATGCATCTACATGCATTTATTCAACTTAATCAACTAAGAATTGAACTAATTATTTTGCTGACAACGTGTTATGAAGTTCCTTGTCGTTGTGTCACCTCATATAATTTGGCAAATTTCAATTGGTTGAAAAGCTAAAACGTGTAAAGCGACTAGCATCTACTGTCACGTGACATGGAACTGCATAAAACACGATTTCCCTATTTTTTGGGGACAGATTACACATAGTTAGTGTCATAGCAACTTGTACGACGAAGAATTAATTCACCTATTTCGGCGACCTGTTGTGTTTTTCTGGTGATTTAATAGATATTTTCTATTAATACGTTTTTCATTCCAATCATCCCCAACAGAACAAAGAGGAAATACTAGGATATATTTGCTGAAACAGTCCTTTACCGAAAAAATGTACCCAAAACCAGAGACAGAACGCGGAAGTTGGCCAACAAAAATAGCATTTGTCCGATTGGAGCCTTCTGTTCGGGTGTCGTCGGAACACTTTCGAATATACCTTGAAACTCCTAAATGCCCACATGTTGGAGGGTCAGCGGTAGTTCAGACAGCAGTTCTATTAGTGAATTTAATCTGGAGGTTCCACCACGGCTCAGACACTCGAAAATAATACTGGTAATTCGTGCAGATTCATTTTGTTTCATTGGAAATTGTCTGATGAGATTATATATACCCAGTCAACACACGGGCATTCTATGGATATCCAGTGGACATTCATTTGGGATATCGAAGATATCCAGAGGACATCCAGTTGATATCCGGTGGATATTTTATGGACGTCCGATGGATTGCCCGAGTGGAACAAGCTGGATTTCCATAAGATATCCTTCCGGGATATCCATAAGATATCGTTCAGGGATATCCATGAGATATTGTTCACAGATATCCAGAGGACGTCCAGTTGATATCCGGTGGATATTTTATAATGGACGTCTGATGGATTGCCCGAGTGGAACAAGCTGGACTTCCACAAGATATCCTTCCGGGATATCCATAAGATATCGTTCAGGGATATCTATGAGATATTGTTCACAGATATCCAGAGGACATTTAGTTGGTATCCGGTGGGTATCTTATAGATGTCCCGAGCGCAAGAAGCTGGACTTCCATAAGATATCCTTCCGGATATCCATATCGTTCAAAAGGATATCCATGAGTTATTGTTCACGGATATCTATAAGGTTTTTGGATATCGAAGATATCCAGAGGACATCTATTTGGTATCCAGTGGATATTTATGGAAGTCCGTGGATATAATTGGGAAATATCCATGGGATAGTATTCAAGGATATATCCATTCATTTATGAATATTCGCATAAGTTAATCTCAATATTGAACAACGCAGGTTTATAGTTTGATTCACAGTAGACAGGGTAACTACTGTACATACCCCATAAACTCTGTTGTGGTTTCAAAATAACCTTTGACTAGCTGATTATAATTCATTATTATTAATATAATGTGAGTGATACATAGGGACTCCACTTTTAAACATCACCTCACTTATCAGGATAAGTTTGAAGTAGGCCATTCAAAATTGAGAATATTCAACAATATTGACATACAGTTTTGGATATCTTATGGGATATCCTGAATAGCTCCTCTGAAGATTATCCAGTTAATGTATATATCTTATTGTTGTTCGTTCTAAAATTGTTCGTTTTCGTTAACCAGCTGACGAACGTCAACCCTCAAAAGTCGAAACTTGTGCGAGCAATGGATCAACGAGGCTTTACCTTTTAACGTGCGATTACCCAGCACGGTGGCCCGGCGAGGATTCGAACCCCGGCCTTCCGCATGATAGGCAGATATGCTAACCACTACACTACCGAGACCACAAAAGGTCCAGAAGACCAGATAAGGTCTTCTAAGGATTATTCAGTTATTTGATATTTCATGGATATCCACTTTGGGATATCATGAGGATATTCATTCCAGTATATCTTATGGAAATTAAATTCAGGATATCTTTAGTGGAAGTTTCATTAAAAAAATCCATTCAATTTTTCATGTATTTCGATCAAAAAGATGATTTAATATGATTTAGATGTTATGGAAAGATATCTTTAATAAGATGTTATAAAGAAGCAATCTTTGAAAGGTCGTATTTTGTAACTTACGTACATATTTGGGACGTTTCAAAGATTTGTGAAAGATTTACATGCACATCTTTGAGACATCATAAATGTCTTGGATAAGATAACTTCAAGATTTCTTCATGATGTCTTTGTGCCAGCTGGGCAGCAAAAGAACCGTCTGGAAATTCAACAAGTCTTGAACGAATTCTGTGATTGTGTGCTTCTTTAGCAGGTTCAATTGTTGTACAACACCTATACATACTCAGATCTCGTTTCTGAACTTGGATCGCGATTGAATGCCGATTGTTTATTGGATATGTAACAGCCTTAGAGCAGCTTTCATTGAACCATGTTTTCTGAGACTGTAGTGTATTTGTACCACTTTGTAATGAATGTTTTCATTCCCAGAATGATGGTATCAGGAATATCTTGGCACATAGAGTGGGGTCACCATATGAAGAAAAAGCCATAATGAATTATGTACATATTAAAATCACCCAATATGGTGACCTTAACAGTTGGATGGTTTTCTTTGATGAATAAGTCGATCTTTTCCGGTAGAAATTCGAATAGTCTGTCAAAAGAGTCATTCAGTAAGGTGATATAAATATAAACAACAGACAAATTTAGTTTGTTGATGATTGACAATAAGCTTAAACCACATCACGTCAAAATCTTTCATTATGACACTAAATGCCCATACAGCACCCGATATCCTATGGACGTCCAATTCATGTCCATTTCATGTCGGAATAGCCTTGGACCAATTTTGGATATCCATAGGATATCCAAAGTATTCCCAGTAAAAAATATCCATACAATGTACAAAATGGATATCCTTTCGGATATCCACGATGGATATCCATGAAGGATATCTTATGGACATCCATTTCGTACATTTATTGTATAAATAATTGATGTTTCTTCCGCAGTGGCACCCTACGAATTGGCAACGTGATTGGGCCATTTACATGGACATTCCAGCAAGAAAGTTGATATATTTAACTTTTTATCCTTTATTTATAATATAATATTTGAACATAGCGTCACCTCAGAAGACGTGATGCGCGACGCGAAATGCAAAAGCGCTGCATTGTGAACTCACCTTGACTCGGTTTCCTGACGTGCAACCGTCTATGGCGTCTGTCAAATGTCGTAATTTTGAGAGTCGTTGAGTGTTGGGTCGGTTTGAAAAAATTATGTTGAACTGTGTTGAAGCGTTGTGGTGTGCATTGTGCAATAATTGTGTTTATAAAGAAACGAAAAATAGTGGTGTATTAGTTAATAATTGTGATAGTTAGCATTTTCCGTGAACGTGAACTTTTGGAAGGAAGCAAGTGAATTGTCGAGTACTATATTCATATGTTATTCAAACTGAGAACTATTTAAATTCATCAATAACTTTTCTGTTGAGAACTCTTGGCAAATTTAAACTATATCAAGTATTTTGTTTGAAAAGTAATGAAAAAATAAAAAATTCTTATTCACGACATAAGTTTTTTAATCGTTCGTCTACCACTCTACAGTTTATCTTAGCTTGTCTAAATTTTTTAAATACAGCGAAACCAATCTAGCAGAACATTTTAAATTGCACATACGGTCACGTTGAGTGCCTTATCACAGGATATATTACTGACTATAATCCGTTGTCCAAGAAGTGTGCAGCACTTTTTCACGTCTCGAGCTAGGTTGGTTTCTTTGTAAAGAATTGCACAAATAATTATGTAGAATTATGAACGATATCTTATGGATGTTCTTGATGGATATCTCATGGATGTCCATGAAGTATATCTTGTAGATATCCATGATGGATATCTTATGGGTATCCATGAAGGAAATCTTATGGATGTCCATAATGGATATCTCATGGATGTCCATGAAGGATATTTTATGGACGTACAGGTTGGTGGCCTAAGAATGTCCATTGGACGTCCATCGAATATTCTTTGGATAAAAACTGTACGTCCACCGGATGTCCAAAATATCCTTAATAGATATCCATCAGATATCCACTGGATGTCCATGTGTTGTGTGGGTGTTAGTTTTTCAAATAAAATTGAATTTTTAAAACAAAGTCGGCATCACTATCGCTTTCTTTATCGTTCGTGTCCGAATTGGTTTCATGGATGTCTTCTTTTTGATCACATTCAGACTGAGAACATATAAAAAAACAATTGAATATTACAAACATGATATTTGTAACATAATCACCTGTTAAAGAAAAGATTTGCAATTTAAATTTTCCTTCATTTTCATTTGGTTGTATGATTAAGTCTTTCCGAACGTTGGTAATTGATTCCCTTCAAACCACTCGAAATCATACCGGCCATCAACTTCTTTCCAGCCATTTTCTGTTGCTAACATATTAGAATTTTCTTGTGAGCGTTTCTCCAAATATTAGAAATGTAAGCGGCACGTTGCAAGTGTTTTTTAAGCTCGGCTTCGCAGGGCGGCAGACTCGAAGCATCAACACTCTTGGCATTTATTTTGAATAAATCTCCTTCATCTTTGTATGTATACGTTTTTGTAAACAATGCGAGTCGAGCTTCATTAACTGTATTAACTTTTTTTATGCTATATGAACAGCAAACAAATTCCTGTATTTTATTCAATATTTGCGATTACTCGTTGTCCTCTATATTGCTTGATTCAACGAAAGTTTGTTGAAATTCCAGTGATCCTTGTAGAATAGTAAAAAGACGTTTCTTGCCTTTTTTGTAGAACGACGAATTGTAATCACACCCGGTTAAAGAATGTAAACCTGGCAAAGCAGCGCTGAGTTTCCAAGATGGGAGTGACGTTTATATAGCGCTTATGATTTCCAACGCCGGCTGCGGTCCAAATTTTGCAGTTATTATTAACGTTATTCATATTTGCAAGCATTATAAATAAAATATCAGTATCGGAGCATTTGATACATATATTTAATTCATTGTTGGTTGTAGTTTGTATGTTGCAAACATGGTAGACAATTTTGGTGACAGCCTCTATACGGAGAGAGCGTACATGCGTTTATCCCATGTACTCATATCCATGCCTGTATTGCATTTTCAAATAATAGGATAATGCTATCATGTCCGGTGAATTTCAAAATAAATAACAGGTGTAACCAATTCTTGATAAATTAAAATAATCTGGTTTCTTACTTATCGTTCAATAATTTTCTGCGCTCCGAACATATACGCCGCGCGCACTCAATATCCGCACGTTAAGCGACTGCTGACTACCGGCTGTTTTTTCATTAAATTATATATAATAATAAAGCAGTAGGGCAATTTTCAGTCTTTACTAAGCTCTTGTACCGACATCGTTCCGGCGACAACTGACTCGCAGCGTTTCACAAAAATACGGTCTGACCACTCTTTTTTAATATTACAAACTACTTTTTTGTCGCCAGCTCTCGGATTAGAGAAAATCCATCCCTATCTATGTTATAGAAAAAATCAACCTGGACGACTTTAGTCACCTCCAGAAGATAATTGCGAGAAGACGCAATTACATAATCTACGACGACTGGAAGAAAACATTTCGCATAATATTTTATATTCATTAGACATATTCATTGTTCTATTGTTACTGGTTATTTTCAGACGACAGATATTCAATTCTAAAATAAGATTATTTACAAACTCATTTTCAACTCAACAAAATGAAATCCCTTTAGAGACAAATGATTGTTCTGAAAATAACACATACATATTATTTTCATCTTAAGAATGGACGTATTTTATAATATGACTAAATACTATTGATTGTATGGAGCAGTTGCTTATTTTACGCACATAGTGTAGATTCTGCACTTTTATAACTAATAAACAATGTGGTGCTGTTCTATAGTATTTTTACGTTTGATCCAGCACAGCTATGGAAAAATTTTATTCATTTTGAGAATAAAGTAAATTTTCAAAAAACCAAATAGTTGTCCAGCAACTTCAATTTTTCTTAAAATTTTTGTCTCTACGTCACCATATTTTTTGTCCCCGGGTAGTTTCTATGCTACCCCGGACTTCATCATTTGGTCATTCGTAGAATTACTGGACTATATGTGCTACGGGTTCAGGTCAGGTATGTGATAAACATGCTGGAAATCGCACGTTAAATAGTGATATTTCGTTGATTCTCATCATGAAGAAGCTTCAACTTCCATGCTAATCTCTCGTAGTCTCGTAGAGAGCGAGGTTAGCAGAAATATAATCATAAAAGGAGGATGTATATATAGACATGGAGTGTTCGAACATAGATATCTTCTTCATTGAGGAAACATGTGTGATGTACGTAAATAGTTATATGAATAGTTTTTCAACAATTTTTCTGTTTCATATGATATCCACGAGTCTGCACTTTTGGAACGATTTAAGGTTATGTATTCATTTTCACACTACAACTACCACTTTCATAACTAAAAATTATTAAAAACAAAAATTGAAAAAATTCAATATATTCCTTGGCCAAAACTTTAATGACATAAAAGCTGATAACAATTATTTAGTACAAAAATGGTCAACTGATATACATATCTACCTAAATATTGAGGGTAAACTTTTTTCATAACATTAAGTACTTTACAAAATATGTGTGTAAATGATTATTCTTTGTACTATCGATTTATCTACCCGATTTTCTAGTATATTTGGAAAAGTTATCACAATGTTGAAAATCGTTGCTCCTGAAGAGTCAAAACTATATATATATAATTATAAATGTTCTTAATGAGCAGAGTAAGGTATCAAAAACACATTCTCTCACGGGATTCTTCATGGTTTCATTTAAAAGATACCTTCGAGGCATAGAGTTTTATATGTTCAATCACAGTTATGATTTCGCATTTCTTTGTAAAAATATGGTATCATAGTTAATCAAATTCATCTAAGAATTATAACCCTCCATTACTGAATTCAATAATGTTTTCAATCTGTCAATTGCAGAGGTGCCTGGCAAAAAAAGTAATTTCACAGAAAATAAACTGAACATTCTAAGTCAATGAATTGTATATTGATTCCCATGTAGGAATACTATAACATTCCTAGACGACTGTGAAGATTGCTGAGTCAAGGCCCAAGCCCAGATTTAGCAACACAAATTCCAGGAATGTAGCTTTTCCTATGAGGTAAACATTATTTTTCCGCCAATCATTTAAAATTCAAATGCAGTACACTTCATATAAAAATTGCCCTAGAACCTTTATGAATTTAGAGGATAAACAGTAAAAGAATTTGAGTTTTCACAATCAAAACTTCAATTTCTTGATATCCAAGGTATTAATAGATTTAATGCATGGGAAACTAGTATTGTTAAAAAACTATATGGAGAATATATCGATCATTCATATTTTGATATAGGTTTCTTGCAGTTGAAACATTTTTTCAGAGTTCTATAACCCAAACATCAAACTGGAAAATTACCATCAACATCCGTTTCAGGACCTAAGTTGATATTTTCAGGAAGAAATGATCGATGAGTCTGTTTGTTCTATTGATGATGCAAACTTGCTTAGAGAAACCAGTGTTGTGAATGTCAAGTAACTACCTGTATATAACAAAGCAGATAAGCTGCAGGACTAATTATAAAGGGGGGTCATTTCTCTCCCAAATAAAAGGGAAGTAAATGGGAGTTTTCTTCTCCTCTTTCTGGTTGGCATCATGATCTCTGAACATTACAAAGTTTGCTCTTTAGTTAGAACATCACAAAAAATCAGTTCAACTACACTTTCCCAAAATAGCTCATCCTGAAGAAATATTATTGCCTACGTGTGGTTGCAGATCTTGAAAAAGGTCATCTATTACTTCATGTAGTGGAATGAATGTATTTTACTCACAACCAATATTTTTTTTGCAAAAACCTTGATTTTTTCCATGAAACCTATTAGTGTAGTTTCATTTAGCATGTGTCTCGGATTAAAAATTTGCACTAACTCACATATTTTCATGTGTACAAAAATAAACTCAAGTTGAAGCGTCATACTCTTCTTCGTTCGGATGTAATCACCAGTTGAAAGTCAGAAAAGGGGCATATTCCAACTTTCTTTTCATGCGATAAAACCAATGGAATACACTTGTTTTTATTTAATATAAACATGTCTAACACCTCATTTCACCTTTTTTTTCATGAAAAAATGTGAATTCCATGAAGTTTCAGTTTGAAAATTCAGTGGAAATAAATTGAACATGATGTTGATGAGGAACAAGTCTCCCATTGGCTTCATTTTGTGGAAAAGTAGGTGGAATATGATATTTGACAGGTGATAAATCCCTAACGAAAAAAAGAGTGCCACATAAGTTGGTGCATAGATATTTTCAATCCATGACGGTTCATGATAAACAAAACATTACCACTATAAATAACCTGTATTTACTTTAGGCTTGTAACAACCCAATATAACAAAAGATAGGGTGGTGCAAAATTTACTGCCTAGCGCTCCTTTCAGTTTCAATTAAACATTCTCTAACTAATATTCTTGCAGACACAATATTACGTTTCAATCTTTCTACAGCACTCCTACTTCCCGCATACGTTGGTCGGACTTCTCGGCCCATCTCTTCAATAACTCCTAGAAGTTCAGCATATTTTGAAATATTTGGATCCTGTTTGGCATTATTTGTTTGTTGCTGCAGAACACTAGTACCTTTTGATGTCATTGGGATTGCTGTTACGGTTACATCACTTAATTTCGATTCCATGGCTTGGATATCAACAGTTTCCATTTTCTATACTAAGTACCTAGATAACTTAAAAAAAAAAATTTTTAATAAGAAAATATAAATATTTATGTATTTACCGTTACACAAGCCTCTCCTATTTGAAAGCCAGTCGTCCAAAACAATATGATCAAGAAGGCAAGAACCAAGATACAACAAAATTAGAATATAAATAAACAACGACAGCCATTCAAACCTAACTATTTTCTTGACACTGAACTACTGAACACTGAACACGAACCACGAACACAGTGAACCCTGAACCCTGAACTGAAGTGAAAGACAGAAGAGGAGCGACAGTGTTACCAATCGACCATATTGGATAGGGATTTATTTTGGAGTACATTCATTTTCTCGAAGTAGGCTACATTGGATATGTTCCGTATACTGTTTCGGTTAACCAGAGTAAATGAAAGATGAGCATATAGCAAATATTTAAATATTTATAATATATGCTGACGAAATGAAAGCTCGTATCGAATGGAGTTTCTTTTATGCTGAGTTTTAAATATCAATATTGATAAGGAAATATAGAAACCCAATTAACATTTCTAATCGTTAAGGTACATCCTCAATCAATCTGCCAGCGAAGTGGCACTTCGGTACGCGTGCTGCAAAACGGATACCTATCCTCAATCCTGTCAATTCAGTCTGCCTTCATGTGATGTGATGGTCAATCCATCAGTTGAAATGTCAATGGTAATCGCACATGCGCATATTCATTTATTGTTCTGTTGGGGATATGAGAAATTGTGGAATTTACTAATTTACAACCTGTGACTGAATAGGCGACTGAGATTAAGAACGTTGCGCTAGAACGGTAGAAATCGGAACTACTCCATGGGCCATACCAGTTTGTTTACATCGTATGAAAGCATTGATTATTTCCATTTTATCTTAAGTTTTCGAAGTGTTTACTTCGTTTACTTGGCTCTGCATTGTTTTTTCTATGTTTGTGTACAAGTTAATAGTGTTCGAGTATTTTACCGATTTAATTCTGGACAATATAATTGTTAAAAGTAGAACTTCAAGTTGAGAACTTTCAAGTATAATATAAGGACGAAGTGAGTTTTATACAAGTGATGGGGGCGGAACCCCCCATCCTGTTCAGTAAAGTGTAAAGAACATACTCTCATATGCTCTGAAACTGGCTTCCCAATTCTCAAGTTTTTAATCCACACTTTCCTTGTTCTGTCCATCAACTCTTTGTTATCTAACTTGGTATAACACTGGGTTTGCCTGCTTTTGGGAAGGTATGAAAACTGATTTCCGGATTTTTCTTCGCCCAAGAAGAGCAGTGAGGTACACAACACAATAATGATTCATATTTTCCATGAATATGATCGACTTCAAGCAACAACCAAACACTTCTATGTTAAACAAATGGAACTTTATGTTGAGATTTAATGGCAACTCGAAAGTGAAACACGGGCAAAGGCTTCCAATATTTTAATTTCAAATGCCAGATAAAGAGATATAATAAGTGGACTTTATTAAGTAACTGCTCGTCTCGAGATGTTAATAAGAAGTGATTTTTATATAATACAACTAAGCTTAAATAATGTAACCTACTTTTAACCTGAATAATAAGGCAATATAATATTTCTAGGTGAATAATTCAATTAGATGTAATGTAACCCATAATTTCATTTGAACAGAAGGACAACTATTAGGTAGGTACCCTTTTGAGAATCTATATATATATATATCAAACTTTATTAGCACAGTGCTCTTCAAATCATTACAATATACATAAGAGTATAATATGTCAATAAATAAAAGCAAGATAATAAAAAACAAATGAATAGATTGCTATCACAGAATAATATACAAGTTTCTCCTTCCTCGTCTAATAGTTTTCTTTCACGAATAACACACACGAATTTTTAAAACTATCTAGTGACATACTTCTTTTAATTTCACAAGGCAAATTGTTGAACAAGACTAGACCTTTCGTAAATAGAGTATGACAAGAAACATTTTCAGAATTTATATAAAAATCATTTGCTGCTTGCCTTCTAGTATTGTGACAATGTATATCTTGAATATAATTCAGCTCACTTGATAAGTAGAAAGGTAACATATTATTTTTCAATTTGTATACAAAAATCAGTGTGTTATATACAACTCTTTGTTTAACATTCATCAATTGCAGTGTGTTTAGCATTGTTGAGATAGGTGTACGCCTTTTACAATTCAAAACCACTCTCATTGCACGATTTTGAACCTTTTGAAGTGTATTAATCTGTTCATTATTCAGGAAACTTAGTAAAGTGCCACAATAGTCGATATGAGGTGCAATAATTGACTTGTAAATTGTTAATTTAGTAAAATGGGACACTTTATCTCCAAGCCTGCACATGAGACCTATTTTTCGCGCCATTTTCTTTTTGATATAGTCACAATGACTGTTGAAATTGAGTTGGTTATCAATGATCACTCCCAAATACTTGAACATTTTCACTTCTTCAATCCTTTCTCCGTTTATCTGAACAGTGAATTTTATTTTATTTTCCTTGATCATTTTTATATTAGCTTTTGATGATATAATCATAAATTTTGTTTTTGTAACATTGATTTTCAGACCATTGTCACATATCCAGGTGAAGATATTCTCAAGATCTTTGTTCAAGAACCTTTCCACATCCTCTTTTTCACCAGAGAAGTAAAGCAAGGTATCATCCGCAAATAGTTTCAGCTTACAATTTTGCACATGATGTATAATGTCATTTATAAATAATATAAACAATATTGGCCCCAGTACCGATCCTTGAGGTACTCCATGCTTGACCTGTTCTTTATTGGAGTATGTGTTATTGTATTTAACAAGTTGTTCTCTATTCTGTAAATAGCTCTGAAACCAATCAAAAACCTTTCCTTCGATTCCATATTTGTTTAATTTTTTTAAAAGTAAATTTATATTTATAGTTTCAAATGCCCTCTGTAAATCCAAGAAAACTACCCCTATGATTTTCTTGTCATGAATGTCTACTTTCCATTTGGATATCAAAAATTGAAGAGCCGTTTCACACGAGTGACATTTTCTAAAGCCTGATTGTTGGTCAATAAGTATTTCATTAGCATTGATGAATTCAAGGAGTTGATCTTTGACGGCAAGCTCTAATAATTTCTCAAGTATTGGCAGTGTATTGATTGGACGATGTTCAGCTGCAAGTTGTGTATTAGGTATTTTTGGGATCGGAATCACTGTAGATATTTTCCATACATCAGGAAAAACCCCTGTAGTCAAAGATGAATTAATTGTATCAAGAAATCTATTTCCAATGATATCGAAAGCCAGTTTAACTATGGTAAGATTGATCCCATCTTTGTCACACGAGTTCTTTTTTAACGAGGAAACAATCTTCTTCAGTTCATGCATAGTGATGTTTTTGAATAATAGAAATTTATCTGTACTTTCTGGAAACTTATTTATTGTATTTTCGAATTTGTTTATCGGACTGATGTTTTCAACAATATTATTTATGCTACGGATAAAAAATGAATTGAAAGCATTTGAAATCTCCTTGTCGGAATTTACGTGTGTCCCCTCAAATATAATTTGTTTTCTATTTTGGTTTCTTTTTCCACCTACCAATTCTTTCAGTGATTTCCACATTGCTTTGGGATCATGTTTATTTTCGTCGATTTGTTCTTCATAGTATTTCTTAGTTTCTTGTCTAATTAACTTGGTTACACGATTTCTGACTATTTTGTACTCGTCCCAAAGAGATTCGGATTTAGTTGCCTTTACTTGCTTATATAATTTGTCCCTATTTTGAATCTCTCTAATGACTTCATCTGAAAACCACACATTCAATTTGAAGTTATTAAAAGTTTTATATTTTTTGAAAGGCGCATGCGCATCCAGACAAGTAATTAAACATGACAGTAGATTGAGCGCTAAAATATTACTCTCTACTATATCGGAATTCCATGAGGACTCGAGAAGGGAAAATTGAAACTCTGCGTCATTGAAAGTTTTGAAATTTCTTCTGAACAAAACGTTTTTTCTATCAGGCTCAGTATTCAATTCATTTTCATAAAGAGTTACAAGTATATTGTGATGGTCTGCTACATTGGGAGTATTATTTACTTCATATTTTAAGGTTTTATCATTACTTATTAAATAGTCAATGAGGGTGGAGGAATTTTTAGTAATTCTGGTAGGTTCCTCAATCAGCTGAAATAGTCCCATGTCATTGAATAGTTGTTTCATTTTCATAGTATAGGTATTATTTGTTAAATTCAAATTGATGTTGAAGTCTCCAACAATTATTAGTGTACTTTTATTAGATAACAAATCCTCTACTGTGTCTTCAAAAAAACTCAAGAAATCGGCATGAGAGCTGCTTGGTGAATGGTATAATACACACAATGTGAATGATATATTGGATAAACTGAATTTAATGGCTAGTATCCATGTATTTGTATTGAATACAGTATTCAATATTATTTGCATTTTAATGAATTGTCGTATGTATATTGTCACGCCACCAGTGTGCCTACTACTTGAATTACATCTTATCATATTATAACCTTCTATTTCAATTTCATGATCTTCAATATCATCAGTTACATGGGTTTCAGATAGGCAAACTACAAGAGGTTTGTAATAATGAATACAATAAACTATGTTATCCCGATTCTTTATCATACTCTGACTATTCACATAAAATAATCTATTTGTTTTTATTTTATTCAAATACAATAATTTTGAATCTTGTGTAGTAGCAGCCTTTATGGATTGTCTATAACTATTACTGGGATTTGATCTAAAAAATGTTGTTCCTGAATCATCATTGTATCATTATCTGATATAGGCAGATTATTCATTCTACTCGACTGCTCTTTAATGACACTTATGAAGGTTAGATTTTTTATCGGCTTATTTGATGATTTGATTTGCGACATACATTTCTCCGTAATATATGCTTTATCTACTTTTCCATTTTTTTTACATATATCTATCCATGTGATACTTCATCTTACAATAATAATATTTCTAGGTAAATAATTCAATTAGATGTAATGTAACCCGTAATTTCATTTGAACAGAAGGACAAATATTAGGTAGGTACCCTTTTGAGAATCGTACAATAAATAATAATAAGCGTATCTTGTTAGCTAAATTGAACAGTAATCATATGACGAATAATGTAAACAAACGATTCTATGGCCCATGCGTTAGTTATGTTCGTACACGGTAGAGGACGTATTCCTTAGCATGAATCGCCTATAGTCCTGTAAATAAAAGTGGAAAAAATGGATGACAAAAATAATCCAATAAATGATGACTTTCTGCTACAATGTATAGCAAACTATGAACCCTTGTATGACAAGTCACACAAGAGTTGCAAATCTGTCATACAAAAAGAAAATTGTTGGGCATCAGAGTAGCCGATCATTGCGTGCAACAGGTAATGAAATAATCTCATCAAATTCAATTGAATTAACTCGAAATCAAAAAATTAAGTTTCTACAGTAAAAACTCGCTTCAAATCCCTGAGGGAGAAATTTAGAAGGGAGGTGCAAATAGAGGAAAAAAGTACTTACATTAAGTTTATCATTTGAATGTTCAATGATCATACCTACAACCTGGCGATATAGGTTCCCTCATTGAATGTTTCTGAAGGGATGGGCCTACTAGAGAGCAGTTTATCAAAACTGCTAGGAGACATTCTTGTGAAATTATAAAAAATATGTAGGTCACTCAAACGAACTTCCTTAAGTAGGTTCTTATAAAGGCCCAGTGTTTTCCTGAGCAAAAATATGAGATGTACCCCAAATCTTCTTGCTCTAAACTTTCGAGGACGATTGACCAATTGTCGTTTTTTCAAAAGCAATAAAACAAATTGTAAAAGCAATACATTTTTTAACAATAATCTCTCTCCTTTTGTATTTTGTACTGATTACATTCTGCTCCATACATGAATATATAAGAAATACCTATCAAAGTCAAATTAATACAAAAATAATAAAATAGAAAATGTAGGGTTAGGGTACTGGGTACCTCAATTAGTTTTCCATGATAAAATATAAAATGCGCATGACACAATTCAGCACGGACCGAAAAAGCTTGCAAGCTTGCACTTAATTGAACCCTTATGGCAAACGGATCCGTGAAAAAGTCTGAATATTTGATATGGCCGTATCAATATCAGATTTCTTCATTTTTAAGATTGGGTCCCATAATCGCTTAGCTCTTATACTAAACATAAACAGAATTTTATTAATTCCCACGAAGGAATTGACTTAAAAACAATTGTTCCTTGGTTTTCGATACACCCATTTGGAGAAATTTTCTACACTGCTCGTCACTCAACCTGCTGATGGGCACTTCAGCAAGATTGATATCTAACCCTCTTCGGTTGGAAATCAGCCTTTAGGTGCTATTGCTTCCTCTCTATCTCTTACTTTGGTTGCTACCTGACTCTGCTTCGTTGCAGTTTTTGCATGGTGGTCCCCCCGACCTCTCCGGGACAGTTCTCGCCTGTCGCGGATCGGTTTATGTGTTCGCGCGCGATGTCTGTGTGTGTGTGTGGAGTGTACTTACCCGAGTCGCTGATGCGACTCTTATACTCACCTAAGCCGCCTGCGGGCGACTCTTGGATGTGGTCTCAGGTTTTGCTTGGAAGGCCTCGGGTGTTTGTCCCTCTCGCTCGTCACTCAGTCACTCGTCACTGACTATATAGCTGGGCAATGGACGCGTCTAACAGCTTAAAGCCGCTTCACAAAATTTGACATTTCACCATGGAAAATTGTCAAATTTTGTGAAGCGGCTTTAAGCGCTGAAAACTGTTAGACACGCCCAATCGCTTTCAAATTTCGTCTTTCCGTGTTCGTAGAAACAAAAACTTTTGAATTTCTCTAGTTACTAGTTATCACAAATATACTCATATCTAATACTGTACGATGGTGGCATTTGAAAAAATAACATTCGATGCACACTCTATACACTAAATATGATAAAAATATTTTCAGAATAATCTCCTGGCCTTCAGATTAATAGTGGAAAATTAAAATCAGCATCTAGAATATTTTATCGAATGCACTTTCTTATACCTAGTGCTAAATATTGTTAGTAACAATGAAAATTTCATCGATACCGACTCGAGGCCTTTATCAGCATAAAATTGCTTATATTGAATATTATATTGTTGATAACTAGCGTAGTTTCCTATTGTTGGTATATATTGTCAGGTTTCTCAGTGTCGACGTAAGTTCCTAAAGTTAGATCGAGGTCAAATATTTTTATTTTTGGGACAATAAAATCATAATAAAATTGTGTTTTGTGTTAGGCTTTCGCTTCTGTGTAGTTTTTTATTCTGTGTGCTAGTACAGGTTGTTATGGCAACTGGCACGTTTGTTTACAAATGGAATGGTGCTTCTGAAATATCAGCTGTTAGTTAAGGAATTTTAATCAGAAGAAAGAGAATAAGAATTTGGTTTATTTTCAATGGATAAGGTGAAAGACCACGATTCGGAAGATTGCATAACATGTATCAAAAAGATGTGTCTTGGACTACAGAGTTCAGACAGAAGAGTCAGGAAAGAAACTTATATTAATTTGGAAGAATACCTTAGAAACAAGAATGACCTAAGCCATCAAGAACTTCGGAGTATTTTTATTGAGACTTACATGTACACTTTGAATGGGTTGAGAGACAAAACAGAATCTGTGAAAGAACAGGCTATAGTGTTCATCGATTTTCTTATTAATGAAAAACTTCCGCTAAATGATTTTTACTTATCCTATCTATTTCCTGTTTTGGTTGAAAGGATTGGTACTGTTGAATTGGTGGAAGAATCTGAAGAAATACGCCTTCAATTGGTCCAACTACTAGATGCAATTATTAGGAAATATTCCAACACAGTTCAACTGAAACCGTTTCTCAATGACTCTGTCGTAATCTTAGCTGAAGTAGTAAAGGATAAATTTCCATCAATAAAAGAGCTCAGCTGTAGTATTATAATTAAATTAGCGAAAGCCTTACCTAGAGATTTTCACCTTCAAGCTGGAAATTTAATCAAGCCAGTTTTGAGTTGTTTTGGGCACCAACGATATAAAATAAGAGTGGAATCCATAAATGCTATAGGTGAAATTATAATGCATTGTGATCACCATGGCTTGAATGAAGTGGTTGGTCCTATGGCTGAGAGACTCTTTGATCAGATTCCTATTGTTAGACGTACTGTTGGACAAGTCGCAGCAAAATGGCTTCTGGAATATAGAGATCGGTATTCTTTTTTTTACAAGATTTTGCCTTTACTTTTGACTGGGTTGAATGATGAAGTGGATATGACAAGGACAGAAGCTGCAGAATTGTGGGAACAAGTTGGACTACAGTTTCAAAAAGAAAATGAGAAAGACTTGAAAGATGAACTAGGTAAAGAATACTATTCTGATATATTAAATGTATAGGAATACCATTTTTTCCATGTGTCTTAACTATTTGCTTGAATGTGATTGACAGAGTTCCTTGCTGAGTGGTATTGGTTTGGACTTCCACTGTCTATATAATTAATTCTATAAGAACCTGTTGGGAAAAACTTATGGAAAAAATCAAAACGATGAGTTACGAATAATGGTTTCGTATTACGAGGTAAAGACAGTCAAATGTATTATTATAACCCTCAAACTTTGAAAATGAAGGAGTAGAAAAGCAATAAGGAAAAAAATCCTGTTGAATAATTGAGTCGAAAAATTACATCTAATAAGGCACTCAAATCTAAACAGAAATGAATAAAAATCGAAAGTTCATTTCATCGAAAAATCGATAGTTACAAAAAATTCAAAGATTGAATGGAAAAAACTAAATTCATACAAAATTTAAATGAAGAAATATGAATCAATACGATTAATCCTGAACCCAAGTTTAAGTTTATTGGAATTATGACACCTCTGCCTCTTGCATTTGGTTATATTTTCTGCCATTGTGAAAAACCATATTTTATTTATCGATAGCTACTGAAATTATAATGGTGCCAATTATTAATTATTATGTCTACCGCTCTGGTTCGTATAATAATCTATTTGAATTTGGGCACCAGTATCGTATTTAAGTATAGCCGCCACGCCAATGAAACATCGTATTATATTCGTTTGAAAACAGAGATCAATCGCCCGTATCTTATGAAGCTATGGAGAAAATATTGTCTGTACATCCAATATCCGAATATTTCTGAAACCGCAATGAAATCACACATACAAAGGGATTCGGCCTTTGTTACAGTGGGAAAGTCACGTGACAGTTCAGGTATTTTATAAAGTCTGGTGAGTTTTACTGATACTGATATGCTTTTTGATTATTGTTTGTATGTATGTCCATAGTAAACATTTTTGGACGTAATTAGGTATTTCAATGTGTAGAAATTCTGCAGTCCAAAATTAGTTCGGAAAATGGCACATTTCAACTTTTCGTACAATAAAAGTCATGAGGGTTGAATGGAAGAGCAGGATTTCACATCCTCGGTGTGAAATCCTGATTTCCGCCCTTTCACCAAAATTTGTTAATTTTTGGTGAATAAAAACATTATTATTATTATTTCTAATATTAAACACATTCGTTCTTCATCAATAAGTCACCTTTATACCTTGCTTTTTTTCTCAGGAAATATGTTTATTTCACATGAATGAAGTAGACTTGAAAATTCGTGACTAAAATTTGATATGGTATGCCCGTCGATGCCACCGAATTCTTAAAGTAAGACTTCGTAATTTTCAGCGGGATTTTTTCATGAAAAATTGAAATTTGAATATTAACACTGAACTAAGTTGTTTCTCAAACGCCCACATTCTATTCTCTTTAAACCTTTAGTGAAGATGTCGGCTTCTTATTTCTTGGTATCAAGATATTTCAGTTATATATTCTCTTCTAGAATAATATTCCGAATTATATTTGTGTCTACATGTTCCATTCTCTAATGTTGTTTGGGATTTTTAGGAACGTATATAGTTTAGTTCAGAAGTTGAACAACGGGAAATCTCTTGGTAGTGATTCTAAAAATATCATCTAGGGCTCATAAGATTCAGAATGATCCATGATGCCTAGCAAAATGTGCAAGAACATGACATCAAACTGTTTGATTATTATTAGAAAATTAAACTGCCAAAAAGGGGGTTCAATTATCAGCGAATAACTTGCAAACCAATAATGAAAGGTGAATCATTCAAACAAATCCTTGAGGAGGACGCGATTTCTAGTAAAAGATCTTTCACCGAAACTTTACCATTATTATTTTTAACAGTTCATCAGGTGATTCCTAGAATCCGGGAAGTTGGCTCACGTCAAAGGTCTCTTCAGGATATTCATGTGTAGTTCATCCTGAGTGTCTTGTTATCTTCATTAACTGTTGTCAACGTTCTAGATTTACCGGACTTGTTAGCAGCAGTTTTCTTGCGAATATATTGTTTACCGAATACCTTTTATTTTTGATTGAATATTTCCGGTTTATCACGTTTCTGATTTCTTTTGTCAATAATTTTTTGTTTTTTTTTTGCATTAGGTCGGAATTGATTATTACATGAAGAATATTTTGATTTTTCACGATGATCGGTAATATAGTAATTGATTAGGTTTTTATCGATTCCGATATTGAAAAGAGTCGTTATCGCTTACATGTACGTTATTATATCAATTGTTTCAATTTTATAATTGAAAGTATCGAATGGTTGTAGGCTAGGATAACGTGAGAATTTTTCAATTTTATTGGAGTTTTTAGGAAACTCCTTGTATTGAGAAGACGAATGTGTTCGATCAAAGTTGAGTGCAATCTGTCCACTATTTCATAATACTGTGGGTAGGGTGAACAGAAATGAATGTCTATCTCATAAAGGTAGATAGGCATAGTCATATTTGGAAAATCTATCTATGATGGTTGTGTAATTTTATATTTTCGATATCGAAAGTATTGACGTGAATAATTTCAAATGCATTGGTTACGGTGAGGGTAACATTCATTTTTATGTTAACAGGGTTTTTTTCATATTCTGTTGGCAAATTTCACAATCATTGATATACGTTTGGATGGCATTCATCATAAAGAGCCATTAATATTTTCTTCCTATTCTTGATAAAGTTTCATCGAATCCGCGATGATTTTATTAACCCTCATGATAGTTTTTGATAGTTTCCTTGATATCGTCTTCACTTATAGGTTATCTTGAATAGTTTTTATTGCATTTATTCAATTTGATTGAAAGCCATACAGAATTTTTTGGGACTGCTGCCGAAATAAGTTCATATACAACGGTGTTCTCGAAATAAAGATGGTATTGAATATCTGGGGAATTATAACCCTTTATAGAGATCACCACATCTTGTTCGAAATTATTTTGGGACAATGGAGCGGTTATTCTTTTTTTTAATCGATAATTTCGGTTTTGCTGGGGAATGTAATACTGAACTGATGATAATTTGGTTTTGTGTCAGATTCACTGCATAATCCACGATTTGCGGATATCAGTGGGATTTTTCTGAGCGGTGACATCTTCGATGATTCCGTCCTCAGCTATCAGTTCATTGTTGGATTTCACTGATAGCTGTGTCGTCATTGCCGATTTGAACTTGCGTTGATATATTATCGATATCTCGATTTCGTGGTATGTTTTAGTGAACTCTCTGATAACTTATCGTCAATATCAATTCCATTATTACAGGGAATCGGTCTATCCGACATTTCAATTGATATTACATCTATTTCATCAGGGTTGTTATTGGCTTCTTTTGTGTATTTCGATGCGAGAAAGAGCGTCCTCATTGGTGTGGAGTTTGACATTTTTATATATAATTGTGTAATCAAATTCATTTTATTTGATACGCTAGCGTAGTAATTTTGAATGTGGGTCCTTGAGGGAGAAAAACCACTCAAAGGGTTCGTGATCAGTGATCACGTTGAACTTGCTCAGAATAAAGATGTCCGGAAATATTTGGTTGCCCATACAATGGCTAAAAGCTCTTTTTTTATAACAAAATAGTTCTGTTTAGAATCGTTTAGCGTTCGAGAAAGCTATAGCCTATAACTTCGAAGTGGTCGCCATCTATATATTTTTTTGAGCTAACCGGAAGGTGAACAACAAATATTAATTCTATGGAGTCTTATGAGTGTTGGATTTAAAATTATTATTTTGGAAATATTTATAACTCAATACACTACAGAACTGCGAAGAGTGAAATATATATGAAGTGTTGTTATGGTTTACAAACCAAAATGCAGCGAATTCATTGAAGTATTCCTACAAAATCGAGAAAAATGTGTTGGTGTCTCAGTGCTCATTATATAATACTAGTACTATTTCACTACATAAATTCCCCATTAACGACAAAAAGCTTTGTCTCAGGACGAAAAATGCTTTGAAAATTTGTAAACCAATAACTAAAAATATGATTGTGAGTAGCCTTCACTTTCTAGAGCGTCTAAAAATAAAGTTTAGTGGACGTTTCAGTTCCCACTTTGAAGCCATTTTCAAGACTTTATAATATAATATTTATTAATATATAGTTAAAGCAAAGTATGATTACATAAATGTAAATACACCATAGTTTTCTAGTCTGTTTTTTATCCTTTCACACTATCCCCCAATTAGTCAGTAGAATAACTGCCAAGAAAAAATTGTATCTCCTTTGTTAGACGCATTTTTTTAAAAAGTATGATTTATTTATGATTGGTAAGATTGGAACCTTTGGTGTGATATTAGTTACCCTAACACCAAACTAATATCGCTTGATATCATCAATTTTCTTCTGAAAATGATAGACTTGTTAACGAATTGAATAGTCGAGTGATATCAGTTCAGCATTAGGGTTGTTGATCTCTATAAATCAATGATTCATTGGCATCCATTGCTTCAACTCTTCGAAAAACAAGTTTGGTGCGTTGGAAGTGAAGTACCCAACCTATTTCTTCAGCTTTTTCTTTTGAATAAATCTTATGCTCCATAAGGTTTCTTCAAAATACTCAGTAATGTATCTCATGAATTAAACAATGTATAAGTACAGAAATAGGTTTTGTAGCAAAACAAAAATCAGGTTTTTCTCATCTCATGATTTATTTGAATAGTAAAAATAAAGCATTTGTTGAAACACTAATCGGTGACATGTTTTATTAAATCTGATATATTGAGCCTTTATTTAGCACAAAAAGCTAATTACATGCAAAAATTTCATAAAAATCAACTTGTACTTCTATATAATATTTAGGAAATGAAATTACCTACTTATTAACATAATATAAGGGTTGCAATATGTTTGCAGAACTCAGATAAACCCGCTTTGCAGGAACATTAGCATTTCCATCCCTCATCAGCCAGCAATATATTGATTTTGTATGGATGCTCTACTAAAGCTGATGTATGCAAACATAAGCTCCTTATTTTTTATGGTTATTATCTTCCACTCCAGTGATATGCCCTGTTCTGAACACAGCTTCACCCTCTTTCAACGGTCTAGCTCTGCTTCCCACGTAATCCAGAATACTAGGTAGCTCCAATTCTATAATAGGCATTTTTATCTGGAATGTAGGTAGGTGAAGTAGTTCAAATTATAACACTCACGAGTAAAATGAGGCTGTAATACTAGCCAAACATGTAACTACCTCAGCACACAAAGCAACTCAAGACGTTTAAACAGTAATTATCACTCAACAAGTCCTCAAGAATGCAAAACATGAACTAATAGTACCATCACTTCAAATGGCCAAAATTTGTTCACCCTAAAGTGAAGCCATCTTGGATTTAGCAACGCCATCTAGCGGTTGACGATTTTCGTCTATTGGGTGATCATTTCCGATAGGCCCTTTGGGACAGCACCGCGTCTAAGGCAAAATTACTTGCAGCGGTAGTTAGGTTGGATGTTTTCTCGAAATCAGAGTACTGCAATATCGGTTCATTACAGAAAAGATCTTTGCATGTTTCGAAACAAGATATGAACTCGTCATCATGTACGATTTTTGCACTCTCTTTCAGGCACTTAGTGAGTGGTTTGGTTATTTGCGAGAAGTTTTTGAAAAATTTTCGGTAATAACTCAATAATCCAAGACATCCCTCCTTGATTTATTTGGTAGTTTTTAGCAACGGAAATTTTTTATGGCTTCAATTCTGTCTGGGTGGGGTTTGACGCCATCAGGGGTGACAATGTGCCCCAAATAGGCGACTTCCCTTGTCAGAAACTCAGTTTTGTCCTGGTAATTCTCGAAGTTCTATTATCTGATTGAAAAAATCATAACGTTGTCTGAGTAGATGTATAAACCTCTGTAAACCTCTCTGAGGATGTTGTCCATCACCCTTTGGAAGATGCTGGAGCGTTCTTTAACCCGAACGGCATCCTCAGGTACTCGTAGTGCCCATTTTCCGTACTGAAGGCTGTTTACTCAATATATTTTTAATCCATCTGATGGAATCCGCTCACCAAGTCTAGGGTGGTGAAATATTAGCACCTTCCTAGCTTGTCAAATAATTCATTGATGTTTTATAACCTATAATGAATAATCTTTTCATTCAACCTTTGGAAGTCCACAAGTACTCGCTATTTCTGCCTGCTAGAGACATCAGCCTTTTTTGGGACTACCCAAATCGTAGAAGACCAAGGTTAGCTACTGGGTCTAATAATCTTAGAGTCCAGCACTTTGGTTATCTGATTTTCCACTTCTTTTTTGCGGAAGAAAAGATAACGACATTTTTTTAAGTAAACAGGTGATTCATCAGTAGTTCGTATTTGATGTTTCACTTTATTTGTGAATGTTAAGGATTTATCTTCTTTGTAGAAGATATCTGAGTAGTTCACACAGATACATCAATTCTATTTTTTTTCGGATTCAGATGATCGGATCAGATTTGTGAGACATCAAAAAACCTTCTGGAGAATCGTCAAAATGATTGAAATCAATTTTTTCTATTGTTCTCCTATCGAAGTTTTCAACTAATATTGGCTCCGAAAAATCCAGAGTTATGGGTCCTGTAGTGTTGTTTTGAAATAGTGAGACATTCCGGTATCTAACAATTGTGAAATTTTCAATGAGGTACTATAATTTCACTTTTGGAAATTGATGTTTTGATTTTCGTAATTTGTAAGCTTCTGGGAGCAATTGTCACGAGGTTAAGAAGAGCAATTTTATTTTTGCAAATGGAGTGATGGAATATTTTTGAAACGGGTATCATGGCACTATATTTATGAGCTGATTTCTGAAAATTTGTAGATACAATAAATGGATCGAAAAATTCTATTGGCTACTTCCGGATCGATGAAAGACTTGGTGAACCCGGAATCGAATAAAAATGTGAGAGATTATATTTTTGGAAAACGATGTAAGCGAGTTCGCTGAAATTTTATGTATTGAAAGAAACAATCTGGGGTTTTATGTTTTTTTTTTGTTGTGATCCAATTTGAAAATTCTCTTCTGTATATTGAGCGAAAGCATCTATATTTTCATAATAAATCGGATGCTCATCATGATATTGATAATTATTATTCTCAGACTGATCGAATTCATTTAAACGATCGAAACTTTCATCACTGAAATTAACTTCGTTTAATTCAGTATTGATAATTTCTAAGAGATAACATTTCTCTGTGGTTGACTTTGATGTGATTGGGGAAAAGCCTCGATTGTGATGACTTGTAGTGTTCCTCGTACAAACACTTGGAGTTGGTTTGGGATAAGACCTTTAGAATTCAGTTTGAATGTATTTTGATTTTGAAATGGTCCTTTGAAAACTTGAGTATCGATTGGGAAGCCTTGTAATTGATTTGGTTTTGGCTGAATTGAAATGGGTTGGGACGGAAAAGATGCTTGTGATCGTAAGATTCTGCTTGAACTGGGTTTTAGGTGCTCCCATGGGATTACTATTCGAATTCTTTTGGAAATATTGAATATTGCCTTCCTAGATAACGCACTGTAATTCCTTGCTAAGCAAAGTCGATTTCATGCACCGGATTGTGGTCCCTGAAGGTTCTCTTATTCCGGATAAAAAAGGTCTCAGAGCCTAATTTTGGTATAAGTTCCTCTTCAGAGTTTTCGCTTCAGCTTTCCCTTTATATACAGATTATATACGAATTGAAATTCACTTTAAATTTTTGAACTTTGTATACCTCAGGAAAAACCTCTCTCAGTTAGGAGTTCCAAAGTACAGCTGTTCTATTGAAAAAAGATCCTTGAGCAAGAGAGGTCCGACAGGTCCCCAAGCCCACAATAAAAGGATGGGAATTCTGCACTCATCGGGTCATCTGTGTTGATTCTGCCAAGGGTGGAATGATTGACGACAATTCAGACGAGCCCCGACCGATGAAATAGAAGAGAGACAGCTCTCTGACCTTTCTACGATAAACGATGAGATTGGAACCTTTGATTTGAAAGTTGAAACTTTTCTTAGAGATCAAAATTACCCTAACACCAAACTGACATTTTTGCACCCGACTCGCGTTTCGCTAACAAGGTTAGCATCTTCAGGAGAAGAAAATTGATACTCAATCATATCATATCAATTTTCTTCTCCTGAAGATAATAACCTTGTTAGCGAAACCCGCGTCGAGTGCCAAAATATCAGTTTGGTGTTAGGGTGATTGATCTCTAAGAAAAACTTTCTACGATATTGAAACGAAGTGAGTGAGTTCGTGAGCGAAGAATCACCAACAAGACGGACTGCTTTTTTTCTGAATTAAGAAGTTTCAATGAATGTTGATTTTTGATAAAACAAAAGTGGTTACGACTGAATCAAACTTACGAAAACGAACATTTTCACGAGGGAAAAATGAAAGAAAATTGTAATGATCTGAGATGTCTAAAAGTGAATACACTCCACTCGGTATAAACACCAGTTGACGAATTATATATTTTTTCTACGATCGTTATGAAAACATTAAGAAAACTTATGAAGTACAATTTTTTCGAAAACTTCAAAAAAAAGGATAGTATATGAGTGAAAAAATGTGCCGTGACGTGTAATTTTTTCACGCTCCCAAAATGCATTTTTGAATCTCGAAGTCGCCAATGAACGCCATTACAGTTGAAAAAACACGGTGGGTGGGAGTCGTCCACGGTTGCAGAGGGATATGTAGTCTGCTAATGCAAAACTTATCTGTGCCTTCAGAATTCTCACCGGAAACAACATTGACGATAATTTACCATCATATTCGAGAGATAATATTACCAAAGAAGTGGCTCTGGATGAACTCAATGAGCGTAGGATGTCTGTAACACGAAAGTCAAAAACTCCTACAACTGAATCAAAGCTCAATACAAATTATCCAAATAATTATACTTTCAACATAACTATACTAAAGTAAAACGTTTATTATTCGTTTGAAGTTATAATCGTTCCTATTTTGTAATTTTAAATCAGTTCAACAATTGAACTTATATAAGTATGTTATATGTTTTATTCATTACGATCTTAGAAAAAATATTGTATGAAACTCGTACATGAAGTTTCTTCTTTTTCACGCATGATGAATTTCCGCTAACTCGCCTATGGCTCTTTCTGAAAACTGAGACGAAGTTAATCAAATCTCATGCACTTCTCAAATGAATTATCTGCCCCTGAAGTATATCCAGAAAATCCTTATAATGTACTTTTCACCAAAAGAAATATAATTTCTTGGTAGGTTAAGTCTATAAGATGTTCACCTGGTGTGATATATCTGTCATAGTTAGATGAGAAATAGAAACGGAGAGGGGAATATAGGCATCACGTAGCTGCACGCATTAAACTTTATCGATGAATTTTCATTATTTCGGCTTGTGGAAATCGTCAGATTTTATTGTTACGAATGTCCTAGCGCCGGCCCTGACCAGATCGTAAACGCAGATGATGGTCGCGTCGTAGCGAACGTCATTTTCCAGGAACCTGTAATTCGCTTGGAGAATTCGAGACACGTCATCGGGGCTTCTCTCGAAGATTCTCCATAGGTACGCAGATATATAAGCAGCGGGACATCGCGGCGGAAAGAAGTGTTCAATCAGAGCTAAGTGGAGAAAGCTTTGTTATTGCTAAGTGCAAGAAGTCGAAGTGTAGAATTTGTATAACAGAGAGTTCATCAGAGTGTTCAGTATAGAGCGTTGAAAAGTTAACGGAGCAGTTTAAGTGATTGTATTGTATTGTGTTGTGACACAAGAGTTGTAATAAAAGTAGTTTAGTGTTGTTTGGAGTTTTAATCGACGAGCCCAAGGAAATATCGTAACAATATATTTTTTGCAATTCTTGAATTATTCCCTTCGACATAAAAATAAAATTAGCCACGCTCGAGAATTTCGAGATGAAGTTTTTTTAGAACTTTGTAGCCCTCCTTATTCTTTCGGTCACTCTCGAATTGTCAGAATAGTGGAATATACACGTTTCAGGATGTAACTAACTCACCCTACCTTAATCTGACGCTCTCGAGAATTTCAGATGATCAATTTTTTTTATTAATCTGATCCTTTACCCTTGAAGGGCGGCCATATATATAGGGCTCATATATGGTGTAAGTACTTAACCAGGTACAAGTTATCCCCCTATATATTAAACCCGAAATCCCCGCTTGGGCTCCCCTATTATAGTATTCTTGATTCGCAATAATCTCATTCAATTTGGTACCTGCCTTTACTTTTGAATGTTTATATATAATTATTGTTTCAGATTATCTAACTCAACCACCGAAATATTATCCTGCAAATATAATTCGTCCTAATCTGGGCTGCCGGGCTTTAGTGAAACGTAATGTGAGTAAACTAGCTTCAGCACTATCCAGAGAGTTGATGAGTTGGCAAGAGGATGTGAGAGTACGTTGCAGCCAATTATTATGTGCAATAGTGCTACATGCAGAAGATGGCATTACCCAGAATCTTCAGGGTCTGTTGCCAGCCATGTATTCAGCAGCGCGAGATGAAGATTCTCGAGTGGTTGCAAATATTGTACAAGCAAGTGAACTGCTTGGTTGTTTTGTGAGATACAAAGTGTGGTCAGATCTGATGCTACCAGTTATAGAGGATGGAGCTCATTATGGACATTTGTTAGTGTTGTCTGGACTAGTGAATGGGTCCCCCAAGGAATACATCACTGAATTTGTTGAGGATATTAGTAGAGTACTAGCTGAGGATTCTATTTGTAACAGTAGAAAGGTATGGAAAACGTGTTGGGTAAACTAATATTTCTGAATATAGATCCCAGTTATAAAGAAATGAGCTTTCTGATGCTCTGAATTATCATTTCCAGTAATTCAAAAATCGTACATTACATTCAGAATTTAGCTATAGCTGAGCTGACCTACTGGATAAATTTCATTGTATTATAAAAAATCAGATCAAGGCTTTTTACATTGTTTGTAGTATTTCACAATGTGAACTGAGAAGTCGGCATGATTCGTTTCCTCATGTGAAGAGCCAATGGTTTTATGTTGGCTTTTGGATGTTAAAGGCAATTATTGTCAATCCATTTTTGGAAAGTTTTGAAATCAGAGAAAATGTTGTCACTGGCGACAAGTATAATTAAGGGATGAAAGTCGAGGTAGACCGAAATATCATCAGCGAATGAACGTATCTGACAGTATTTGAGGAGATTAGTGAGGTCTGAGGTGTACAATGGGAGTGTTGTTAGTCCAAGAAACGTCCCTAGTACTCCCGATTTTACTGGACTCCTTTCAGTCAAGGACGTGAAAGCCATAAGAGTAGAACTTAGCCAATAGACATTTTTGATGTTTAACATATCAAATGCTTTACACAAGTCGAGTAAATTCTACCATTTGACAATATATAGCTTCATAAAATCATTCATCTTAATGCATTAGGCTGTACTTCAATACTATGTGATATATTTTCAAAAGAAGTATCTGCCAAAATTTCGTAGTTACTGCTGGTAAGGAAGTCTTACTAATTCACAAAATTCAGATATGCCTCGACCTATGATTGATTTATAGTTATTGCATTCATTTTCAACCATTGGTGGCTTACTTGTTCATAATGATCTGATATATGCTTTTTGATAATGTTTGCTTCTGTGAAAATATCAAAGATCTAGCAGAATCTATCAATACATGAAGAAACATTTTCAATTACCCTACTAAAATCATTGAAAGAGTGTTCCACGTTATATGATGTTTGTATATTTTGGAGTATGATTTTCTCCAAATATTTCAATGTAAAATTGATATTGAAGTCTCCAGTAAGTACAATTCTATCACATCTTAATACTGAACTTATCCTCAATTCAAGAAAATCTACAAAATCATATATTCTATTCAAAGTAATGAAAGAATGTAGGCTTTCGCGGCCGGTGTTGATACATCGCAAGTTTTTCGGGCTTTAGGGCCATGTCCTGGAATTTTGAGTTCTGGAGCTTTCGGCTACATCTGCAGCAGCCATCTTCAGCGGCGTGATATATGGCAGGACGGGACGGGCGTTAATTTTAATAGTACTTTTGAGTGCTGGATAATATATTGAAATCGATGTCGTACTTTTTCAAATCATCCCCCGGAGCACGGAAAAGGAGGGGGTTGCAACCCTCGATTTTTTCCCTTGTCGCATGATTTTTTGTACGGCGTTGTGGAATTATGGATTAGAAGAGGTATTGAAACTGTATGGAACTGATGCCGTACATAATCGAATAACCAAATTTACCCCAAAAATCCTACAACGAAATGACTTCTGTAGAAGCTGTCAAGACGAGGATAAGGAAGAGACAATGGTCCACTTACTCTGTCACTACCCTGCCCTATCCAGGAAAAGATTTTCTGCTCTGGGTCAGCCCCACTTTGACAACCTATCCGATCTCCAGTCGATTGGTGTCAAAAGCCTTATGCTGTTTATCAACAGCAGCTACTGGTTCTCATGGTAGTGGAGGGGGTGGTAACCACCCCTCACGGCATAACAACGGGCCTTTGGCCTATGCGGGTTCTATCCCGGACCACCGTGTTAACCGAACCTTACCGAAAGATGCCTTTCCTGAAAGTTCAAAAATTCAAATTAAATGTTAATTCGTATCACCTGTCCCTTGATTCACGCGGTGTTCTTTCACACGGTTTCCCTTTCGTGTGAATTTGCATTAAAAAAAAAACTCCGTGAGTAGAATTGAACCATTCATTCACTTTTTTACAAATTGATGTGTATGCTCTCTTTTATGAATTTTGTATAAATTTTATTATTATTATTTGCGTCTAAACAAACCTAGTCGGGTCCGTACTTCTCACTGCTCCAACCCAGTGGGCGAACGCGCTAGTATCATTAACCAATGACCACGCTCCGCGGGGTAAGTGTTCAGTGGCTCTGGGAATCGTGGATCCTGAGTAGACCCAACGAACCGAGAATAACGGCCTTTTGCATGCGGCTGATCAAGATCTCTGCCGCATTACGGCATGCCGGTATGGTCGTGAGCTTCGAGAGTAGAGTTGGACTGGAACCACCGAGAACACCTATAATCAGAACCATTTATTATTATTAATATTATTGTTTATAGGAGGACCGATTGAAAAGTTTGAAAATCCTGGTACTGTTCATTGTTTTGATATTCATAATTAATTGTATCAGGTTTTGCTTGATAATTATTAAAAGCGTCATCATGTAGGCCAGTAGATATAGACAATCAATTCACAATAATTCCAAAAGTTTCCAAACTGTACCGGTATGTTAGTGCGTGAATGAATACATGGTTGCAAATGAAGATAAAATCGGTCTCAGTGGATATGAAACTTTGCAACCTCGAACTTAAAACAGAACCTCAATTGAATTGTTAGGTGCTTCCGGGCTTCTGAGCCCTGGTCCAGTGGTCCACAGGTTTTGAGGCCTGATGTTTCGTCTGCATCTGCGGCAGACTTTCTCAAAGGCGATGCGGCAATGGTTGAAGTATCCTTCTCTGCTGCGAGGCTTTGATGTGATGTGGTTCAGATGATGAGTCACCTTTTATCGAATCTGGCTTCGGACGGTCGATTAATTCTAATTGATAATTCAAAAGCGTCTTTTCTCTCATTGGGAGGGTCCGTACATTTTGAACCGCTGGCATCCATGTTCTATGAATGTTCAGGCTCTCTTCTTTGCGGTTGAAGTTGTTTTTATGTTTATGAATTTCTATGGCCTCCATACTCCTGAGGTAGATAATGGATCCTGTGGGTCTTATGCGGATCTGAGGCTTTCCTGAATTTTCCTCGTGGGCTTGAAAATTGCTTGCACTCCATGTTTTTCTAACAGTCTTTCAATGCGGTTCGTCACACCGTTAATATAAGGCAGACACGTCCGTCCATTAACGGTTGGTTCGGGGCCATTCATTGAAACTTCTGTCTGGGTCGCAAGGCTCGGTGAATTTCGTTCTTGCGGTAGCCATTACATGTAAAGGCGTTTTCTAACTGACGCATCTCTTCCTCGAAAAATTTTGGCTCAGAAATGCGTCTCGCTCTTCCTAAGAATTCCAACCATCACCCGAGGCAAAAGAGAGGAGTAATTGAAACCCTGGTAGAAAGAACGAAATGCACGGACCCTCCCAATGAAATCAATTAGAATCAATCGACCGTCCGAACCACATCAGATCAAAGCCTCGCAGCAGAGAAGGATGTCTGCCGCAGATGCTGACGAAACGTCAGGCCTCAAAACCTGTGGACCACGGCTCAGAAGCCCGGAAGCACCTAATATATGCCTAATACATATATAGACATTATAACTAATGGACTGGCCCTAAGAGAGTGAGAAAGATAAAATACTTCATGTATAACGTCTAAGCGAATTCCTTCCTCAATCTATCAGATAAAGAGAGGTTGAGAAGGATAGAGTAATTCGAGTCTAAAAGTATCAATCTGTCCTTCACAATATCACTTCAAGGTGCCTATCCAATACTTCGAAAGTTTGCAGAACTTTTGCAAATATCTCCGTACAAGAAATGCGAATATTCACAAAATCCTGATTTTTAACATGTTTCGTTCGTAGAAAAGGGTTGCAAAATCAGACTCAACATCATTTGAACGTACTTTTCATTCTACTGAAGTTTCAAAACTTTTGTAAATATTGTTAAATTCTGGAAAAATCATGTCTATATCTACTGGCCTAATAGCAATAGAATTGATCGTGATTACTTGTATAATCAAGGAATTGTTCAGAATATTCGTTAAAATTATCGCAATATAGATCCTCGCCGGGCCACCGTGCTGGGTAATCGCACGTTGAAAGGTAAGGCCTCGTTGATCCATTGCTCGCACAAGTTTCTACTTCTGAGGGTTGACGTTCGTCAGCTGGTTAACGAAACGAACAATTTTAGAACAATTTTTTTTTTAGATCTTCATTGTAATATTGACTTTCAGTGTTCAATATATGTGTTCTCTGAAGCTGACCTTTGTGATAATTCGGATTAGGTCTTATTTGCTGTCTCATTTGGTGAGATGGGTTCGATGGATTCGTTCGACTAGGATTGAATTGAGGACGTGGTTGAGTTGAGAAATTTGGTCGGTATTGATTCGGAAAATTGGGTCGTTGTTGGAAATTCTATTGACTTTGGAAATTGGGTCGATGTTGAAAATTCACTGGGGGGGTCTAGTTCGGAGAGTTTGTTGTTGATAAGAATGATTTGGATTCATTTTGGGTTTTTGGTTAGAATTTGAAGGTGGTTTTTGAATTTTTTGTGATTCAAAATATGATAGCTGAATTTCTAGTTTACTGCGTTGAACAATCTGCCATTGTTGGGAATTGCTGGCTGTTATTATTCGTCCCATTCGTGGTTCTAATCCAGTTAATAAGTTAATGCTGATTAGTTGGATTTGTGCATCTTTTTGATCTGGTGTCAAATTGTGTATGAGTTTGTCTCATTCGCTGCAAATCTTGTATGAGTGAATTCAGATCTCGTGAATCACCAAAATGGGTGTTCAATTAAATTTTAATATGAGCGTATGTTAATTTGGGAATTTACCGAAGTTGCTGCACTTCCTTTTAATTCATTTTTGAAATGCGTGATTAAAAGTAGTATCCGATCATTTGTAGCAAGTTGAAATGCTGGATCACATGCGTGCAAAAATGTATTCAATAATTTGCTGTCACCATCGTAGTCAGGAATTAATGAAAATAAAGTTTGATTTCTGGTTAATTATCAGGCATTTTTATTGAATTTCAATTGTTGTTATAGGGTTACTTTCTTTTCTATTCTTCAGCGGTATGAAGAACGTTGGTAGAATGTTATTTATTTCTTTACCGTATGAAGACATTGGTTGAAATTGTTTCTTCTCTTCACAACGGTATGAAGATAGTAAATCATGAAATTGGGTGAAAGTGAGGTATGGAAGCGAAACTTTGAATTACTATAATCAGTGAAAAGATGATCAATCAAAGTCACTTACGTTTGATGCATTGTTTGGTTGTTGAAAGTCTCTGTCAGGGGCTTCACTAGGTGTTCCTAATCCACAGGAATTAAAGGCTGGTTTGGAGTTTTCTTTCGTCTTAAATGTAAGTTGCTTGCTTGTTTCTTCGTGTTTCTCCTTAATTCTACGTTTCTTTGTTCGAGCCGTTCCCTTTGCGACGGATGAAATCCTACTTCATAAGCGTTCCTCTACTGGGGTGAGTAGCGCTTGACGACTTACACTTTTGTTCCTTCGTTGAAAAGACCGTCACTGGGCTTGCTCGTGTTTTTTTTTTCGTGAGATCTGGAGATCACTTTAGGAGCACTACTTAGAGAAATCCATTGCTTTCTACGTTTTAGAAATCCGCACGATTGCGCCATTGTTATATCTCGGTTTACTTAAAGGTATTTAAAAAAACAGAAAATTACTTAATACATTTTGTTGTTATTTGAACATTTTAGTTAAATGGGACATTTGAGTTTTTACACAGCAAAATGAACGCTGGAGCTCTTGGATCATCTTCTTTTATAGCTTCTCCCTTCTTGAGTCAACTTTGTTCTCAAGATGACTCTAAGATCTGGCAAAAATGCTGAGTTCTGCATATCCCAAGGGTAAAAGGATACTGCGCAATTAGTTGAGACGTAATATCTATCAATGGGCCATTGTCTGATTTCATATAACGAACATTATCCCTTCTCTTTATCTTACACCACTGTTTCGCGTCGCTTGAAATACGAAAAAACACTTTATCGGGAGTAATTCTAAAGTGTTTTCGCACATGGATACCGTACAATACTCTAGTAAGATTTTGTTTTAGCTCCTTCCATGATCCGTATAGCAATTTAATTGCAGTAAACAAACTGATGTCGGAAGATATGTACTTGGACATTTTCTAACTCGCGCACTCAGAGTGACGTTTGAACGGCTCCAATTTATTCAATGTTTTGAATTCCACTTTGAAAAATAGTTTGGATATTTTCAAGACTATTCATATTTTTTTCTACGCCATGAAAATGATTAATTTATGGCATTACAAAAAATCATGCATATTCCCTATTCATCACTTGTAAGGTACGAAAAAAATTCACTACTTCAAGTTTATATTTTTGATGACGTTTAGTATAAATGAGTTTATGTATGCTGAAATTGCATTATGTTGTAAAATGTTCAGAGTTCAAGAAAGTAATCAGCCGATGTAAATTAAAATTCGTTTATTGAAACACAAGATATATCTTTTTATTTTCAGAACAAATATCAGGATGAAATGGTGAAATGTGTGAAAGAGTTGGCTGGAAAACATTCCAATGAAACGGACAATTCAACTGGCTATTATCTTTTCAAGATTATCGTTACCACCCTATCACTCAGACAGCCTGATAATGAAAGACAACTCGAAGACAACGTTTTCGATAGTTTGAGAATTGCATTGAAACTAAATGATAACCAAGATTTGTGGAAGCTTTACACAGGAGAATTGTTGCATCACATCAATAAAAATCCCAGGATATGGACAACTGTTACAGATCAAGCATGCATTTTTTTAACAATTCTCAGACTATCTTATGAAGCTTTTGGTTTGAATTTGGAAATCATTCATAATATTTTGAAAGATGTTCTCGATCCTGAATGTGACGCAGAAATCAGGCTCAAAACATTCTATGTACTGTCAACATCTTTCGAGAAGAAAGATGTTATTTTCAAGTACGCTACGAATTTGACGACGTTTCTTGAAAACTTGATACAAGGTAATTTTCTATTGATTTTTTTCTCATATAGTCCTCTATTAATCGAAATATCATGTGCCTATGGAGTGGCAGAAGTAAAAAAAATATATTTTTGTTACTTGACCTTAGACGTTCGAAGTTACTAGACCATAATGTAGACCACTGGCGCTTCGTTCAGTAAATTCAATCTAGAATCATCTAAAATATTCTAGAAATTTTTAGAGTACTTCATGATATTCCTCTCGTCTCCACATAATTAACTTCCAAAAGGACAGTGACACTGATGGGAGCTTGGGTCTAGGCCTTGTTACTAACTCCCTGCGCCTAATCAGGAGCAGCATGTTTATTCGCGATTCTGTCAACCTTGAAACGAGTAGAGTGGTTCTGCAGTATGCAGGAGATCTCTTAAAAATATCCCCAACAATTTTTTTAAAGCTTAGATTTTCTCAAGAAACATGTGTTATTGTAGTATCATATTCGAAGACTGGCGATGATTTTCGACATAAAAATAAAATTGAGGAATGACTTAAAACTTCAGTCTCGCTTTACCTACACAGCAGGTCGAGGAACAGACAATCGTCAGATGAGCAGTTATTTTCTGGCGGTTGCCTGCCTATCAAGATATTTTGTATCTGAAATTATAGTGGTTTTAGACAAATTATTGGAATCCGAATTTGTATACAATGATATATGGATTTGAAGTGAGTTTCTTCGCTACCAGTTGACATCCCCCTACGAAGGTTCCTCAGAAATCGAAATCAGTGCGACCTGAGGATCAACGAGGTCTTAACATTTAATTCCCAGTATGGGAGAGGATGGGGAGTCAAAGTCTATTTGAAAAATAGTTCTCAGCTCGGACATATTTGTACAGAACACCCTATATAAATGTAAATGTAGATAAATGTTTTACCCATCCCATTCAACAAGTGAGATATTGCTATATTGTTTATTCTTTTCCAATCACCATCTACTTCCTGCATATTTTCGAATAGAGAATAGAATAACCTTTTAGAATAATCACCTGTCGTATATTTAACCGAAAACATTTTTCAGACATTTTTGTTCCTTCCCTTGTATGGCATCCAGGTGCATCAGCAGAAGCTATCAGAACAATGGCTGCCTCATGTCTTCAATATGCTCTCATTCCATCCCAGGGAGTGGATATATTTTCTGCTGAAACATTACGACCTGTGGTGGAAAAGCTTTTGCCTTTATTGATATCATTACTTGAAGATGCTTCTTATCACAGTCGACAAATAGCCATTGATTGCTTGGCACTTTTGAAAGTTTTGTGTTGCAAAAAACACATATGGGATGTTGAAAACTTGATCAAAATGTATCCAGGTAAGTTATGTATATATTTCTCATTTGATAGATACAGTATATTTTCCATTATGATTATAAAAATGCAATCATTCAATTAAACCTGATATTGTAATTATAGCAAACAAAACATTACAAAGAACGTCAAATGATTTTATGTTGTTTTTTTTTTCTGGGAGATGGGTTCCACTTCTAGGTGAATTTGATTCTCTATTGTTTATCGTAGTTTTGAGTTGTTTCCTTATGATTTACTTCGTTTTTTATTCACTGGTTCTTATGGTTGTTGATTTGAAATTTGTGAGATAGTAACACGTGCTATATTTCCGCTTTTCGTACTCACCAGTCACAGTTACGACTTGCGGCGTACAGTACCGACGGAGAGTATATCTATAATATCGTTACGAAATCCCCTAACGTCGCCACTGAGCATAATAAGCCTAATTCAACGAACTGGGCCAGTCCTCGCGATCTCGAAAGCGCTCGTCGCAGATTCTCGAAACAGCAGTTATTAGTAAGAGATTGGAAAAGTGGAATTCAGTGGAGCTGATTTCGGAAGTCGAAGTTTTAGAGAGTTTTTTAGTGAAGAGTGTTGGATGTTGTATTCAGTTGAGAAGTCAAAGTGTTTTGTAAGCGAATAATGCTCCAGTGCAGTAGTTGTATTTTTATAAGGAGTTTATAAAAATAGTAAAGTGATGTTCGGACTATTATTTTCAGCGCCGGATTTAGACTTTGGCGGCCCATAGGCAGAGCATGTGGTGGAGGCCCTCAAATCGTTTGGGGTTAACTGTTGAAGGGTCAAGTCGAAGAAGAGAGCAACTGAATAAGTTGGCTAACATAACGTTTATTTAAAATTATAGATACCTGCAAGCTAAATTATTTTTGGTCTTATTTTCACATTGATAAATGAATCAATAATATTGTTGAAGTCTGTTTCTCTCAGAACATCACTTTCTAAACTGAGGAGAGTCAAAATATTTAATCTGTCCTCGGTCATTGAACTTCGGAATTTATTTTTGATAAGATTCAGTTTTGAAAACGATCTTTCGGCAGTACAGTGAGATAAATTCTCAATATTACCTCAACATTGGGAAAGCACTCTTTAACATTGTTTTTACACAATAATTCATACATCCATCTCTCATATCCAATTTCTTCTCTTCTGTTCAAATTTTTCATAATGAACTATGAATAGTTTGAAGTATATGAATTCATTGCCAAGAGTATCATCTACGTCGTCGCAATAGGTTTTCACCAAATTTTTGATGGCAGACAAAATTTCTTGATCATAAATAGTTGTCAAATTTCTCAAAAATCCAAATCGTGCATTCAGAAGTGAGTAGGCATCCATTCTCTTCTGAAGAGCGGTCCTGAGCTGGTCGACAACTGGGATGTAGCTTTGAGTCCTAAATTTGTCCGAGGGTGACAGCTGAACTTCCGAAGCTTGCGGGCAATCTAAAGTAGACAACCTAACGTTTCTTTTTGTTTTTCTCCTTTTCTCATCTTCGTAGTTTCGGCAATCAATTACCTCAAATGCCTTCATTTCATGTTGATTGAAACTGCCTCTTTCATTTTCGATGGTTAATTTTAATGAATTAAGCAGTGCTGCAGCAGTATCCAAGTCCAATCTAGGATTTTGTAGGCTTTCGCTGACTTTATTTATGTCCCAGGATAGTATACCAAAAGACTGTATATACGGCTGTTTCTAACTTTGTCATCCTATCATACAGACCGACAGCTGTTGCTCTCCATTTAGCTGTGTCTTCTTCGTCCTCTATAATTTCTTCGAGGGCATTCATAGAACCTTTATAGCCCCGCAAGAGTGTTTTAGTAGCTTCAACTCGACATGACCAGCGAGTAGTTGTCGTTCTTTTCGGGACAAGAATAGGTTGGTCAGTTTTCGCTTCTCTCCAACATCGACTAAGTGTATTGTACCTGTTAGTTGGAGCAGTAAAATATACATACAGTTCTTCTAGAAAATCAAAGAAACTTATTGCTGTGATGCAACAACTGGCCGCCGATTGTATGACAAGATTGAGCGAATGCCCAACCCACGGCAACCAAGCTGCTAGGCTATTTTTTCTTGTACTAATGCTTGTAGGCCATTATATCTGCCACTCATTGCAGAAGCATTGTCGTACGACTGTCCACAAATGTTCTTCAGGTCCAGCTCGTTTTGTTCTAAAAAATGTATCAAGCACTCATACATATCCTTCGCCTTATGACCCTGATTAGGCATAGGCATAAACATAAGAAAACACCCAACAGGAGCGTACTCCTCGATATGACGAACCACTAACGTCAATTGGTCAACATGGCCTTCGTCAGGAATCGAGCCCAGAGAAACTGAAAAATATTTTGCAATTTTTACTCTTTCAATAAATTTTTTCAAAACGGCTTTTCCTAAAATTTTTAGTAGTTCCTCACAAATCGTGAATGACAAGTAATTTGTGTGACCACTTCCGCGATTGCCTTGTTCTTCTAAATGTTTTTTTAAAAAACATCGTAATCAGCTAAAAGCTCTAATATAATCTATTGAAGATACACCTTTGAAAACAAATAATTTATATTATAAATGTGTTTTGTTTTTGTTTGTCCGTCTTTCATGCCTAAAATACTGATTCGATTTCAATGAAATATTATACAGATATAGATTAAACTTTCATTAAAATACATAAATCACATATACTTGTTTCAAAGTTTGACTATCAAAAGTTAACTAAGTACCTACTCGTATTTCCTCAATCTTGTTTGATGTAAACTCCTCATTGCTTTCTTAATATTCAACAATATTTTAAAGTTTATATTATTAAGCCAATGTTTCTTTTAACATCATTATATAATACAATACATGATTGATCTATCACCTTACCTTTAGGGCAGTCTAGATGGTCTTCAAAATTATAATCAAAGACGTACGAAATTTAAACTTGTACCACGTTCTCAAAAACCAGACGCCACTATATTTTCAACGATTAACTTCAAAAATAAACAATAACATTAACTTTAGATATTAAATTTTTTTGGTTATTCAATTACTTAATGAATACACCTGTTGTGTTGTCATTAGATACTCAACCGTTTATTTTTATACAAAAAACTAGTTTATTCATGTCGAGCGAGGGAGCCTCCGTATGCGCCAACGCGTTTGGGCGGGAAATGTTAACTCTTTCCACTCAACGAAAAAAATAAGTTTTTCGTCTAACTATTTGTAACAAAACTCAGTATTTTTTTTATCCTACTGAGCCTTTGTCAAATTTAATTTTTTTGTGATGTGGTGGCGGCCCATAGGCGACTGCCTATGTTGCCTATGCTTAAATCCGGCACTGATTATTTCAATAAATGATCCCAGAAATATCGTAACAGTGGTTTCAGAAGTGGGGTTTTGCTGATAAATAAAAACAAATTATGGTGAATACGAGGAGTCGTACGATACGATGGAGGACAATTTTAAATTTATCCAAAACCAATTTGCGGATTTGGAAAGACGGCAACAGAAGAAAAAAGAATTAGAGGAGAAGCGACGACATGAGTAGTAATAATTGGAGGAAAAGCGACGGCAGGAGGAAAACAAGAACGAGAAGTAATCCAGAAAATTCTCGAAAATGAAAAAAAAAGAACGCGACGAAGGACTGCAGAAAATTCTTGTAAATGAAAAGAAGGAACGGAAAGACAAAAAGGTGAAACGAGAAGAAGCATTCCAGAGAATTGCAAGAAGATCTCCAAAAAATTGTATAAAAACAAGAGGAAGGAGAACTGAACGAAGACGTCAAGAGAATCGGGGATAAATAAAATGAGAAACTGCATACAGCGAGGAAGGAGATGAGAATTGAAATGAGAAAAGCAGATAGTCCTTCTTAAGATCCAAGATCGTCGAGACATGGTTGCCATATCTGGTATTTCTGAGAAAACACCGATCTTTGATGGTCAGTCGTCTCGGTCCATGTATCGTCGACAATTTGAGGCGGCAGCAGCGACAATGATGGGTTGAAGAAAAAAAGGTTTCGGCACTGATAGTAGCTCTGAGAGGGCCGACTTTGGGAATATTGCAGACGATACCCATCGAACAGCAAAAGAAAAATGGGGGACCTAATTTCTGCATTGGAGTTGCGGTATGGCGATAAACAGCTGTACCGTGCTCAAATGGAAACACGCACACAAAAATCAAGTGAGAGTCTGCAAGAATTTGGAGGCGCCCGATCCAGCTGGCTTACCCATATGCACCCGAAGATTTCAAGGACCAGCTTGCAGCACATATATTTATAGACGGACTGAGGGACCCTGAGGTACACAGAATTTTTCGACTGACAAATTTCAGAAGTATGCTTGGTATGTTCCCTAGAAGTGGAGGAGACCTTCAACACCTCGAGGCCGAGAGTGCGAGCGGTATCAATTGAAGAACCCGAGGAGGTACTGGAGGAAATCAAATTAATGAAAAGTGGAATGAACATCCAGAAGAATATTGCATGCTATGAATGAGGGAAACTGGAACATCTTATAAAAGACTGCAGGGTGAAAATGCCACCAAGATCCAAGTATCAGAATGCCGCCAAGCCCGAAATCACCTGCGAGGGCTAGGTCACCGAGTGTCATTCAGGTTAACAGGCTAGAAAGAACCACTGATGGCCTAACCATTCCAGGAAAATTGGATGAAATAGACGTTTTATATCATATGATGTGGTGTATAGGGTTCAACGTAGGTCTAGAACAAAAATGAAAGTCGTTCACCTAGAGAGACTCAAATTTCACAATGGGAATAACGAGACCTTGTTTGATCGGGGCAACCAAATGGGGGGGGGGGTTATGTTTCGGAATCCCCTGACGCCGCCGCTGAGCATAATAAGCCCAATTCAATGAGCTGGTCCAGACGACGCGATACCGAAAGCGCTCGTCGTTTCCCAATGCAGATTCTCGAAACAGTTGGACGATCGAGTCTGTTCCGAGCGAAGACTCCCGATGTTCTAGCCGCTCTAAGTTTGAAAGTTCGAGGCGCGAATGGAACATCTAAACAATTAGATCAGCGGTTCCCAACTGGTAGTACGGTATACCCAAATTCAAATGTAAGAAACGTGTTTTTGTAAAAATAATAGACTGAATCATTCTTTCGAATGATTTATTACTATATACAACAAATAATTAACCAATGTAGATATATCCAGAATTCTTCCTCTCACCAGTCTCATATGATGAGTTTGAGCTCAATTTAAAATTTTATGTATCTTGTAAACCTGTTGAAGAACCAAAAGAGTTATTTCAAATTAAATGAGGAGTCTAACAATTTGGTGGTTGTGTGGATATTTTTAATGCTGTATCGTATTTCGGATGAAACTGAAAAAAAATCTTGTCTCTGAAAAAACAGCTTTTACGATTTTGATGAATTTTATTATTGTCCATTTGACTCAAATAAATTACACCCCCACAATCTGTAAATGGTATAGGTCGAAGTATTTTTCTTTTAGCTACTCACGGTGCTAACCCGTGTACAACAATCATGGAAAGATTACTATAACAAAGACATTTTCTTAGCTGTGTACGAATACCTAAACTTAATCTGTAAATTGTAGAATGAGAGTAAAAAAGTTGCGTCATAGAATACCCTGAACCAATTTTACAAAATGTTTATGATTTCAATTCAATTTATTTACCTTTTTAATGGCTCCCTTGCCATGAGTTTTACCCAGGCTAACTCGAAACCATGCTGCTCAAAAATCATAGTCATACCACAGTCATATTTCAGGTCCAAAAACTCTGTCTGCAAAATATGTTCAAGGGTGTCCACCGCGTCAAACAAAAATGGATTAAAAACCCAATCTGGAATTTGAAGATTGTCAATGCCTTTAAATCTTGATTCCATGTCACATATCAGCTTGTCAAGGTGGTCCGTGAAAGTGAAGATTTGGTCATCTTGAAGATGGAGGGATTCTTCTGTACTTCAAAACGAACGAATATCAAACCACATCGGTTATGAGTTCGTTGGCAACTACCTTTTTCTTTAATTTTCGAACCCTTTTCGATCACCATCCCCGCTGGGGTTCAAATTCCAAAATCTACCAGCAAATCTCCCGATATATATCTACCAATACGATGACTGAAATAATTATAGTATTGTTATTGCCCTCTTTCAGTTCGGCGAATAAGTCAGCCAGAATTATCGACAGGTTTCCGCTGTTTCCAGCGTAGTACTACTCACACCTAGATGTCGATTCGATGGCTGTTTTTAATATTTTTTACTATTTATTTTGGAGTGCTAGACAATAATCATTTTTTTATATATAGAGTAGATATTATGTGGTTAAAGTTAACGATGTTGTGGTTTGGTCTATTACCCTTGACTTTTCAGCAATAAACTGGGTTTCTATAAACTTCAAACAACACTTCACTACTTTCATTACAACTCTTTATAACAACACAATACAATACAATCACTTAAATTGCTCCGCTAACTTTCCAACGCTCGGTGCGGGGGGGCCGAAGACCACCGCAAAAAAAGAAGACAAAGGGACGGACACACACAGACCGGGAGAAAGGGGACGGCCGGGAAACACACGGAAGCGAGAAAGGGCCGGATAGCACCGAAAAGGGGGGACAAAAAAAAACGGAGGGACGAAAGAGAGAGGGAGAAAAAAAAAACCAAGAGAAAAAAAAGGGGGAGAGAAAAAAAAGTGCGGTGCCGTTAGGAGGTGGCGCCTTTTTTTTTCTATCCGGATCCACAAAAAAGGAAAAAAAAAAAAAAGTGTGGTACATGTTTTCTGTCCGGCATTGTGAAACGACGGTGTCATCATAGTAAATAGATGTCCACGGCTCGAAGCCACGCAAACGCAGAAAAAACTCCCACCAGGTGCCTCATCTCGCCACCGAGAACCCGAACAAAAAACGAGAAACGAAAGGCGACCACGAGGCAGAGAAAGGAAAAAAGAAGAAAGAACAACAACCCGACGAAACGAGAGAAGAAGCGGAAACCACGGGAAAGAAGAAGAAAAAGAACAGAGAGCGAAAGGGGAGGAGCGGCCAAAAAGAAAACACGGGAAAAAGACAACACTAAAAATCTCTGTAATAACCCCCCCCCCCCCCCGAGAAAAAAAAAAAAAAAAGAAAAAGGAAAAAAAACCACCCACCACCCCCCCACACCCCCCACCCCCCCCACCCCCCCGTGGGCGCCCCGAACAAAAAACAAAAAAAAAACAAAAAAAAAAAAAAAAAAAAAAAAAAAAAAAAAACAAAAAAAAAAAAAAAAAAGAAAAAAGGAGGAAAAAAAAAAAACCCCAACAAAAAACACAAAAAAAAAAACAAAAAAGAAAAACGACAAAAAACCCAACCCCCCAAACCACAACAAAAAGCAAAAAAAAAAACCAACACAAACCAAAAAAAAGAAAAAAAAAAAAAAAAAAAAAGCAAACAACCCCCCCAACAAAAAAAAAAAAAAAAAAAAAAAAAAACAAAACCCAGAACAGAAAAAAAAAAAAGAAAAAAAAAAAAAAAAAAAAAAAAACGAAAAAAGAGAACAAAAAAAAAAAAAAAAAAAAAAAAAAAAAGAAACACCCGCACCCCCAAACAAAAAAAAAAAAAAAAAAAAAAACCCCAACCAACCCCACCCAGAGGCACAAAGACAAAAAAAAAAAAAAGGGAAACACCGCACAACCCCCCACCACCCCCCCCCCCCCAAAAAAAAAAAAAAACCGAACAAACAACCACGAACAGAAACCGAAAAAAACGAGAAAAAAAAAGGAAAAAAAAAAAAAAAAAAACGAAAAGCAGAAAAAGAGAGAAAAACGGAGAGAGCGGCCCAGGGCGGTCCGACGCCCGCCCCCCCGCCTCCCCCCCCCCCCCACCCCCTCCCCCCCCGAGGGGCCCCACCACCTCTCACCCCCCAAAAAAACAGTCAGGGGGCACGCGAGGGGACGGCCCCACCACGAGCCCCCCCCCCCAACCCCCCCCCCCCCCCCCGGAAAAAAAACGCCCCCGGCGCGCCGACCCGAGGGGGAGAGCCCCCCCCCCCCCCCCGCCGGGCCCGCCCGGCCCCCCCCCGGGCCGCGGGGGGGGCCCCCCCCCCCCCCCCGGGCGGGGGGCCCGCCGCGGGGGGGGCGGCGGCGGGCCCCCCCCCCCCCCCCCCCCCCCCCCCCCGCCCCGCCCCGGCCCCCCCCCCCGGCCCCCCCCCCCCCCCCCCCCCCGGCCCCCGGGCCGCCCCCCCCCCCCCCCCGGGGGGGCGGGGGGGGGGCCGCCCCCGCCGGCGGGGGGGGCCGCGGGGGGGGGGGGGGGGGGGGCGGGGGGGGGGGGGGGGGGGGGGGGGGGGGGGGGGGGGGGGGGGGGGGGGGGGGGGGGACGGGGGGGGGGGGGGGGGGGGGGGGGGGGGGGGGGCGGGGGGGGGCGGCCCCAAATTCTCTGCTTCGAGTTCTGCAATTAGCAATACCAAAGCTCTCTCTGATAAAAACTTTGTGAAACTCTCCGCCTCTCCACTAAGCTAGACACTCTGATAACTATCCGAATAACTATCTCAATAATCTGCGTACACCTACGGAGAATCTTCCCCAGGCAAATCTCGGTGATCGAATTTTCTCGGTGAGCCCCGAATCCGCAGGTAACAATCTTCCTTCGACCCCTCATATTAATTTGACAGGGCCGGCGCTGGGAGATTTCGTAACAGTTTTTATTTGTTATTTTCAATAGGGTTCAGAGTGGATACAGTGTTTCCGAACGTTGGGATAATGAAGTTGATTATTGTTTATCTTATTTTTCGAAATATCGAAGCAGTTATTTTTAACGATATATTTTATTGGCTTTACCTTATTTGACCTTAATATTAATACCGAAAGCTGATCAAAGGTTCCCTTTCTTCAACGATTCACACGTTTGTATCTTTTATATTCTATTATTAGTCTATTTCTAATAAATAACTCCATTCTTTGGTGGGCAAACCTAACTCCCTCAAATCTTACAACTTTTCGGATACACAATCAAATGAATTACGAAGAGGTCCTGGAGAGTCAACTCTGCTTTTGGGAAAATCGAAAATTTCGTGTTAATAGGTTTGTGTTAACAACGAAGCTCTGGAAGCAATTAGATAATTATCACCGTTATTTGGAATAGCTTTTACAACAGATGAAGGACTCTTAGACATAAACCTTATCGAAATATTACAGACATTTACTTCCCAAACTGATAATCATAGAATTAGTGGGTCGACAAGATAGTAAGTACAATGCATGGTATTGTATTCATATACATGAATGGAACTATGATTAAAATATAATATAAAGTACGAAGTATAAAGTATAACTGCGGAGTACAGTCGTGCTCAGATCAAGATACTCCCTGACCGTATACAAACATTTAACTTATAGAGAGGTTCTGATACTATGTTCGAATTTTAAAAATTTGGGGCACTTTATTTTGGAAGATAATTTGTTGTACAGGTGCAGATTCAGAGTAGTTGATATTGCAATGGAGTCACCAATGCGACTCGAGTGAAGGTGAATTTCTGATTGCACGGTGTATTTTGCTGTGTTTTTATGTTTTTCGAGTGAGGATGGGAATGTGAATAGGGTAGGTAATGACATAATCTGAAAATTAGCAAAAAAGGGCGGCAGTGGTCACGATATTGTGCTCCCGCCGTGACTCTTATGACTCTCTTTTGCGATATAAATAGTTTAGTGCAAGGCAGGAGCCACCCCATAATAGAATACTATATGCCATATGATTCTGGAATAGACCAAAGCAACAAGATTTGAGGACGTGCAAGCCAACGCTCTTCCTCAAACGTCGACATAGTTTTTTTTTCTATGACGACTCAATATGAGAAGCCCAGTTAAGTCTATCAGCCAGTAGCACGCCAAGTAATTTGACACTATTTCCCGAGTATTTGATTTAGAGGAAACGAAAATGGATTCAATGGGATAGGCCATGATGCCTTTATTATCATAGTGGGCATGTGTTGCTAAATTCACTTGAACTCTCACAGGTATAAACTCCAATACCATCCTAATCGTATATTAGCTCACTCATAGGCCCTTTTTGACACTTAGGGATTTTTCAACATTCATCTTGGGTTATACCACCATTGCATAGCTGTTAAGGGTTGGTACTACTTGAATTATGATTTCACCAAAAAACTTTTGAAAATATTTTAGAAAAGGATGCAAATATGAAAATGAAAATACCGGAGACCCAGTTCACGGTTTGCATTACGACACATGGTTTTATTCGAGCAGCATTCGTATCATTATACTACTAGTCATACCTATAGACTAATTATTAATAAATTTAATATGAATTTTATGCATGGAGTTTCTCTAATTCTTACATTTACTTATTTTCCAGAGATTCTCAAAAGGTTAGATGATCCGACAGAAAAAGTAAGACATTGTGCCCTCAGAAATCTACCCGTTCTCCTGAGTTCCACACCAGAGGAATTCAGAAAACCCAATTATAAAGCTCATCATGAACTCATTATTGATACCCTCTTAACCCATTTCGATGATGAAAATGAACAAGTCCAAAAGTTGGTGTATGGTAAGTGTCAGATGTTATCTCGCAAATTCCTCCAAGACCTACTTGATGAAGGACTTTGTTTAAAGTTGATGGTGTTTGGTATTGTTACGATATTTTCTTGGGTTCGTTTATTAAAACTCCAAACAACACTGAACTACTTCTATTACAACTCTTTATCACAATACAATACAATAACTCAAACTGCTCAGCTAAACTGTTGAACGCTCCTTACTAAAACTCTCTGATAAATTCTTCACTTCGACTTCTGTACTTAGCAATACCAAAGCTCTCTCTACTAGAAACTCTGAATAACTTTCTACTGTCGCGATGAAAACCCCCCTCGAAAGTCACATCGAAAATGTACCATGAAATTCTTTTGTTTTCAACAGTAAATTTCAGATATGCATCAGATTTTGAAACATGCCAATGAAGTCTCAAAAAGCTGGAACAGTATAAAGAGTTCACTTCATTTCCATCTCCTTGTTGACTGTACACCCGAATTTTGAAGCGATTTATATATATATATATATATATATAGGGCCAGAGGGGAGGAGGGACCTGCGATGAGCCGGGGACGGGAAACAGCATTTTCCTCTCCCCACTTCAGCCCCCAAGCAGAGCCACCAGGAGCCCCAGCCCGTCAGAGTCGCCACCACCACCGACACAAAGAGAGAGGGGAAAAGAGAGAGAAAAACAAGAAAAAGGAAGGCAAAAGGGAGGAGAGGAGAAAGGAAAAGAGGGGAGAGGGGGGAGAGAAATCTTTAGTTTTTGAAATTATGAATTTTGTTATTTTCGTAGAATCGAAGTTATCGGTCCTCGAATACATCAAGAAGTGAATCTTTATTGTACTGAACTGTATATAGGATGGTGACACAATGAATAATCGTGTAGATGTGACTAGAACTTTCGGTGTGAAAGTAGAAACTTCCAAATGAATAATTCACAATAACCAAAGACCAAACTGTAAAGTAAAAACTCGCACTCGATGGGCGTTTACCCTAACAAGTTAGCATATTCTGAGGTGAAATTGATATCATCACTATTGGGTAATTCAGCTCCATTCGAAGGTTTTCACGTTGAATAGTGACAGGACACATACAAGTGAACCCGTTATTGGGATTTCAAAAAGATACTTAATATAACTTCAAGAACTAGTAAAATTGAGAGCGAGTGTCAGGTGTTATGGAAATTACTGATTTTATTTCATAATATCAACATGAATTTTATTCCTGATGGTAAGCGATACACGCGCGTCAAGTGCGAGCATTTTCAATTTAAGATTTGAGTATATTTGAGCTCTCTATCTGAAAGATTCTGGTTATAAACTTCAAGTACTTTCTGATAATTCTATTTCCCAATTGTTTTCATGTTTGAGTTTGCCTCAATTTCTAGAATCGTTAATTCATTGATTATTTGTTTTTTTTGACTATCGCATTGTTAGCGTAAGCTCATAATTTCCTAAAGCACATCTACCAAGCTCATTGAAAGGTAGCAGAAGCTCACCAAAATAAAATGGAAAATGTCAAAATTTATGTATTGGCTAGCACCGCCCGGCTGTAGGTCGCAGCGTTCTTCAAGTTGTGAGTTTGGCCTGCCAGAGGCGGCTATAAACACTCGACGGTCTTACTTAACCCAGTTTCCTCAATTTTGAACTGTTTCTTGTGGACGTGATATTTGCCTAGATTCGTCCTTTCCTCCATGTGCAGGCCCGGATTACCCATAAGGCCAACCTAGGCCGTGGCCTAGGGCGCAAGCTTGCGGGGGGGGAGGGAAGGGAGGGGAAAAAAATTACCCTTTTCTATTTCCTTTTCACACATTTTGGAATTTCGTGTTATTGACTGATCGATTTAAATTATTTTCTTGCAAATGAATGTGTAAGAACACAGATAATCTAAATAATAACCGAGAATTGTAACACCCACACATTTTTTTTAGTTTTGCCGGAAAGGTAGGGCGCAAAATTAATATGCCGAAAATGCTCCCCTCCCCCCGAACGCCCGAACGTCGCTGGGAGGGGGCGTAAGAGAGGCCTAGGGCGTAAGGTCCGGGCCTGTCCATGTGAGGTTCGATAGGATTCGTTTCAACCCATTCACCCAAATGCCCAAAATACTCCCAAAAGCAAAACGAAGACATTACATTTTCAACGTTGTTGAAGTAGTACAATTAGAGCGATAATTTTTGCATATTTTCATACCGATTTTCAACCCCGGAAATGAATTCCCACGACCTTGCTCGCCTCAAAAAAAAGAAGACATCATATATCTTATAAAAGTGAAACTCCACCGCACCTAGAGCGATAAAGTCAGGTTCATATTTGCAGTGAGAGTGAGAAGAGATAAATCAAATAAGGTTTCATGCATTCCATAATTTTTGCTGATTTATTCTTTTTTTTTTGCTCGCAAGGTGGCCGTACTGAGAGCCTGTTTTTCAGAATTTGTCAATTGAAATTCAGAAAAGGAACGATATGCAGACAGACGTATATGTTTGATCAAGAACACACAAGGCATTCACTACCTACTGGCACGACAAATCACTTTGAGAATACTGCGAAAACACCGATAGGGGAAAAATATATAAATAAATAGATATCAACGAATTTGTCAATTGTGATTCAGAAAATGAACGATATGCTGACAGACACAGAAGGCATTTACTTCCTACTGGAACGACAAATCACTTTGAGAACTCTACGAAAACACCGATAGGGGAAAAATATATAAATAGATATCAACGAATTTAGCCTTTTCAAATTGTTTTTCAACAGACAGGGTACTGATTGAAAGCGTAGCGTATAAAAATGTATCCTGAATATTAATCTACACACACCTTTTCCAATTGAAATGTTACTGAGATGGGGTGTTGGTAATTTAGAGGTATGCACATGATTCAAACATACCGTGTAACACTCGGTCGACTTTGACTTATATTTATCATCGAAAACTCCTAACCACAGATTATAGAAACAATTTTAGATAAGCAACAGCATACTTGTGTAAACCATTATATATTGCCTCACTTCTCTGTGGAGGTTGTTGACCCCAACTATTCAACGAAATTGGATGGATTAGAGAAGACTAGCTGATGACGGATTTTCCATACTTTGATCATTCGATACAAACCAACAAATAAAAAAAATTCATCTCGCCACCAATTATAACACCTGTGCGAGAAGCAGTTATCTTTGGAACACATGGCGTCACATGCTCTGAGATATGGACTTACATTATAGACGCAGTACAAAAAAATAATATTTTCTCGCTGTAACTCTCATGGAATGTTGAGAGAAATGAGAGCATTATGTGTAAGTCTTCTTTCAATAGTGGCAGCGTGAGTTCCGAAGAAGACTGAACTTTGAACACAAACTATGATATAATAGAAAATTTGATTCCGAACAGATTTTTATAGTGTGTTGGTTTCACTCAGTTGATCCAAGTATAGAAAATCATCGGGTTTTTCTCGGAATAAAAGATGACTTTTTCGTGCATGTTTTGGCCAACGTGGTTTTCATCTATTGAGTAAAAAACAGCCCATAGCTGGCAGAAAAATATTTCGTTGAAATAAATTCAAGTTATGCTTTGCTTTGGAGTGTTTAAAATTTCAAAAATCGTTACTTGTCATTCATAAGATGTCAGCGATCCAGTATCTGCACTCCCAACTGGAGCAAAATTACCGCCATCAGCTATTCGGTGGTTGTTGACCATAAGCTTTCAAATTTCACCATAGATATCTATACTTTCCCATATAATATGATTTCTATGAATTTCACGCGGGAATGTGACTGTTATATGGCATGAATTTATTTTTGTGTTCTGTGCCTAACCATTGGCAAAGCAGAATTGCAGAAATTGCAAAACATCATTTTGTCTAAAAGAAATCATCACAGAAAAACCTTGCATGCCGGCATGAATCCCTGCAGTTAGGGGCATTTGTGAAACCAAAGTCGATAGTATCAATAAGTGTTTGCCAAATGAATCTACCCCACCGATAAAGGTTTTTTTTGTACGATCAATGGTATTTGTCCATAAGTCATTTGTCTCCATCTGAATTACGTTTGATATTTTCTGGGTTACAGTTGAATATTCTGAATTATAATTTATATTTTCTGAATTACCGTTGACTAATCCGAATTACAATTGATATTTTCTGAATTACCATTGGAAAAGACAATAGAAGCCCGTGCGCCTGAGAGACATGCAATGAAGAACAGAAAAGGAACATTAAACCATTCAGATCCGTACTATTGAGGACCGTTCTTTTGAGACAGGCAATCTACGGAAACCACTGTACACGCTTTCTTTTCTTTTCACACCTTTTTTCATTGCGAAGATTTTGAGGATTTCTGAATCTCATTTGAAAATATTATTTTCTATTTCTGGTGAATCTCCAACGAATTGATTTTTCGATAGGTAGTGAACCATTTTTTTGTATTAATTTCAGACGTACTTCAAGAAATTGCCATCATCAACCAGAAAGAGCTGATACATAAAATCGAGAGACATAAACCGCTGCTAAGAAATCAAAAAGGATGTGATCAAATTTTGGAGAGTTTGGAAGGTTTGCAAATTAATGAAATAAATTGATTGTTCCAGTTGTACTCAAGTTGCGTGATTGAAAAATATTATTATTCAAGAATCCAGATAAATTGTAGAATGGTAGGTAATTGGCATTCCAATAAAACACTATGTATTGAATGAAATTTGTTCTTTTTCTATATTTCGATTGTGAAAGTCGCTATCACCCCAGATCTTTTTTAGTAAACAAATGTAATATCTGAACTGGCAGATCCACGGTGATTTTCGGATTCTTCCTCAAGAGAAAAACGGATTTTCGGGAGTGAAGCGAAGAGGGCTCTTATTGTTTTTTATCGTACCATCGCACAGTGGTTCAAATCCCGATTTGCTGGCTACATGTGATCCTTTGTACATCCTCCCGAGGAGTCGACCACCTAGGTTATCGCCCATCTTGTCCTTTCCAGGAAGGTGGACAGGTCACTAGGAGACATCTCCCTTATATCGGCAGGTGTAGGCCAAGACTCACCGAACGCTCTCTTATTGACGATAGCTCCGAACACTCGCATAATACATACCTGAAAGTTTCATCTTCCTGTTCACACATCCTCCATAGAGGTGTGTCTACTAGCCCTATGGTATGGAGATGTTTCCTTAGTTGATAGTAAGAAATCCTACTGTTAAACGTAGGTTTTTCCTGGTCATCGCCAAATGTTTCTTCGGCTTCAGCTTCCTAGGGTCGCCCAGAGTGATTCTAGCAAGCATCCTTTGATCTCATCCCATGTTCTTAGGGATTGAGCAGGGGTGTAACGTTTGGCTGGTTCCGCAATGGTCGAAGTCATCAAGCCGTGGGTGTCACTGGGTTCTTGATTTTTTAGTCCAGCCGCTTCCCTACTTAAAAGAATCGGCAATGCGATTACCTTTGCTCCTGTCGTACCCTTTAACCCACCTCAGGATAATATTGTTATCTACCGAGACGTTAGTTAAATCCGTGTGGCACTCCAGTTCTAGCCCTAAGGTAACACATGGTCTTTTCAAAGCTAATAGGGCTTGTCTACTTTCAGTGCAGATTGTTATGTTTTTGCCAGAAATCCCTTTTCTAGTTAGTTTTTGTGAGGCGATTGAGATACCAGCCAGTTCCGTTTGAACTGCGCTAGTATTTTTCCCATTCACCACTTGATCCTCAGGCTCAGTGATCTGGAGTAAACTCCAGATCCTGAGCCTTCTTTAGTTTTTGAGCCGCCTGTGTGTATGCGCATTGCATTTCCAACGTCTGACACTGTGTTCTGTTTTATTTGTATTTTGTAGGGTTTATTAAACACAAACCTTGGTTCAATCACATCACTGGCTGCCTGCAGTAAGCGCTCCTTGCCTGAGGCTTAGCCTTAAATGACCCACTCCTACCTCGGGGTTCACATCAGACGTGCGCAATCGTAAGCGCAACCTCCTTATTGCAGTGTAGGTGACCGCACACGAGGCGAAAGACCCCATGTGCGACCCACTGTCCTCCGACATCCTCCGCTCTGTAAGTGAGAGTTCCATGTTAACTCCCTATCGAGGGTAATACCAAAGTATTTTCACCTCTTCAGAAAAGTCCAGTTTGCTTTAAAAGATTTCGGGAGGTGTCAGGCACGATAAACGTATTTTCTTATTAAAAAGGACCATCTCCGTCTTCCTGGGATTGATCGACAGTGAGAGTTCCTTACACCATATTTCTATTAATTTGAGCCCATCCTGCGGTCTGTCGCACAGTGTGTTCACAAATTTGCCAGTCTGCAAGATAACTATGTCATCGCGTATACAATTGTGTAGAATCCATTATTGTGGAGGTGAATGATCAGGGTATCCAGTACTATGTTCCAAAGAAGAGGTGATAAGAGCCCTCCCAGTAGACATCACCTCATCCTCTCACTGTGATGTCTTCCACATTCATACTTGATGTTCTACTAGAGATCATCTTGAGTATCCATTCTAATGTACCAGAGGTATATTCCTAGAGATGCGTTGCTGGAAAATTGTTGGAAAAGTTGTTTTATTAAACGCTACCTCGATAGCTATGAATATACCCAGGGTGGATTCTTTATTATCCAGTGATCTTTCGATTCTGCCAACCACTTGATTAAGGACCGAATCAGTGGACCTTCCCAGAGTATATGCATGCTGATTTGGATGAAGTGGGTTGTGAACTAATACTTCATCTCTTATATATCGCTCGCATAGCCTTTCCATTGTTTTTAGAAAGAACGAAGTGAGACTAATTGGTCGGAATGATTTTGGTAATGTGTAGTCCATCCCCTGTGGTGTGGATATGAATAACACTCGTTCTTCTCTCCATTTACTGGGAATATACCTTCCCAGCCAACACATCTGTGACATGACATACCTGCGATGTCACTATCAAGTAACACTGAGACATTACTTTTGTTAGGTCGCTGCGATGTACACATTTGGCATGTAACTATTGCGATATCGAGTTGATGTGATATTTGTGACATCCAATAGATATCGCTCTTATGATGTCCAGTAGATGTCGCTCTTATGATGTCCAGTGCATATAATTCTGGTAATATCCATGAAATATCAATGATACAAAATACAGGCCTGCCAATATTTCGGGATAGATTTCAGAATATATTCCACATATTAAAGGCAGAAAGTACGTCGCAGATTGATAGCGAAATAAATCGCAGAGTCATCGCACATCTTGTCGCAATTACGTCGCAAAATTGATCCCAATTTTGTCACAAAATTTGTCGCAATTTTGTCACAAAACTTGTCGCAATTTCGTCACAAAACTTGTCGCAGTTGTATCACAGGCGATGTCGCCTGAGTGTGACATCGCGACATGTGAGCGACGTAATGCAAGTTCCCTGCGACAAGTTTTGGGACGTCACACGCCTCGTCGTGATATCGCAGGGACGTCTCTGCGATGTAACTGTGTTGGCTGGGTTGGAGCTATAGGCTCTGAAAATTCCAACCAGGTGCTGCATAACAACAGCCATGCCCCATTAAAGTAGGGCTAGTCTTATACCGTCAGATCCTGGTGACTTGAAGGGGCAAAAGCTCGATATGGCCCACCTTATCTTGTCCTCATCAATTACTGCACTAGCAAATTGCCAGTCGTATTGTGAGGGTGTTATTGGTACTTCTGCCCAGTTCGTCGTTCCAGGAAAGACAGAACCTGGGAAGTAAGTTTCCATAAGAATTTCAGCGCTCTCGAGGAGGTTGACGGCTCTGCCGCCATTTTCTCTGATCAGGATGCCGATACTCTTATGGTGGTCGTTTGAGAGTGCCTTCTGTAGTCTAGTGGAAAGTCTTCAACTGCCCCACAATAGGCTTTCCAGGCTTCTCTTCGCTTTTGTCTGCAGACTTTTCTGAAGTCTTTGACGTTGGCTTGATATATTCCTCTTTGAGTTTTGTTCTTTTTGCCTTATTGAAGGTCGTTCTCGCTGTCTTTCTGAGGTGTTCCAGTTTGGAGCACCACCATATGTATTGGTTGTGACATCTGTCTGAACCATCCTCATCAGACAGGCAATGTCTGTTTGGTTTTGGATAGATACCGTGTACCTTTCCAGTTCTTCATTATTGCCAGGAGTCAGGACCTCTACAATTTTGTTTGATATTTCGGCTGTCGCCAGCGTGATATCTATTAATGTTTGGCTACGGGCGTTAATGAATATCGGTTCCGTGCCTCTGTTTGAGATTCTTAGATCTTTCTTAATTATTTATATTCATATAGAAACTTACGGATGTTGATATCCTTGCCGCCCCAGCTCAGGTGGTGAGAGTGAGTCACAACCCAATATAAGCTCCACTCTCTGGTTGAGCCAAAAAGACATTCATTTCGTATGAACTCCATATACAATTCTTTTCCAGTTCTGAATACTCTAGACTCGTGCTTCTGCTCCTCTTTTCACAATTGTTGATGAAATGAAGCATCCAAGCAGTTGCTCTCACTTGTCGTCAATACTTGGAAAATCTTTCGATAGTCGGCAAATAATTATTGGCGAGTGTTGTTTTCAGTACAGTAACCTTCTATTCTTTTTCAATATCTTCCACCTTTTCATTTTGTTCTCACAACCGATCATTCTTGGGAAATTTAAAAAATTTTGGTCCTGTTACCCATCGACTTTCATTCTCCTAAATATGTTCTCCCTTACTCTCGTCTGCTACATTGTTTTCTCCAGGGACCCAATGCCAGTTGGATACATCTGTTATCTCAGTTATTTCTCCAACTCTCAGTGCTATAAAGGTTTTATATCTTTTTGCTTGAGAACGAATAACCCAATGTGGGACAATTTTGGAATCTGTCCATAAATATGTTGAAGAGATATTAATTTCTAGATGTTCTTTCGCAGAAGTCATAAGTTTGCTCAACATAACCGCGGCTTAAAGCTCTAGCCTGGGTATTTGTTTTATGGGTGCTACACGGGTTTTTGCACTAATGAACGATGTGTGGACCACTTCTCTATGGGTGAATCTCAGATAAATTACAGCTGGGATTGCTTTTTCTCTACTGTCACAAAAACCGTAGAGTTGTTCTACTTGTAATAACTTCGTAACCATCTCACATTCATGATCTCTGATATCTCATCATCCCATTTGATTCCATTTTTCCATAGGACTCGCAGAAAATTTTTGAATTGGACTATCAGTGATGATAGGAAGCAGAGGTCAAAAACAGACGTGACCAGCTTGAGAATTTCCCGTTTAGTTGGTATTTTCGTTTTCATCATAATTTCAAAATCAATCGTTGATTTGTTAAGAGAAAATATGATGTGGTCTGATTAAGGGTTCCACCAGAGTCCCAGTTCTCTCTCAACGGTTTGTTGAAGAAACGAATTCAAATTTTTCTGCCTACTAGACCTCAGCTTTTCGGAAATTTTGTCAATAACATTTCAGGGGTTGCTGATCCAGTTGGTACAAAAATCCAAGTTGTCGTCGACGTAATTTTTTTCAGTGATTGCAAATGTAATGGCCTTCATTTCGTAGACATCGGAGCATTTTGATCGATACATTCCTTGCCTTCGTATAGTATTTTCCATGATTTTCAAACCTCTCTCGACCTTTTTGGATCTGCCATTTTCATCTATGCATCTTATTCCAGAATTTTCGGCATGGATAATGAGTCTTTCACTTAATTATGGATATCTTCGTCGATTCCTTCTTGAGTCTAACAATAACAAATATCTTACTAATCGTTTTCAAACAACAAAGGTAAATGGTAATATTACAAAAAAATCATTTATCTCTGGAGTGCCACAGGGAAGCGTATTGGGGCCAATATTATTTATTCTCTACTCGAACGATATCAGTTACGTGAAAAAATGTGAGATTATAAGCCTTTTTGCAGATGACACTACAATAGTTGCAAGTGACCAAAATCTAAATACGGCAGTTGAAAAGATTAGTAACTGAACAATATATCAGAATTTTTGAATATTAATAAGTTAAAGCTAAATTTGCAAACAAACTAAGGAGATGATAATGACCTCTGAATATAAATATAGTCAAATTGACATAGATCAGATCTATATAGAAATATATGATATATAAGTAGTGACAGACAGGGACCGGAAGCTTTTCACTAGATGTATAGCATCATTTCGCCAACACTGTCATAAGAGACAAGTGACAGCTTCTCGCATGATGCAAAGACATAATCTTTTTGCGCATGCGCAGACTGCCCTCGTTGAAAAACCTAGGATTTGTGGGTGATAATATATTGTCATTAGATTATTCATTCATATTATTGACCATTCTTGTTCTTTAACGTCTTTTCTCTCTGTGAATTAATTTTTCTTTTAGCGCCAGCGGTTCGAAAGGCAGACGCGAAAGGCTTTGTGCTAGCGACGTGCGTGACACACTCAAGCGACAGACGGACACGCCGCCCACCAAGAGACGGAGACGACCGAAGGAAAACGTCGTCTCGTTCGAACAGACGGGAGAACGAGTCCAGGGTAGAACGAAAGACAAGCCCAGGAGACACAGATGCGAATAGTAGGATTTGTGCTTGATAATACATTGTCATTAAATAATCATTCTAATTATTGACCATTCGCCCCAGCAGACACATTTCGCGAATAGTATAAAGTTTTTTGGACAACAATCTGAGTTTGTTTACCGTTCCAAATGTCGCCAAACCATATATATCTATGTAGGATGGTTCTAGGATTCTACGAATCATTTCTATAGTTTATCATTCTCAGAATGAGGTTTGGGACTTCGGTTGAAAATATTGAAAATACTAGCAAAAAAATCTCCCACCGGTTCAAAATCGCCCCGATACCTTCCCCGAATTTCCTCCAAGAAATCAGTTTGAAATCCTTCTGGTAGAAATTCATTTTTCAATTATGAATCTGATCAAGAATGTACAGTACTCCTAACAGTACCAACTTTCAGCTCTACCCTCTAACAAATCGATAACACCATGATACGGATCATGGAAACGGAACGCCCCTCGCTAGACGATACTCTTCAATTAATTCTAAAAATGCGCGAACGTGTGCAGACGATGACCATTACTACAGGGGTCAGAGAAAAAGAATTTACCATTTAGTTTTTCAACAAAACTTGATTCAAGTGTATCTATTTCATCTAATAAATTATTTAGACTCCCTTTGAGAATATCATCGTCCGACGTGATCGTATTCAATCTACTCAAAAGATGTGACATTTCTGATTACAAATATCTACTTCTTGAGTAGCATCCACAATAATAGTTTCATCAATATCTATCAAACTTCCGAACATCTCCCCCTGTGTTACGTCTTTCAAGTGTCGTCTCACAGATCCTACGGTTCCTGTTTGAAAATTGGAAAAACCTCTGATCCTCAGCTCATATTCGAGTCAGTCTCTGACTAACTTTGTGAAATAATCGTAATACAAAAATGGAATGTTAATTTATTTTAGATTAAAAAAGTATAATGTGGGAAAAAATAAATACGAATACACAAAAATGTATGAATACCAACAATAACGTGATAATAAAAACATTTTCAATGGGCACAGAACACCGCTGTAAGCAGTTCGGCACAAAAGCAATAATAAGTTTCCAAGCAGTCGACTCTTACTGTATCTACGCTCAATGAATAATGATTACAATAGAACTTGGCAATGAAGGAATATTCCGGATGAAAGTATCATCAGCTTTCAATCTAATATCAATTTAATTAATTAATTAAAGATAAAAATGCGAGGCCCCAGTTCATCGTAGGATAGGTCTATTTATTCGATATAAATATACTATAATTGAAGCTCTATGGATAAGAATAGTTTTCCATATATGCGCTATTGCCTATTTTGTAAAGAGGGCGTAGGTAAGAAGTTGTCAATCTAACAATAACATTTGTGAACGAATTGTTCGAAAGAATGACATATATCATGATGATGATGTACCGTACTGTAAGTTAGTATAGTCATCAGTTAGTTGGTAACAGTGTTGCAGCAATAGATTAGGCGCGGGGAATGACAATTGACAGTGGTTAAGGAAGCGGTTTTAAAGAACACTAAATAAAATGGTTTCCTATTAAATTGTGTATTGAACATGAAACACATAAATCACTACAAACCATGAAGCGGTTCTAAAGAACACTCAATAAAATAATTTCCTATTAAATTGTGTATTAAACATGAAACACATAAATCACTACAAACCATGACTTACATAGTCATGATAATATTGCACACGTGTACGATAGATGAAACTGTGAAATTCCCACTTCACGGGGACGTTCAAGTGCCTCATCACGGAACATAACCACAGAACACCCTATCTATACAGAAGCGCATCTGAAGCGTTCCGACCGAATCGCAAATTCAAATAGTTGCGGTTGATATACATTTTAAGTGCTACACCTTTGTAAACTTTCTAGTCTTATCATTTCTGCTTCTAGAGTGAAATTTAGGCAGTTTCAATTCCATTTGAAGATATGGCCCTTCTCTTATCTTGTTTTTTATCAGGATGAGGATATTCTATTCCCTCAAATATGCGAATAGAGAATTTGGAAAAAGAATCTCTATTGGTTCAAGGATGAAAAAAAAACAGAAAAATTGTTATATTGAATCATCTGTGATCAATACAGTGTTTAACTCATGTAATGATGAATTAGTATTATTATAAAGAACTGAAAAAATATCTATTTCAAACATTTTCATTTCGAACAATTTCTGTTGCGTTGCTCTACAATATGTTTGCTGATTGAAGTGACAAAAATCTTCTGGTGTTTCTGTGCTGATGAATTTTATTAATATCAGATAAAGTATGATCAGAATAGTTGAGAACGTTCGTTCCTGCAAAATTTAGTTGAATAAAAAACTATTTGAACATTGAATAGGTAGGCTTACATCACATCAGTGGTATTTTCCACTTTTTCCAAAATAAGAAGTGATTGGGTATTTTTCATGTCTACTATACACGTACTTTTAATAAACGTGCAGAAAGAGTTAGCTTATTTACTTTCATATTATTTTGGTAAATATCAAAATTCTCCATTTGTATGTGTTGAGAATAATGAATGTAGATTGATGATCAACAAAGAAGCGTTTAGACCAATTTGGTTAGAGAACTTTATGTTCTGAATTATTTAGACTTGAGAAGGGCCATATCTCTAAATGGAATTCGAACTGCCCAAATTTCACTTCAGAAGCAGAAATGATAAGACTAGAAAGTTTACAAAGGTGTATCACATAAAATGTATATAAACCGACAGTTTGAATTAACCGCCTAGAAATGACATTTTACAAGCCAAGCTTTATATCGACGTTACGAAAAATTGACCCCAAAAGATCAAAGTGCCGCCTTCAAGTTGCGCTTCTGTGAGATAGGGTGTTCTGTGATATAACTAATGCGCATCATAGGCGTGCATATTTCTTCTATGTTTGTAGCACTCTCCCAAGCAGCAGAAACATATTAGTTCAATATTAGGGAAATATTAACTTTATATCGTGAATATCATATTGGCCATAAAAAAATGTGAATATTCGGCGATATTGAATCAATATTCGAAACCAATGTGAGGATATATTGGTACAATATATTGGTATTGTGAATAATATATCGACAAAAAAGATATATTCGATTGATTTTAGCTTTTATATCCGGAATTATTAATTTATTTTTATCAAATAGTCTACCTGAAAATATCATTCACATGTACCAACCGATTACCAACCTGGAAAAACCCTGGCTGCTGCGGGGCTTGAACTCTCGACCTTCACTCTGTCGACTCATTGTCGACCACTATATACTCTACGGCACGTAGAGACTTATTGTGAGAAGATTTTTTTTTTGGTTTGGAATATGAAAATTACTGTGAAAAATATTTTTTTTTTTTTTTTTTTTTTTTTTTTTTTTTTTTTTTTTTTTTTTTTTTTTTTTTTTTTTTTTTTTTTTTTTTTTTTTTTTTTTTTTTTTTTTTTTTTTTTTTTTTTTTTTTTTTTTTTTTTTTTTTTTTTTTTTTTTTTTTTTTTTTTTTTTTTTTTTTTTTTTTTTTTTTTTTTTTTAAGCCATGGGTAACCCATTTCTCCATTTGTGGCGAACCTGTTCATGGGCAGGTTTGAGACGGATGCTAGGGAGGAACTAGTACTTCTCTAGGGTCTGGATTAGATATGTTGACGACATATTCGCTGTGGTGGATACAAGGATGCAAAATTGAGAATGTCCTTTCGGCACTAAACAACAGATTAATAGTATAAAATTCACGTGCGAAGTAGAAAAAGAACGAAAGTTGCCATTTTTAGATGTATTGGTTATAAGGAACGAACAGAATGAAATAGAATTTGACATTTACAGGAAAGACACGAAACACCTTCAGATACATTCCAAATGACTCAAATCATTGTCCACAGCATAAAATGGCGGCACTGCAATTTCTTGTCCATAGGTTAATAACTTTTCCTTTGAAAAAAGATAAGTACGACAATGAAAGGAGAGTGATTAGGCACGTAGCTGAAGTGAACGGTTTTAACCCAAAGATAGTTGATAAGATAATTAGAAAATGTAAGTTTAGGGAAACACTACGTAAATTTTCGACTTTTAAAAAAGATGAGATAAACGAAAAGTTTATAGTAATCCCATATGAATCTCAATACACTAGAGGACTCCAACAGATATTTGACAAAGTAAATATGAAAGTTGCATATAAAAACTTATTACAAATTACAGCAGCTTCTTGGTAACCCAAAAGATAAACTAGAAAACTCAGAGAAGTCGGGAATTTACGAGATCAGTTGTCAAGATTGCAACAACAAGTACATCGGCCAGAGCCGACGAGCTATTAAAACCCGTTTCAAAGAGCATTTTGCACATATCCCAACTAACACAAGGACATACATTATATGTACAATGGATATACGTTAATGTCCGAGGGAATATTCAATGGACATCCATTTTTTTCCACTGGACAGCCATAGGATACCCCGTGTATATCCATTTGAGACACTTTTGGATGTCCACTGGATATCCATCTGGGATATCCAGTGAATATTAGGAAACGTCCAAATGGATCCCGCATCGATCATCCGATGAATATCCATCCTTTGAAATATGGACATCCACTGGACGTTAAAGAACATCCAAATGGATTACATCGGATATTTGATGAATATCCACATTTTGAAAATGAATATCCATCGGACTTAGAATGGGTTTCAACGGATATTCAATGTATATCCACCCTTTGGATTATGGATATCCATTGGACGTTCAAAAACATCCTATATTTGTTGGACATTGAAAGCCATCTATTTGAATATTGGATATCCGATAGATAGGTATCCCCTGAAAATTCCAAAAACGGTCAAAGAGATCACGCTCTGAACATTGGTTAAATCCGCTGATTATTTGATTGGAAAATACTTTAGGGTTTTCAAAAATATATGAAAGATATAATATACCTTATGGTTATTGATTTACAAATTTCCAGCCTGAAATGTTACAGTATATGGAAAAACCTACAATATATAATACATTTTATTTTATATATAATGTAAAAAAACTCTTTAAACATAACATAAATCCCATAATAAATACATTTCTTCATTCAGTACAAAAAACAAAACAAAAAAATAAAATCTAGCACTCAGCAAAAAACAACAAAAAATTGAAATCATAGTTCAGTATTAGGAATTTAATATACAATGAATTTATAACTTTGTAAGTGGTTGATTCTCATTCACGTTACGCTCTTTGGCCCTGCGTAGCCATTTTTTCACCGATTCTTCAGTATCTTTCCTGTTCCAATTTTGACGGTCAGCAGCTACTACAAAAATTAAATTTGATATAAATGTAAGTTGATTAGATAGGAAGTTTTTAGATACAGAACAAAAATAACTAACAAACAACAAAAAGTTCAATTGTGAAAATTTCTGGGTGGGAATATCTACACAAAGCAAAATAGAGAGTTATTTGTAGAAAAATCTCACTCACCAGGATAATACTTCATTCCAACCCAGACAATGAATGAAAGTTACCGAAATGTCAATATGAACTATGCCGCATTCATTGGAAGCTGTTGGACTGTTGGAGTTGGAACAGCAGACAGCGTCACATCTGAAGTTAGATGCAACAGATATTCTTGCCTCTTAAGTTGCCTTTCTATAATATTTATGAAAAAGCTTCCTTTTTCTATTTTCCATTTTTTTCATCAGAGTCAATCAATAACTGTTCGGTAATCGTAGAGTAGGTTCTTATCACAAATACCTACTTACTCAAGCGGAATTCAAAAACCGGCGTGCCGCATTTCTATGGCCGCAGATCACAAATTCTAACCTACTACTTCTTCTTCTTCTGATTTATTGGCTCTGCTCGTTCAAGGGGTTACAACGTTGTCTGATTCAAAATCATGTTGTAACCCTGTGAATATTTCATAATGATCTCCGTGGGATTCTTCTATATTGATTGGGCTAGGTGCTGGTACTTATACTTTTCTCGCTTCGGAACCTACTACTACTTCGCTTACCTCCTTTTCTTTTGGCTAGTTCCACCACAGAACACCTGTGGTCCTGACATTTCACTTTCTCCTACTGAAAAAAAGTGCCATTTTCCACGATGCATGACATGATCTATGGTGATCTATACTGTTGCATGAGTCCACCTATATTTATTTCCATTATATAATTATTTTTCATGAAAGATCCAGTAATGGATATCCTATAAATATCCATTGAAATCCAAGCCTAAAACATGTCCACTATATTGATATCCCATGGATATCCATTTATGTCCATCCGAAACATGTCCTCTGTCCACGGATATCCGTACATATGGACATAAACTGGATATCCATAGGGATATTCGGTGCTACTTGGGATAAAATACGGAAGGGTAGAAAAATCTAGTGTCGCCCAACACGTTCTACACAATGTCACAAAATTGGTGAAAGCAATCTGAAACTGATCAAGCATGTGCATGACACAAGACTACTCGATGCATGTGAGAGTCTAGAACTAGCAAAATGTAAAAACAGCCCGGTTTTCAATTTATTGTTGAGGAAGTAATCAGAAATCAATACTAACAGATGACGGAACTTGCAGGTAGTCAGTTCATTACCGAGAAATTAATTAGAATAATTAAAAGTAACAAACGAAGTCCATATCGGACCGGAAAACTTTAGGTATATAAATAACTTACCTCAGCTCTAGATTTAGTATCAATTTTCTTCTCCTGAAGATGCTAACCTTGTTAGCGAAACGCGCGTTGAGTGCAAAAATATATCAGTTTGGTGTTAGGGTAATTGATCTCTAGGAAAAGTTTATAATCTGATATGGTAATTTTGATATTGGTGAAAAGTTATCAAACCTAAATATTATTAATATTGAACCTTTACAAAATGCAGTTGGAATTTATTGCGAATATTGAACCAACATTCATTTTGAAATATCGTTTTTTCAATATTGATTCATGTTATTTCAGTATCAATTTTTCCACTTACGATATACTTATATTTTGGACAGATCTGAATTCTGGATTTAGCCGATATAATATGCTACTTATGGTACAACATTTTGACGAATAGCTACAAAAATGAGGTATGTGTGCCATAATTAAATGTTTGAATGTTTCCTGTAATATGGAGTGTAAGGTGGCTATATACTGGTGTTTTCACTCCATATAAAAGATTGTCAGCAAATCAGACGACCGATATGGCCAACTTGATGAAAAATTTGATGATGTAGGCGTATAGTACTGCAAAAAATCCGCCAGGTACCGGCACTCTGGCAGTGGAGATGACAGTCCTGTGTTGCCAAGTGGCAATGTCGTTGCGAATTCTGGTCCAGATCAGTAGAAACACAATGCAAATTTATTCCAACTGAGAAATTATGTTCAAACTACATGGAATAAAAAACGCATAAAGTTAAACACAAATTTGGGGCATTTTGGTGTTTTCACTAACCTCACATATCCAGTCCCGATAAATTCTCTATCCTTTAACAAAAACATCAGAATTGGCAACAGTGTGTTCCATGGATCGAGTGATCACGAAAATCAATAGAAATTTTTGATAACCAGCGCTCCCTCATGGCCACTGATGAACTATCACGCCTTGTCCACAGGTTTGTCTGAAACAATATCGCAACATTAGAAACACCAGTATATAGACATCTTAATGGAGTATAACTGAGGTTTGAAAATAGCTATAACGTTATCTGATAGATGGCTCTACCACCCTAGGACACCACTTCAAATTTGCCACAATTGAGGAATATTCTTGCGATGTCACAAGTATTCTGATACGTGTATGTGTGTGCGTGTGAAGAAGTTGATTCTGTCCTCTTGAATGGGGATGACGGCTGCAAAACTCTACCACTAGGAGCGCCACCACTGCATGTACCTTTGACAGCCTCTCAAGTCAAATGACAACAATTCTAAACATTAAACGTCCCTTCTTTGCAATAATTAAGAATATAAAGATTTGAAATCGACATAAAATGGTCTTATGTAATGCATTCAGATGCAAAAATGTAGGTACGCATTTATTTCCAAAAGAAACAAAACTGAAAAAGCAGTGGGAAGTAGCCCTGAACAAAAAGAGCTTTCAGGCTTCTGAACATTCTAGAGTATGCACCAGTCACTTACAAAAGAACTTAGCAGGGCTAGTAGATGGTTATTATGATGATTTTTAACGAAACACCGCTGTAATCAGTTTGAATTTTTTACTTTTCACTCAGATCATTTTTGTTCCTTTGAGGGATCCACCACGTTTCCTCAACAAACTTTTCAGTTCTGGTACAGACGAACATCCATATCTATCGGTTGGAGAAAACATCCTTATGATTCTTAAGTATCTTTTGAAAATATTCATTAAAATAAAAATAAAACATAACCTGCAAAATCACTCGTTAGGCACATGCAGTCGTGCTGCCACCTACTAAAAGCTTTGGGTCATCTTCCCCATTGAGAGCGGTGTTCCAGAACACTCCCCTTTCACCCCTGATGCACCATATCCTTAGGTGATGATATATTCTGTGTCAAGAATCAGTAATCTTTTAAGGGCGGGTGTAACACGTCAGGTTAACTGTGGTTCAAGTGAACCAAGGTCAGTTGCTAGCATGAAAATTATAGAATCGTTTGTTGCTTAACAACTGAACTCAGTTCACTTGAACCACACGGTTAACCTGTCGTGATACAACCCGCCCTTAGAGTCTGGATTCGATCCGAAATTCGATTGTACGACGATCCGATAGCTTTCTGATTGGTCTAAATTTAAATTTAGACCAATTAAAGAGCTATCGGATCGTCGTACGATCGATTTTTGGATCTGTCTGAATCCAGCTAACGCTACCGCTTCACTCAACACTTAAGTCTGTAATTAAAAGGAATATGCTTATTTAAAAATGACCCCGAGCCGTTCTTTCTGAAATGAAAACCCCGGAACTAAGATGTCTATATACTGGTGTTTCTAATGTTGCGATATTGTTTCAGACGAACCTGTAGTAGACAAGGGGGGGGGTGTGGTTGGGTTTTTGGGTGTGGGGGGGGGGAGCCCTGAATGCGGGGTAGTTCATCAGTGGCCATGAGGGAGCGCGGGTAATTAAAATGTGATCGGGCATCTCGAACGCAGCATAAATCTGGCTCTGTCACAGTAAAGAAGAACGTCATTAGTGTCAGTGTCAATAGTGTCATTATCACCAATTTCAATTTATTGCTGTATTGCTGTCTGCTTTCTGTAATCCTGCTTTCACTAATCTTTTTGACGAAAACGTACATTAGTTTCATATAAAATGAATTATGTACTAACGTTTTCTTAGTAATCATATTCAACCATTCAATTCGTGTGCAATATTCGATTAAATCGTGAGATTTCGTATCGTAACAATCAATGTGCATCCAGTTGCAATCAAAATGAAAAAGTTATTTTCGAAAATTGAAACGAAAATCGACAATACATCTAGGGAAGGAAATACTTACATTGGAAAAGTATTTACAGTTGGCAGGCATACTGTTACCGTTGAGGATATTTTAGCTGAAGGTACAATTATAATATTAATCAAAAAATAGAGCAAGGGGAGGATACTGTTATCTCTTAAACAGTAAAATTACTGGGGAAGATACTGTTATCTACTTAACATAATTATGGCTGTAACATTCGAAATTTTATTAGGTGGATTTGCAATAGTCTATTCCGTGAAAGCAAGTAATGGGTGCAGATATGCTTTAAAGCGAATGTATGTTAATAATGAACAGGACCTCAATGTTGCTAAACGTGAAATTCAAATAGCAGTAAGTTATATGCTGTCACCAATATATTCGCTTCATTAGTTTATTATTTCAGAGCAGTTTGAGTGGACACAAAAATATAATTGGCTATGTGGATTCAAATTTAACAGCAACTGGGGGAGGTGTTTATGAAGTTTTATTGTTGATGCCTTATTGCCAGGATAATGTGTTTGGTATGATGAAAGCTCGTGGTAAAGCCAATTTTACTGAAAATGAAGTATTGACTATTTTCTGTGATATGTGTGAAGCTGTCTCACGTTTACATCACTGCAAGACTCCTATTATTCATCGTGATTTGAAAGTAAGAAATGATTTCAGTTTCACCACTATAAAATTTTTGTTCCAAAAAGAATTGTAATACTTAATGGTAATCATATTCATCATCATCTCAAAGCTCAGAGGCAGATCCAAGCATACCAACTCCTATTATGAATGACTCAACTCATCAACTTGGAAAAATAAATCGCCAGGATTCAATGAATGCATTCAGACTAATTCTTAACTTTGACAGTTTGTATCTTTTATCTTTCACAAAAGGTGAGTCATGTTATTCATTAGTTTCATTGGCTTGTTTGAATCTGTCTTCAGATGAAAGTTGTAACCAATGGGCATATAATATTATGAATGAAAAGTTTGAAAAACACTTGTTTGTCCACATGAAGTATAAATCTGTGATTCCTCCAAAGCAAGTTATATTCTCCCTCATGGAAATTTTTTTTTTAATTGATCTCTAGGAAAAGTTTCACCTTTTACACCAAAGGTTCCAATCTCATCTTTTATTTCATTTCAGGTTGAAAATATTTTGGTTAATGAAAATGGTAACTTTGTATTGTGTGATTTTGGTTCTGCCACTGCTAGAGTTCTGAATCCTACAGAAAAAGGTGCTGCAGCGGTAGAGGAAGAAATCAAACGATATACTACTCTTAGCTATAGAGCCCCAGAAATGGTGGATATGTATAGTGGTAAAATCATTTCGACAAAGGCTGACATATGGGTAAGCTTCTTCAAAAACATCTGCATGAAGAAATATCATCAGATTTTTTATTTTTGGTAAATTTTCCAAATAATGGCAATAAGTGAATGCCAATGTGAAAGCTGTAGGAATGAATTAGCAAAATCGAAACTTGGGAATAAATTCTGCTAAAATAGTACAGGAATTGTTATTGACAACACAAAGTTGATATTTTGTGTTTTACAGACCAGGATAGCTGTTGTGGCGGAGGCTACTAAATTATTTAATTCAGTTGTATGAAGTATTATCCGATTGTTGTTCAGAACTCTTGACCATTGCCAAGAATAATCAGATTTTGGGTTTTTGAATTTTTTTTGAAAATACAGAATTTACTGGTAATCTAAGGAACACATGTTACTCGTCACTATCACTAAGCCTGCTGACAGACACTTGTCAAATAATCATTATTCAAATATAATTTGAGGAATCAGATATCGATTTCTGTTGATATAACAGCCTAGTCGGTTGAAGTTAACAGCCTAGGCTTTTATATCGACAGTTACAATCAAGCAGAAACTAATATTTTGGAGTTTCGAAGGAAAGAGGTAATGAAAAATAGTTGTGCCTCACAATTCACTCATCAATATGGAAAATACTGGGTGTCTCCGAAAGGTGCGGAAAAAATGCTACTACCACAAATTCCTAAAGCAAAAATTTGATGATGTAACAAAGCTAACATATCTTTGTTCGAAAGTGGATGATTACAGTAATACAGAGTGTTGAAAGTTCAATTTGATTGTAGTGTTTCATGAATTCCTTTTTTAATATTTGGTGTTTTATCAGAATATTCGGCAAGGGAGTGGTTTGGGATGAAAAATCAAAATCTGCTCTCATTTTCATTGTAAAATTCATAGGGCGTCACATGCAGTACTTTGCATACTTTCATAGGAAATAACTATTTTGAGCCACACTGTTTTTAACTTTTTAATGAAATTTATTATTAGGTAACGTATTTGTTTGGTTTCATATTATTTATGTTGCATTTCACATTATGATGAATGTTCCTGTATAATAAAAAAATTAAGTTGACATTAGTTCTGACAGAAAAGTCATTGAAATGATTTCCTTTTAAAAGGACCTGATTTATTCAACTCGTCAATTGGAATGATTTGTAAATTTCTTCAAAAGAACGTTGCATTTAGCGGAGATATAGAAGACATGTTTCATAGGATAAAAATTTCGTGGGGAAGATCAGAGTGCCCAGAGATTTTTATGGAGGAATTTCGAAAGGAAAGATCCTGGCATATACTGCATGGAAGTTCTCATTTTTGGAGCAGTATCATCACCTTTTTGTGCTCAATACATAAGAAATAGAAATGCACTGGAATTCGCAAACGATGTCCCGGATGCAGTGGATGCAATTGTGAATAGACATTACATGGATGACTATTTAGATAGCATAGACGAAGAAAAGAATGCCATTGAACTGGTAAAGGAAGTCATTGATGTTCACAGCAGAGGAGGTTTCAAAATAAGAGGGTGGATGAGTAATTCCATGGAAGTTTCAGCAAGTACACCAGAACATTTGAGAGCAAACACAGGTATAGAGCAACATATTTTACCACAAAGAGTTTTAGGCTTGAAATGGTCTCCAAAAGAATATACTCTCTCATTTGACTAAGAGTGAATTTTTACAGATCATCATGTCCATCTATGATCCTTGTGGCCTTCTAGGACACTTCCTAATAAGAGGTAAAATATTAATGCAAGACATTTGGAGAAGTTGCATACACTGGGATGAAAAAATACCAAAACACATACAGAAAAAGTGGTTGAGATGGTTAGAGGATTTACACAAGGTGAAGAATTTCGAAATTCCGAGATGTTATATGTATAATAAAGAAGGATTCAGACTAGAGCAGCATGTATTTTGTGATGCCAGCAAGCAAGCAATAGCTATTGTTAGTTACTTTCGCTTCTTCAGAGAGAATGAGAAGAAAATATCATTAGTTACATCTAAAACACAGGTTGCTCCAATGAAACATCAGACAAGCGTTCCAAAATTGGAATTACAAGCAGCATTATTTGCCACACGAATAGCAAAGAAAGTTATTCAAGAACATAAATTACCTATAGAAAAAACATATTTTTGGACTCGAAAACTGTCATTCAATGGATTAGGAATGAAAACATCAAGATATCGAGTTACGTTTCTCATAGAATCCTAGAAATACGAGAAAATGCTGATTAAAAACAATGGCATTGGCTTCCTTCTAAACTCAATGTAGCTGATGAAGCCACAAGAGATACGAAAGAGATGCAATTCGAAGAATCGAGATGGTTTGATGGACCAGAATTTTTATATTTGGATGAAGAGTCATGGCCAAAAGAAGATTTTGAGAAGAAATTTGAAAGTGATATGCAAATTACACTCGTTACATCTCAAGAAGTCATAGATTACTTACCGAATGAAAATAACTTTTCGAAATGGATACGTTTATTGAGATCAACAGTTTATGTTTTGAGATTTGCCAGAAAGGGTAGAAGATTGGGAGAAATAGAAGAAGTTAAAAAAATTTGGTGTAGAAAAGTCCAAATTGACAGTTTTGCAGAAGAATATAGATTACTGAAGACAAGAAAAACCTTACCGGATTCCAGTGAGTTATTTCAACTGTCTATCTGTCAAAAGTTTTAGATTCTGCAAATAAGAAGAGCTGTCAACAAAACAATGATGAATTGTAACTTCTGTCGACTGAGAAGAGCTAAACCTGTGGTGATAGAATTGGGACAACTGCCAGAAATTCGATTGAAAAAGCGACCCAGAGCTTTTACCTTTGTTGGGATGGATTATTTTGGGCCCTTCACAGTATGTATTGGCAGGAGGACAGAGAAAAGATATGGTGTTATATTCACATGCCTATCTATCAGAGCTGTCCATATTGAAATAGCAGAGTCTTTATCAACCGATTCCTGTATATTAGCATTGAGGCGTTTCATTGCGAGGCGAGGAGAACCACAGATTATAATGAGCGACAATGGATCTAATATGAAAGCTGCGGAAAAAAAAATGAAAGAATCAGTCAAGAAGATTGACCAAAACCTAATAGAAAGAGAGATGGTTTCACGGGATATGGAATGGAAGTTCATCTGTCCTGCAAGTCCACATATGAGCGGGGCGTGGGAGAGAATGGTACGAGCTGTCAAACAGTCACTGAAAATCACGCTGAAAAACAAATCAACAAAACCAGAGGTTTTGGCGACTTTCATGGCAGAAGCAGAGAATATTGTTAACAGCAGACCATTGACATACGTTTCAAATGATCCAGAGAGCATAACGCCGAACCACTTTTTGATAGGTACATCAAGTTCAGCAAAACCATTAGGAATTTTCAACGAAAAACTTGATCTGAGAAAACAATGGAGGTACTCTCAGAAGCTCGCTGACAATTTTTGGAACCGTTGGGTTCGAGAGTATTTACCGACTTTGACCAGAAGGACAAAATAGCACACCAAAAGAATTCCACTGGAGCCGGGTGATCTGGTTGTGATAACAGATAACCGATTACCAAGAAATAATTGGCCACTTGGAAAGATTATCGCTACTTATCCAGGAAAAGACAAGCAAGTCAGAGTCGCTGACGTGTAGACGAAAACAGGCATTTATCGGCGAGCCGTCGCAAAACTTTGCAAGTTGTCACTTTTTGAAGATGTAGACGGAACATCAAACGACAATGAAAAGTGACGTAGTACTTTTCTGAAGAGGAAGAATGCCTGAGGTGTTTTCTGGCGCTCATGTATCCAAAACGTATTTGTCTGTCTCCTTCTCTCTCACTTACCAGATAGTGAGAGAAAGATGGAGAGACGAATACGTTTTATTTATTTATTTATTTATTTACGGGTTCAAGACCCATTTCGCTAAATAAAATTTAAAAATTAAAAATAGCTACACAATACCCTGTAAAAAAGTACGGATACAATCGAAAAGTTATTTACATATATAAAACCAGTCAAATTACAAAAACAAAAGTGCAACCAATAATCAAATACATTTACACATGAAAATATGTCACTAGATGACATGCTGTATTCGAGAGACGTTCGCAACAACTACATATTCCACACCGAGTCAAGCTGCCTCTGATACTGAGACTCTGATGCAGAAATAAAGAAATCGAGGTCCTTTTTATTTGCCGCTCTCATAGTTCGTGGTAGAAAGGAATGAAGATATTGATTTGTTCTACAGTGTGGTTGAGAGAATGTTGTTGTAGTTCTAGTAAATTTGGGAAAGGCGGAAAGTCCGATTTTGGATAGCAATGAGGGATAATAAATAATTCCATTAATAATTTTAAAAAGGATTTTCAAGTCTTTAGTGTCCCTTCTGTTACGGAGTGTTTCAAGATCTATGAGAGAATGAAGTTGAGGATATAGTTATATACTTCTCAGGAGTAATTCTGGATTTAAACGCGACTAATCTCAGGAATTTTCTCTTAACTTGCTCTAATACATGGATGTGGCTTAAATAAGTTGGGTTCCATACCGAGGATACGTATTCGAGATGAGATCTTACCAGAGAGCAGTAAAGAATTTTCAAGCATTTGATATCAGTGAAATCTGTTGTGCATCTTCTTAGGAAGCCTAGCATTTTGAGAGATTTATTAACAGTCGCTGACACGTGGGGCTGAAATGAAAGTGAGCTGTCTAGGAGTAAACCCAAGTCTTTTATTTCTGTAACATTACTGATTGGAACTTGATTTATAGTATATGAGAACGTTATGGGGGTACGTTTACGGCTAAAAATTATGGAATGGCATTTACGTGCATTGAGTTCCATACCATTGTCGAAACACCAGTTGGATAGTTGGTTCAGCTTACTCTGGAGTTTTATACAGTCGTCCGGTGAATCGATTTTCTTGTAGACTTTTAAATCATCTGCGAAGCTCGAAAATTCTGCATTAGAAAAGCAGTACTGAATATCGTCCATGAGAACATTGAACAACAATGGTCCCAAATGGGATCCTTGGGGAACACCGGAGGGTACTAAGCTTCCAGAAGATTTAAATCCGTTAACTCGAGTTATCTGTATCCGATTAGTGAGATAGCTCTGTATCCAAGCCAAGAGGTTGCCGCAAATTCCCATATGTTCAAGTTTTTGTACTAAACGAGTGTGGTTGACTTCATCAAACGCCTTGGAAAAATCTGTGTAAATGGAATGAACCTGGCCACCTTCGTCTAAGATGTTCGAGAGGTAATCTACATAAACGAGCAGATTGAGCTCGGTTGACTTTCCTGGGCGAAATCCAAATTGTTGATTATTAAGTAATGGATCTAAGATTAGTGTCAGGTGTTTACTAATAAGAAAATCTAGAACTTTGGGAATGCTACTTTGGATGCAGATTGCTCTGTAGTTGTAATATCAGACTTTTCGCCAGATTTGCATATAGGGGTTACAAAGCTGTATTTCCAGAAGTCTGGGAAAATCCCCTGTTTTATACAGTTGTTGAAGATAATGTGTTTTAAATACAAGAGCGCCAGAAAACACCTTTGGTTTCATATTATTTATGTTGCATTTTACATTATGATGAATGTTCCTGTATAATAAAAAAAAAATAAAGTTGACATTAGTTCTGACAGAAAAGTCATTAATTCAATTTGAATTTTTTCTCTGAATAGTTAAGAAATACAGGATTTTAAAGCTAATCCAGACAGAATTTTGCCTAAAAAACGTATACTTGATGAAAGTTGTTTGAGCAGTTGTTTTTGAGATATCTGGATTCAAAACATTCATGTTATATATGGCCAGATCTAAGTTATCCTAATAAATTGTTCACAATTTGCAAATGACTGATGTGCTATTGGTTTTTTTTCATATTGCCAAGGAACTGGGTTGGAATCATGCAGAGTGTAGAGTGTAAGATTTCCAAATCGTCGCTTACTAAACGGTAAAACCTTAGCTACAGTTGTTGTTTCAATCAATTATGATCGTGCACGGATGGTAAGAACTCCGGAGGTTGAGGAAGATATTCTGAATAGGATTGAAAAAAATTCAAATCCAAAATAAAAGGTTTACATAGCTTCTAATATCAATGGAAAAAGTGGAAGGTTATACAGAGACATATAAAAAACATTATTGATCAATAAGTATTATTGATCATGGAATTTTTAAATTCAACTAGGCTGATACCAAATACATTAATTTTGTGCTTGTTCATAGTGTGTAATATTCTATCTAGAGGAGTATTTTTACCATAGTAGTGTGCTTGGTTGAAGAGTTTCTTGTCTGATAGGTTTCTGTGAGTGGTTGTTGATGGAGTATTGTCTGATATTCTCCCAAAAAATGCAGGTGTTCCACAGGGTTCAGTTCTGGCGCCCACTTTGTTTCTGCTTCATATCAATGATTTGCTCAAGATACATAGTTTTGCGGACGACAGTACTCTTCATACTAGTTTCTCTCACAGAGTCCCCATACCAGTTCGAGAAACAATAATTCAAAGACATATACACGTCAATAGAATTAACGATGACTTAGTAAAAATAATAGAATGGGGTAACATGGACTTTGTGGAAGTTATTGCTAGGAAAACTCAGGCATGTCTTCTCAAGGAAAGCAGATCTATCATTATCTATTATTCAGATGTTAGGAGTAACTATTTCTACAAAGTCAAGTATCTCGATGCTAGGAATTAGAATCAGTAATAATCTTTCATGAGAAAACCATGTGAGATCGGTCGCTTAAGGTGCTTCCCAGAAACTTTGATTTCTATTTCGTGCGAAGAAATACTTCACTTCTCGTCAGCTTCTAATGATCTACAAGGCTCAGATACGACCTGTCTTGGAATATTGTTCTCATGTATGGGGTTCGGAATTAAAAAATTCATTAAAGCTTCACGATTCCATTCAGAGAAAGGCAGTCCGCCTTGTTGATTCCCTCACATCATTGGAGCATCGGGAAGGAGACTTGTTTCTCCTCTATAGATATTTTCACGGTCGGTGCTCTTCTGAATTGTTATTAATCGTTCCACCCTTGGCAATATCTACACGGATGACTCGACGAGTACAGAATTCCCACCCCTTTGTTGTGAACTTGAGACCTGTCGAACCTCAGGGATCTTTTTTCAATAGAACAGCTGAGCTTTGGAACTTCTTGCCGAGATATTTTTTTTCTGAGGCTTACAAACTTCAAAAATCCAAAGTGAATGTTAATTCGTATCTCCTGTCCCTTGAATCACGCGGTGTTCTTTGAACATTACAGGGCTTCCCTTTCGTGTGAATATGCATATGAAAAAAATGGCATCCACTTGACATTTATTCTACAAAGCTTTAAGAATTTGATTTTGGTACGAAATAAGGTTGGTGACTGTGGATTTGCCTTGCCGAAGGCCGTTTTGTACATTTATTAATATTTTCTTACATAGCCAGCTTAGATGGGAATGAACTAGGCTATCAAACATTATTGGAATGGAAGATTGAATACAGACACTTCGATAGTTGTCTATCATACTTTTGTCTCCTGATTCAAAAATAGGCATAATGAATGTATTCTTCCATGAGTCAGGGAAGGATCATCAAAGTAAGGATCGGTTAAAAATGTTGAGTAACGGTGCAGACAGCGTGCAAACACATTCGTCAGTCCAATTGTTTATTGGGAAGGGAATTGATTTTGTTGTAAATGTCTGTTAAAGATACAGAAGGACATGGAATGTCGTGATTAGTTGGTGTAGGTATTTGAATCAAATCAGGAATTTCGGCTTCCTTATACACTGTTTAAAAAAAATTTGCAAGCAGGTTAACAATATTCTCTCCTTCCGATGCCGATCAGTCATATAATACATCTCAGTTGGAAGATTATATGATTCACTCTCAAATTTCACATATTTCCAAGAATGTTTTGGGTTATCCAGCAGATCGTGATCGACTGAAGTGATGTAGGCTCTGTAACATGATTCTGAAAGTTCTTTGCATCTAGCCCTGCAATGCGAACATTGTGAATATTCATTTCCATTTTTAGATGTAAAAAATTGTTTGTGCATAGTTTTCTTCTATGTTTCTAAATATTTCATTTCCAAATTGAAATATTTTGGATAAATGTTTAATGTTTTAAGTATCACTACTTTTTGTTCGGGTTTGAAGACCGCCGTTTTTTGGAATCTCTTCCTGACGTTTCGCTGGCGCGAGTGGCTAGCTTCTTGGTGGGTTTGAAAACCGTTGTGTTTCATGAGGAATCAACATTAAAACGGTTTTCAAAGCCACCAAGAAGTTACAACAAAGCCTCAGGTCGGCTAAAGGCAAACGAGACCCACTGTCAACAGCAGGTGTTTATCGCATACCGTGCACCTGTGGGAAGTTATACATCGGTACCATCAGAAGATCTATGGGAACTAGGCTAAACGAGAATGAAAGAAACTACTGACTAGGCCAAACTGACAAGTTAGCTGTGGCGGAACACGCACTCAGTGAGGAAAACCACAGGATTCTGTTTGTAAACTCGAAATTCATTGCCCCCAACCAGGGATACCGTAGTCGACTCATACGGGAAGCACAAACACACGGATAATTTCAACAGGAAAGAAGAAACTGTGAACCTCAACCGAATATGGAATTCCATTTTGAGATCAAAAATAACAAATATCATGGCGACAGGTAGTGCGGCAAATAATACATACTTATGATACTTTACCCAATCCAAATAAAGTAATCACTGCAATTAATGATAATGAAAATTCTCCGAATGCAGGAAAAGTAATCAGCGCTCCAAACTACTTGAATTGCTTTACAAAGTCGTAACACCAGTCATCGGAGTAAAACTCAAGTTATATGAGCTTCTGAAGAAGCTAGCCACTCGCGTCAGCGAAACGTCAGAAAGAAATTTCAAAAAACGACGGCCGCAAAAGTCTTGACTATTTCGTCCAGACGTTTTCAATTTTTTGTAAAGTTCAGTATCTAAGATTTCGTAAAATTTCAGGATCATTTCGTTTACTTCATCAGAGCCGAACACAACATTCCGGTTAGTAGAGGCAAGGAACTTATTTTTTTATTCAAATCCTCGCAAACACCTCGAGAGGGCTAATTGCAAGTAAAGTCAGATACATCATTACATCAACTCTAAATTAACATGTATAGTAGATATTTTAAAATATTAAAATCATAAAATCGGGGACTCAATATTGAAAAAATTCAAAATTAATCGTAAACAATTTTTCATGTGCCCTACTGACTATTAAACTCTCATCACTGCAAAATAAACGGTTCAGGAAGGTATTCCTTACATTTGGTATAGATATTAATTGATGCATTTGTAGAAAACTATAACACTGACCGATGACTAGTGCGGATGAACCTGGAGTACAAGTAACTTTCACTTCCAGATCGTCATTACTCCACGTTGCTCCCCGAATATTGAAATTGCTTAAAATGATTTTCGTAAGGTTACTCTTCGGCAATCGACTCTACGGTACGGCAATGATCCATATAAACATCTTGTGGCGATTAACATTACAACATAAAAATATATTTTCGATATTGGGAGATGAGTTTTTCATAAGTTTGACAGAGAATGTGTTCCTTAAAGCAATAAGAACACCTCATCCTCTCGATTTCGAACTGGTGAGGCGGTTTCTGCTTGAAAGCCTCTGAAGCATTACCCAGTAATGGAGATGCCCTCTTTGAACTAACTTTCACATAGTATCATGATGTCATGGACTGAAGTTTCTATAACCAATTGAAGATCCTTCAATTTCGTTCTCAGAACTCCTATATTATGATAATAAATTTGTAATGGGGTTAATTGCGATTTTTCACATTATTTCTGACAACTATTTTAGGTACGCCTTGTACATAGGTACTTTATGAATAAATTAATTTCTCCTTCATCTCCTCTTTTGTTACTCATATTCTTGTAGTAACTTATTGACTGGATATGAAGAGAAATGGCGAAGTCGGAATCAAAAATCCGGGCATCTGTGGCGGTATAGCTCCAGTTATATTTTTAGTATTTATATTTAAGTATATAGTGAAAATGAGTGGAAATGAAAAGAAATCACAAAGGAGATTCAAAAATCTGAAAGACGGGGGCGGTACATCCCCAGCAATATTTTTACTGAGGAGCCTGCCGAATTCAAAGATCCTGTAGAGCGTTACTAACTGCAAATAAAGAAAAATAACAAAGTCGAATTCAAACATCCAGGCGTCGGAGGCGGTACATCTCCAGCAATAACTTGAATTAATAACCTGCCAACTTTATATTTTGGTTGAGCGTAAACAACCGGGAATTAAGAGAAATGACGGAGTCTGACTTGAAATCCTGGCGTCAGGGGCGGTACAACTCCAGAAATATATTTGAGGAGCCTGCCATGACTGGAAATGAAGATAAATAACGGAGTCAAATTCAAAAATCTTGTGTTCGAGGGCAGCACAGCTCCAGCAATATTTCTATCATGGACCCTGCTACATTCATATTCTAGTAGAGTGTTAATGACTGTAAATGAAGAGAAATTGCAGAGTCGAATTCAAAAATCTGGGCATCGGTGCGGTACAGCTTCAGCAATATTTTCATTGAAGACCCTGCCACATCCATATTTTAGTACATCATTAATGACTGAAAATGAAGAGGAATGGCAGAGTCGAATTGAAAAATCTGGGCGTCGGTGCGGTACAGCTTCAGCAATATTTTCATTGAAGATCCTGCCACATTCATATATTAGTACAGCGTTAGTGACTGGAAATGGAGAGAAATGGCAGAGTCGAATTCAAAAATCTGGGCATCGCATCGGTGCGGTACAGCTTCACAATATTTTCATTGATGATCCTGCCCCATTCATATTTTAGTAGAGCGTTAATGACTGAAAATCAAGAGATATTGCAGAGTCGAATTAAAAAATCTGGGCTTCGGTGCGATACAGCTTCAGCAATATTTTCATTAGAAACCCTGCCACATTCATAGTTTAGGACAGCGTTAATGACTGAAAATGAAGAGAATTGATAGAGTAGGATTTAAAAATCAGGGCGTTCGTTACAGCCCCAGCAATGTTTTTATTAAGGACCCTGCCACCTTTATACCGCCTCCGATGCCCAGATTTTAAAATGCGACTCTGTCATTTCTTTCCCAGTCATTAACGATATGCTAAATTATGAAAGTGGCACGGTCAAGGCTTTTGACGCCCGGATTTTTCAATGCGACTTCGTCACTTCTCATTTCCAGTCAGTAAGTCTCTACTGAAATATGAAGGTGACAGCGTCCTTTATTAAAAGTATTACTGGAGCTGTACCGACGCCGGATTTGTGAAACCCCCTCCATCATTTCTCTCATTTCCAGTCATTGACACTACTTAATTATAAAGTTGACAGCGCCCTTGATAAAAATAATGCTGGAGCTATACCATACCGCCCCCTGAAGTCGAGACTTTCGGAATTTTCAAGTTATTTCTTTCATTTTTTATTGAAAATATTGCTGAACTTCATTGCTAAAGTAACCGAGGTCAAAAACTCAGCTCCTTCTAGGTAAGTATACCTTTGAATTCATAATACATTGAAAAATGAGAGTTTCAGTTATTTCATTATAACGCCTTCGCTGCAAATTGTGAACAATTCATTACAATAATTTAGACCTGGCCAGTCAAGACAAGAATTTTTTAAATTCAGATATCTCTAACTCTAATCAAGTTTTCCTTCTTCAAGTGGAAGACGTTTGCAAATAAGAAATTTAGTTAAAAAGTGAAAAACAGTGTGGTCCAAAAAAGTTATTCTGTTTGAAGTGTGTGCATGTGTGCAAAGTATCACAGATGACACCCTCTGAATTTAACAATGAAAATGAAAACAAATTTTGATTTTTCACCCCAACCCCTTCCCTCTAGCCGAATATTGTGACAATTCACCATTTTCAAAAAATATTATGAAAAACTAAAATGAAATTGAACTTTCGACACTCTGTATCTCCGTAATCATCCACATTCGAACAGAGTTAATTTGGGTTACATCATCATATTTCATGGATTTTATGGTAGCATTTTTAGGCAACTTTTAGAGGCACCATGTGTATCTAACTGTTCGAAGTCTCTATATATAAGGAATAAAACAGCATTCATGAGGAAATCTTAATTGAAGTAGTCGAGAATCTTCCAATTGAAACGCTTGAAACTTTTGTATCGGTGATCAACCTGTCCGAAATGGTATGTATCCATTGCCTAAGTATGGAACTTTTGAAGAACCGTTCAATTATCGGCCAACTTCCCTCATTTCGATAATGGCAAAAATTATAATTACTGGAGATCAATTTGGTTTTCAAAATACACGTAAGACGGTATGTTCTCTTTCCTATTTGAGTATTACTAGGATATAAATGTGGGAGAAGCAGCTGCGGATGAAAAAAAACTTTCGAATGTATTGGAAGAGGACTGACACATCAATAGTTCGAATCATATCTTAACTGTCGCATTTGTAAAAAGATCTGATACTGTTTCGAATGTACTCAAATTTCTGGGACTATAATATATAAACGAAGGTTTGAAATATGATACTCGAAGCAGGAAGACTAGAATTTATGCTGGTTATTATGTGGTGAGCTTTATCTCTGAAGAGCTGGGCATTTCAAATGCAAAAACAGCATACCATGTTATGATGAAATCTCTTTTGAAGAGCACACAGGAAAAATGATGAAATTCCATTTTCACCAACTTATTTGTACACATAATATTTTCCTCTCAAACAGCTGCATCTTTTGGTTGAAAATGAACGGGAATATCGATAACAGTCACTGAATTTGAGAATTCAGTTACTCGGGGAAAAACGATGAAAGGTAATTTTATTGAATTTCGAAGGATAACTTCTGATAGGCCGGTGTGATAGCTAGAACACGTGTTCACATAAATAATATAACATATTAGGATTGACTGTTTTTCTTAATTGCTGAGAATACATTAGTGCCTGAGCTGAATTTTACTTGAAAACGCTTTCACGAATATCTATGGTTTTTGCACATTCTTTTTATTCCCGTGTGCTGTTCATTTGAGATGTATAAGTTTCTGGAGAGTGTGTACTAACAAAATAATTCTGTGTTTGTGTTACATAACAGCGCTACAAGATATTTATTTATTTATTTACTCATTCACTATTCAGTCATTAAAAACAATTTTGATATGCGTAAGGCCTATCCTGATGATTCTTGCAAGGAACTCTTCAGGGATTAGGATTGACTGTTGTGTATATTTTTTTCTCACAACCGTATGTTTAGTTGAAAAAATCAAGGCTTCTTCCTCTGATTGTGTTACCCGACAAAGTAGAGAAATCAATTTGAAATGATCTATTCACTTCAATTCATTTTTCAAGGAATCCATATTTTATAATAGTGTCACCCTAGAGAGCCCAGCTTGAGTACAACAGTTAAAGAACTGCTGGCTGGTATAACCTATTATCTTCTTCGGTTAAATAATTGCTCATTGTTTGATATATAAACTGATCTATCTGCATTTTTCTTCTTGTATAATAGTAGATTACACCACGAGTCAATAATAATAGTCATTAATGCGAGTAGTACACTCTATTTTCTTTACGACTAATTTATCCATCATAAATAAATGATTCTTCGGTTTCATTCATCTCAATACAAACGTTTGACACTGACACTTTGGAGTTTGGTTATATTGTTTCCATGGTAATATTAAATTCTAAGAAATTTTGTGATAGGACTAGAGGGAATAAAAATTATTAGTATTAATCCTTCGCCATTATTTCCTAAGGGAATAATATATGCCAGTATACTGCAAAAAACATAAGTATATTTCTTACACTATGTATTAGTCGCAAAGTATATAAATATATTTGTTTATTTCAATATGTCCCTAGTATAAATATTTATGTTTCTTGGAAATAATAAAGATAAAATATTAATTACAGTATGAGTATTGTAATGAATAATTTTAATCGATTCTTGTGAACGTGTTTTTCGTTTCGTTTTGTTAATATTGTTTACTGTACAAGAACTGATTAATAAACCTACCTTGTTCAGGAACTCTTCCTATTCTAGGAAATCCCAGAAACATTGGCCTCGAAGTTTCTTGACAGACCCCTAATAATTTATTCTAGATCACAAACCAAATTCTGGAGAATCCAGAAGATTCCAGCCACCCATGAACTAATTATAAATAACGCGTACCAGCGACTGTCAGCAGTCAGTCCGTCAGGAGTAAGATATCTAAAAACCCTGTTGTTGCAATTGTTTAGAATTTTCTGGCGACACTTTTACGTATCATAGCTGTTTCTCAATTGACGCCAATTGACATACATAACAAACAACGTTGAATTATTTGATAGTATATTTTTTTGAAAATTTCGGAAATACTTCACGACAAACCCAACATGCTCCTTGATATCCTGAATCTCCAAATCGCTACAAAGTAAATTTGAAATATGAGCAGCGGAACCATATGTAATAACTCTCATTTCAGTGGATTTTTGTATTTTATTTCTAAATTTATGGCAAGGGCTGTCAAGTAACCAGTTGTATCAGGCTTCCCAGACGTGTTTATTGTTCCTACCAAAAAAGATTTCTCATTCTCTGTAGTTACTGTAGCACTTATTATTGATTCGTTATGCATATCCACCACACCATCCTATAATAAACTGAACCACATGATAAGGATTCAAAACATATCCAGGGCGTAAAAGCGCAATTGCTTTTTCAACTTCTGGTTGTTCAATACATGAGAAAGTACTATTCGTAGCGTGAAGAGGTCTAGCGATTGATTTTTTATTTCTTCTTCATCAGACTTGCTCGTTCGTGTAACGAAAGAAGATAAAGATCCGGCAATCGAGTTGGATGTTTATTTCTTTTTTTTTTAAAGGAACTTTATATAAACAATGCAACATATAAACACAATGTACTGTTACAAATGTACAGCTCATCCAATCCATCTTGGCACAGAACTATTAACGTATACGCCCAGCAATCTCTGTGAAGTAAACTAAGATCAAAAAACACCAATTATATGTGTTCACTGTGTTGAAATTTATTCCTAGAAGGTGTTTTTTCTCTCGTCATGGTCTACACTACCAGTGTGCAACTAGAAAAGTATCCGAGTTTGTGCCAGGATGGATTGGATAAGCTGTACTAGTATGAATGAATGCATTAGCCAATGAAGGCTCTACAGCGATACAGTGCACCTTTCATAGGGACGATTTACAGTTTGAGTTTTCATTAGTAGCCTTAAATATTTTGTATCATGAACCCCACGTATTTCCTCGCAATCTATTTTTATATAATTATCATCCATTATTCCAAAGATTTACAATTCACCACAAACTATTTCGCCAAAATGCATTTCAACTTATGCTTCACTTTAATTTCGAAATCGTATTGCATATCAGTTCGGCGTTAATGTCATTGAAATCAGCAGCTTCACTCTCACTATAGATCTTGGATGCAGTCATAATAATTAGTTGATCATGACTTCGAACGGCGAACCTATCTTATTAATTTTTTATAGGAAAAGGCTTAATTAGAATCTATGTCTTTGAGTTCTGCCTCTGTTGAAGTTGAGTACTCATGGAACTTCATATCAATTAACTACGAATAAAATTATTTCAGCGATACCTACTGTTATTATTTTGTTATAGGCTCTTGGTTGTCTTCTCTATAAGCTATGTTTCTTCACTTTACCGTTTGGTGAAAGTACTTTAGCTATACAAAGTGGAAATTTTAGCATTCCAGATAACTCTCGGTATTCCAAAGGATTACATCAACTAATCAGTATGTTTCAATTTCCGAAATGATGATTGGGGTGTTATTTTACCAGTATTTTTCATTTTCAGGATTTATGTTAGAACCTGATCCAGATATGAGACCAGATATTTATCAAGTTAGCTGCATTGCCTTTCAATTAATTGGTAGAGAAAATCCAGTCAAAAACCTGATGGTAAGTTCACATTATCCAGTCATTTGTTAATTGAAATCTTATGTTCATTCAATTCTCAATGTACAGAAAACTCCAACACCAACCCTGGATGAAATACCAGTTCCACCCTTGGAATCCGAGCTGAAAAAAACTCAAATAAAATCAGTAAGCAAGACATCATCAGCACCTATCATAGAAGGTACAAGTGTAATGCCACGACAACGACCTAAAGGAAGCTCAGCTACTCCATTGAACCTCAATAATATCCCATTAAACATTTGTCCTAGTCCAACATTAATGAAAAAATCCCAAAGTCCTGTTGGACAACCAATTCCACAAAACTTTCAAGGTAATTTACCATATACTCCTACCTTTCCCACTACTGTTATCCCTAATAATTCCAATATCTTTCCCACTTCCGACTTACCTCAACCTCATCTAGACTCCCTCTTTCAGTCTTCCATATATCCTGATCCATTTCGGGATGATACAGCCACGGCTTCGCCAACTACTAATTCAGATGTTAGTAATGGGAATAAGATGGATAACTTCGTTAGTCAAGCACCTTCTAGTTTGCCAGTAAATGTGATATCGTCGATCATGCCAGAAAATAATTTTTTTGGGCCTGACACTTTAAGTCAAGCAGTTTCTCTCCAGATGAAATCTGGAGTCACGGAATCAACAAATAATATTAGTACCGGCAGTCCGTCAGCTTCGCCTACCCTTTCTGTTCCTAAAGGTCACAGGCGCAATATGAGCGACACCACAGCATTCAACAAGTAAGTCGCAGAGTAATCATTTTTCATTTGATATAAAGTCGCACACACTTAGACATTTTCATTAATGTTTGTGGTATGATTGCTAGGATTTTCCTACATGTGAATTCAATCGTATCTACTGGAAATAAATATGTAAAAACTACTGAAGTTGATTTATGCAATATCAACTTTCCATCTTCATTTTCGCTTCCACATTCACTTCGAAAGGTGAACCACTGACTCTTGGTAGAACAGTTTGTTCAGTCACATAGTGAAAGTGAAAATATTATAAAATGTAGGCTTTCACGGACGCTGTTGATACATTGCAAGTTTTTCGGCTGCATCTGCGGCAGCCATCTTCAGCGGCGTGGTATTAGTTGAACTCCTGTCTGTAAGTCTACTATGACTAATGGAGCCGAATGCTCCGGAACTCAAAATTCCAGTACGCGTCCCTCAAACCCGAAAAACGTGCGATGTGTGAAAATGTTTAGTTTGGAGCATATATCCACCGGAACTACTGATAATCAATTTTCCATTTTCGAAGTGGTACTGAAGATGAGAGTTGATGTTGCATAAATCCACTTTTGATGTTCAGAAATGGGGTATATCAGTTACTAGGTTCCTTACTCAGCACTATAGATAGGAAGATTTAATGATTTATTCATACGGCGTAGTAAAGAGATTGATATCATAAAAATACATGATTTGACAAAGTTGTCAACTAATGCGAATGAAAAAACGAATATAATTAGCTCAAATGAACTTGTACATGATTTCACAGATGAATGAACACTATTCTATTCTATCTAGAACATAAAAAGGATTTTCCAACGATGTTTGTGTGAACATAAATTAGCTATAGTCGGGCTGCTCAAAAGATAGAATTCAAGGACGCGTGAACAGTAAATGCCTGCATAGCCACGCCTTCTAAACTGAAATAAATGAAGAACTGTTTACACTGTACTGTACTCATTTGTGCTTTGTATTTACGTATGTTACGTTAATTAAATAATATGGATGGAAACACTCTTTCACCTCCAAGAAAAAGAAGAAAAAAAAGACATTTGACTGTAGAGGAAAAAGGTGTAATAATGAACACTTATAAAAAAGCATCCCAAGAGTTGATGGGAGAACGACGCGGCGACGTTTTTGTTGAGTGGTGTAAATCGGACTTGTAACATTGGGGAGAGGAACATTCAAAGAGTGCGTGCCGTTCACGTGATCATTCTATCTTTTCAGCGGCTACACTATAGGTGCTTATAGGTTTCAAATCAAGTTTTACTTTGCCACTTTCTTACAATCTCTACGCTCTTTCAAATACCATAAAAACCTGATGTACGATGAGTCACTATCTACAATTTAGGGACTAGAGTGGCTGCATCCATAGGGGAGAGAAAAATCTCTAGGAAATCGCATTGAAAATGAACTTGAACAACGTATTTATAAAATAAAATTGATCTTGAGATTGCTATGCAGTTAGACCGATCTCGGAACAAATTTTCAACAGCAAAACTCGCATACCATTCATTATTGGATGACATATATTTCAATTTTATTTTTAATGCATTTCGACGTCATTTCAACATGAAATATTTCAAAACTGCGTGAAAAAATCACTAATAACTCTTTTCAAACTCTTGATGTTTAGAAATAAAAAAAGTGGGCCATGAAAATAAAAGATTATTAGGTGAAAAAGTGTTTCCATTTTAAATCGACCACACTGAGGTATGGTTTTTCACGATGGAAATATTGCTTCAGTCACTATTTTTTCAATAGTACTGTTATATATTACATTCCACACACACACTATTATAGTATCCATGTGCCCAACCTCCAAAAATGGACAGTTTTATTTACAAGTTGTTATAGGTTCTTGTTCATTACACTGTTTCATTCATCATTATTCATCATATTTCAAGCGATTCATAGAAATATTCGTTTGATAATTCGTACAGACTCGTAAAAAGTCGATTATCCTGAATTTAATAATGAAATCTTACAACAGAAACAAAATAGTTTGGTCTAGTTAATAGGAAAATAGGCAGAAGGAAACAACACAATTGACATTCTCTATTATGAAAGTAAGTTGGTCTCCACAAAAAAAATCAATTAATGGATATCTGGTTTACTTACCATCAACACCAACAATTTCTCAATGATACTCGAAACAGACACGATCATTCCAATTCATAAAAGCAAAGAAACAACTATATTGAACATATTTTCATAAATCTTCGAGAAAGTTTGCAAATGAATGAATGGAAAATTTTCAGTCAGCGGTCTATAGTTTTATGGACATCATTTACAATTCCATGGCCTTGGTTATTTGCACGTTGCAGGTTTTTTTAAATTTTCGCGTGCATTTTCCTAATTTATAACTCGATTTAAAACAAACTTTCAGCAAGGGATGTATTTTTACAGTTGCTCATTAATTTCCTCAGACCTTATAAAGTTATTGAAGTATGAAAGATCAAATTTCTGACCATGATAAAATGATCTTAGGAGTTCCCGAGGTTCTGTGCTGAGGTCGCTCAATTTCTTGTTCATTAATCATCTTCCAAATGACCGTTGTATCAAAATTCACCTATCCATTTTTGCTGACCATACATCTTTAGTGGTCTCAGCACAGAGTCAAGAAGTATTAGATCAATAACGGAGTGGTTGGCGATATTAGGTAGCCACCTATTTATTTTTAATTGAAAAAAGTTAACCAATTGTAGTAGCCCGATCCTGACGCAATATGAACTAATATACGGGGCTTAGCTGATATTAATGAGGAATTTTAGTATTTTTGTGGAGAGAATGAAGTTAGTAACCATCATGTTTGAAAAGATTCTCAATGTGATTTATATATTTGGAAATATCTTTGATTTTGTTTTCTTTCATGAGATGATATTTTCCAATATCTTCGGTCCTAAGGCAAAACCACGAATGTGAAAAAAATTTATTTAACTTATGTGCATGGGTAAATTTAGTTTTGTGTTAAGTTTCCATAAAAAAACACGACTGTGAGTAACAAACCTCTATAAATCATTTTTGTAAATAAAAAATTCAGAACTTTTTTTTTCAAAATGGGGAATCTGCACATTCTTGGTTTTGCTTTGGGACTGACGAATATTATTAGTTGCACCACTTTCACTACACCACTTTCACTAGAACCAATTTTCAATTACCTACTCTGTTGAATGCACACATTAAACTTCAACTAATATTCTTATAGCAACTTAGTCGCTGTTTTAAATGATCGATAGGGGTATCAGTTATGGGAGGAAATGTTTCACTCGAAATTTTGTCAGAGTTGTCAAAATAATAATGCATGGACGTTTCAATAATGTTAAAAAAACTATACTTTCTTACAGAGCTGTCAAAGATACTTTGGAAAAGTATCTAGTTACTAGATAAGTTACTCTTCGAAAAAATGTCAAAAGATACTTTGGGTATCTAGTTACTCTTTGAAAAAAGGAACTTTAATACTTATCTTCAGTTACTTTTTAAGATACATAATAAGATACTTTTTCAGTTACTTTGTAATTTGTACAAGGTGTCTCAAAAGAAATTGTATATTCCAAAAATCGATAAAAAATAAAGTAAGCCGTTTATCGATTTTTTTTATTAATTATTAAAATACACTCTTTGGGAATTTATTTGTCGTCCAAACGACATTATTTTTAGCGACATTCATTCAATCAAAGACTAAAATTTCTGATGACCGATTGACAGGTAGGCTTCGTGATGGTTCCGTTTCGTGGCGAATAATTTGTTTTGAGGATCTAAGATACTTTTCAGTATCTAAGATACTCTTCAGTATCTAAGATACTTTTGAGTATCTAAGATACTTTTTAAAGTTACAAGATATAGTTCCTTTTAAAAAGTAATCAAGATACTAATTACTTTTTACCAAAACAAAAAAGTAACTAAGATACTGTATCTTAGATACTTTGAAGTAACTAAGTTACCCTAAAGTAACTAAGATACTTTTTTCTGACAGCTCTGCTTTCTTATGAAAGCGCACATACAAAAGATGGAATGGTGAGTGGTTCCATGAGAAGGTATAGTTTTGTTTTACATATATGTGGCATGTATCGACATCCACATCCACCGCGAGCAGGGATGCATCTCCGCCATGTACGTACCCTCACGGTACGTATCCCTCGCTTTCAGACTGTTCACATAATTTCAAGAGATTTAAGCACATATCCTTGGTATCCCAAAAAGTGATTTATTGAAAAAATCTTTTTTTTTTTCAACGATTTCTTGCACCTAGATGAATCCAGTGGCGTACTGCCAGCTCTCAAAAAGGTCGCGAAAAATACACCTGTATTACAACTTAACTTTGCGTGTGAGAAATAGCGTATATGCGAGATGCGGAAAAAACAAATTTACAAATGTATCTTCGACGAAATCCTCGAAATAATTATTTTTTTGATAATTTTTTCAATTCTTTCGGAAACTTTTATATCAAATGGTACTCATTTTTCCTGAAAAAATGTTGAAGATATAAGGTATTCAACTTTTCTATACCACTGAAAAAAAAATTAAGCTCTACTACTATTATATAGTAATTTAATAATTTCTTCTGGAACAATAAAATGAAACAGTCGGTATCGTCAGCATCTTTTTGTAGGAAAACAAGTATACATTGTTTTTGAAACATACAAATACATATTGGAAAAATATTGAAGGTTTTAGTCAAAAACCAAGCAAATTTCGTTGTTTTGTTTTCAGAGTTGGACAGAAATTGAAATTCGATTCATTCCAAAACAGTAAACTCAATTCATTTTGAAAAAGGTGAATTGTGAGTTGCTATCTTTTTCTCGGTGAATTGTAACTTCTGAATCGTATTTCGTGGATTCAATTCACGAAAATGAATTGAAGCCAAAATTCATATTTTTAATTCACAAGCTATTTCCCAAAGCGCATTCTTCTTTTCGTACACTCTTTGTACTAAACACTCCGATGACATCATCAGATATATCTTCAAGCTCCGGTCTGCGTATATTCAGGAATATCAGGATCTTAAATTTGATTAAGATTCTTGTCATCCGTTAGCGAGCATAGTAAATATTTTTTGTACAAATGTTACTATTTCACCAAATTCGAAGAACAATATATAAATTTTTATCAACTTTTCGAAAATACGCGGTTTCTTTATACATATCTAGGCTCGAATATTACCTCACATTCAACCAAATGGTCTAGAGAAATATAAATCACGATGAACGTCGGTTAGCCGTATATGGAAAACAAAAATGGGTATTATTATATGTCAAATTGAAGTACCAATATTTTTTACCACTTCTGGCTACATCGGAAGTCGGTACCCATTTTCTTTCAAAAGGAGCACCTTTTTGTATGTCTACATTTTTCAATACCTGGCATAATTGAAGTAAGTATGCTCTCATATGAATCACCCCACACCAAAAATGGTCCGTTTTCGAGAGATTTGTTGATTCAAAAAGTGTATGATTCCGACTCTCGAACAATTCTTTATAAATAAACTTGGGATAAAATATTTGAAACAGATACTAGTGATTATTCTTGATGTTTTGACTCATATTCTTTTGATATTTCATTCCATGGTCCTATAGGCATAACATTTTCAAAATATTATGCAAGGTTTTCGTAATCTGTGAAAAATTCCGGAGATATAAAAAAGGGATTACATTACGTTGGGATATTTTTCCAATAATGAGATGATTTCACTCATTCCCATGTTATAATCCCTATACTTGAAATTGGCCGTTATTGAGATATGCTATTTCAATTAAATGCACGTATTCACCACGACACTCTGTTTGTTGACCGACGTTACTTATAACAAAAAGCGAATACCTAGTTTTTGATAATTTTGATGTGAATTGACAAATTGGGTACTTCATTGACAATTTTCTCAGGGTGAAATTTATACCATATTTATTTACCCAGTTTCATGTTCCATGTTATATTTCCAAATGGAAAAACCTTCAAAACTCATTGTCTACAGAGGGCCCGGATTCTCGACGGTGATAGAAATGAAACTTCCCCAGGGAGCGATCCCTGACTTGTTTCTACTCTCTCGTTTCAAAACGAGAAGTCGGTATTTTTGAACGTCAGGGAGGTTTTCGAATAAGTGTTTTCAGACGAGCAATGTTGCCAAAGGTTCTAACCAATCATAAACAACTCTTTTTTGACAGAAGAATAGGAACCAAGTTCAAAAAGTCCATGGTCCATTAGAGTTTTCTTCTTTTTTTTCTTACTCTGTGGTTTCATGGTAGTCTTTTGAAAAATTGAAAATGGATAATGCTATGGAATAATTGCTCTCCATTAACAATAAGCAATGAAAAGTTATTGCTACAGCTTATTCATAGATTTTTCAGTTTATCCTAAAGCTTTCACTGTGTTTCAGTTGAGTTTTTCATTTTTCCTAGTTGCGTTTATTGTTTTTACATAGTTTTCTTGTTCCTTTTAATATTTTCAAAGTTTTCTAATTTGGACGATTGTTAGTTTACCAGATGAAATGTATTTTTTATTGAATATTGATTAATATGAAATGTATTTCATTAGCATGGACAGAATCAGGATTCATTTTTTCAGATGAACAAATTGCAAAATATTTGAAAATTGATATATTTTGTTGGCGATGATCAGAAATTAATCAACTTCATAAAATGTATATGATAATAAAAATATCTATAGTTGAATAGGTATTCTATAAATTGATTTTGGGGGATCTCGTTTTAGAAAGTATATATCTAACATACAATAAAATGAATTTTTCAATGTGATCCAAAAATGACATGCAATATTCCATTTATGATGTTGTGGTTGTTAGTGGCAAATAGATTAAATAATGAATGAATTAATATCACATGATCAGTTACCTGAAACCAAACATTTTTTTCAGAATTAAAAAAAAGTTCAGTTCTAGCTCATATACGATAAGAAAATATGTAACCAAATGAACACTACTTTAAACAAGTGAAGAACAAAGACCAGTAAGGAAATATATTGTGAATATAATCTTGACCACTCACTCAAAACATCAAGGAAAACATAACCTAAGAATAAGTGTTCCCTGCCTCGTTCTCTCACAAATCCTAAGAGTTGTATTAATTGCTCCCCAGGTTCTACTGTCATTTCTTTCAAAAGTACGGTTCTCGTGAGAAGACCGTGGATACGTCTACTTTCTCCCATTTGCTCTACTCCCTCGTTTTCAAGAATCGAGGCACAGAAGTGTAGTTTAGTTGTTTTTCGTTAATGAATTTTTGGGTGACAGACAATTTCAATCAATTAGCATTCTAGAAAAACTGTAATTTACAGGTTGTTCAAAAAGTATGTGGTTAAGATAGTTTCACAAGCTGCCCTGTGAATAAATGCCCGAAAGTGAACAGAAATGTGTTCGAATATACACATCTTCTGATGTGTTTTTTTATGTGACATAAAAGGTTTTCTACTCATTATTCATCTTGAGATCTGAACAAATTATTCCCAATAAGAATCAAATGAAGAATCACGGTTACGACAACCGACGATTTAGTCATAGGAAATATTACATGTGAATAAAGTTTTGCCCATTTGATATCTTCGAAATTATTCGTCGAATTCGAGCACCTTGTATGTATGATATGCAAAATGCAGGGCCTCGCGTGGAAATAATGCGAAAACAATGTTTTTACAGTTATCTCCCCGTTGAAGAAACACTAATACAAGCGGCAGTTTGAGCAGGTCTTTGTCGGAAAACTACTACCCTGGCTATATGCCACGCAGGTCATTGAATGACATCTAAGCAAATCCCTGTGCAATAAGGTCTGTTTTCACTGACCCTTAATGCAAGTGTCGTTCGTAGATCGAAATGAGCACCTCCGAATGCGAGCCGAGACTTTTCCTACGAGCTCTTCCTACGAGGCAAACACAATTTTTTCGCAAATCATTCAAAATTCTTCAGATATTAATTAAAATTAAAAAAAAATGCAAATAATTTTATTCACAAATAAATACTGCTTTGAAATTCGCAATAAAGTTACTTGGGTTACTATGGAAACTGTTTTCAAGCATTCATGTAGAACACTAACAGCTGTAAGGAAATATCTTTTCCTTACAGAAAGAAAATCGTGACTTTTTCTTCAAAAAATTTTGTCTGGATTGTCAAAATTTCCTAGCGTTTTACGGAAAATTAATTTTACGGTGAATTGTTTTAAAGCTGAAATCCTAGCTTTTATCAATAAACAAATGAAAATCTCGCAAAAGGGTCCATTTTGGTATGGGGTTATCCACATAGAGTCATACTAAAAGTTTTCCAGATATACAAGAATAAATGTGAAAACGGGGTGGTTGATTTGAGATGAGGTGGTATCGACTTCTGGTATTACCGGAAGTTCTTTATCATTTTCATTTGACATAGCACACCAAAATACCTAATTATGTCAACTCTCAGCATATGATTCCTATTATTTCTCGATACACGGCTAACCGACGGACATCGTGCTGTGCCCTGTATACAATTAAATAAACCTATTTGCAGATGTCATCAGTGACAGCTGAGTTATCATCTGAAAAGTAATTGTATCTGTAGTCAGTATGCCATTGCTTCTTGATACTCCCTCCGCCTCTGGCAGTTTGCTGTATGGTGAGATAAGTTGAAAAAAGTTGAAACTTTTGATGCAGAATGATTGTGTTTTGGAATTCCGAAAAGTTTTCTGTGTCATGAATCATGTTCACGCACAGATGTATTAGATGTTAGACAGATATATTATTATTGAATCCTGCCTGCTAAACAACACACTTGAGTAGTATGTAGTAACGATTTCATATTGTCAAAAGATAAGTCGGCAGCTATCCTTGGTCCAATTTTCGATTATTTAAATTTTTTATCGCATACGCTATCACTAATTTACGGCTGATCTGATTGGTTGCGCATGTGAATGTGCCATGATACCTAAACCAAATTCATTTCAACTAAATTTTGTTTGCAGAACATATGCATCAGAAACGTCTCAATTTTTGGCCCCTTTTGAGTCATCAATGAAACCACGCAGCAATAATTCCCCAACAGAACCCGAAGATTTAAATAGGATTTTGGCTCCAATGGGTACCTCAGCTTCTACAACTGACATAAGTCATCCACTTGGACCTGATAGCAGATCTTTGTCTGCTGATGTTGCCGATTGGAATCCTTTCGAAGAAACTCCGTTTAGCCAAATGACAGAGGACCATATCTTCGGTGCCGAATTTGATAAAATTAGAAGGGGTAGTGGCGGTAGTGAGTAGTTAACCTATATTTATCCATATCATTGATTCATACAAAATATTTTAGAAAGGCAGGTATGAAATATTTTCATCACAGAAAAGACTTCATTATTTTTGCGCGAGTTTTTTTTTCAGTAAAATGTGTAAAAGAAAACGTTTGGTGAATAATCGTTTACCGCACAGCAGCTAGTTTCGACAATATTTTGATACAAACTTACTTATTTTGAGCTACTGAACACGAATCCGAAGTCAAAACGCGGCGCTATACCTTTGTTCGAAAGTTATGCCCCTCCGAAAGTCAAAACAGGTCATATTCTGCCTTCTTTTTTTGCACCGAAAAACGATCGAACAAAAACTTTCAAATGTGTCGAAAGAGTAATTTTTTTTCCTTTTTCCCCTCAATAGTAACAGATACTAAAGAAATTTTCGATTATTGGATACGAAAAGCATGGATACGAAAGGAGGGAAAGTTTGTTCCGTAGTTTTCTGGGTTTGTAACCTACCACAATCTGAAAAAATAGGAATTAATATTGGAATCTATATATTCCAATATTAATTCTTATTTTTTCAGATTGTGGTAGGTTACAAACCCAGAAAACTTTTTTGCATGGTTTTCCGGTATGTGACCGGTTGCCTTTTCCTTAGGAATTGCTCATGTGGCTGGTCTGTTCCTCAAGTTGTATCCGCTGTCCTTCCCAGGTGGAGTCTGATCCAGAAGCATTTTCGTTTTTTTTCTACGGCCCCACTTCGGGCGCCAATATGTAAGAGGATGATTGTGCGAGATCAAGGCAATAGAAAAAATTTTGTACGGCTCCGATTTGAAAAAGTTCATATTTCGTGTCAAGTAAAGAAATTCAAGCTAAAAAAAATATCACCATGAAAAAATGAACTGGTGGCATACTTCATCAATTTGATCGTAAAATTGATAACAGATGATCACTCACCTAACACCAGGCAAATATCGCACATTTAGATTTATCTAGTGATTTATATTTCAACCAAATGGCTGATATTATTTTTTTTCAAATTATATGATTCCTTTGTTTAACACTCTAAAGTTATAGTAGACAGACATTTGAAATGGAACTTCCAAATTGAATATGTCATAAAGAAGTTACGACCGTTATTACCTAAATTCAAATTTTTACAGAATATTTTGGATAGAAAACATATGCGAATGATTTATTTTTCTCTAGTCCAATCTCAATTAAATTATGGTATTTTATCATGGGGGGGAGTTGACCAAATATATCTTAAGCCTTTGGAAATATTACAAAAGTGGTTTTTGAAAATCATATTTAATAAAAACCTGAGATATTCTTCTGATAAATTATATTCTGACTGTGAGATAATGGATATTAGGCAATTATTCAGTTTCAAGATACTCACTTATATATTTTATCATAAAAATTGCATTAATTATTGTAAGCATACTCATGATACACGAAATAAAAATGAAATAACTGTAAAGAATAACATATGTAAAGTAAAGTCACAAAAAATTTTTCTATATTTAGCTCCAATCATTTATGATAAATTACCAAATTCAATCAAAATTACCAAATCGAAATACACATATAAGGAAAAAGTGAACACATGGATTACTGAAACTCCTAGACTATATTTCCAAAATATTATTGAAAGAAAATATCCAATATATCCTGTGTCATGATTATATTGTATCCATTCATTTTTATACTACTATTGATCTTTGATATTTATGATTTTTGTTTATATTCTCATATTCACTCGAATTATATAAAAAATCTAATATAATGTTTCCTCACAACAAGTGCACAACTTCGTGAGGTTCAATTATTTATTCACATATTGTTATGTTTTTTTTTTGCATTGTTATTGATATTTATTGTGAATAAATTGTTATTATTATTATTATTACAAGGCTGAGCCCTGTGCGGGCAAAAGTCGACCAATTATCTTGGGTGCAGAAGCGCTCTGGGCGTCTTATTGATTTTTTCGCTACTGCATTTGGCCCGGCAACGCTATCTAGTAGACGAAACCAATTTTACAGACTTACGGTAGATAGATGAATACAGTACTCTCTATGATATCTTTACGTGTCCTACCGACTAGAAGTGGTTGTTAATTTATTTTACCTCGTAAATTTAGAATCAAGTGATTCCAAGCATGTTAACTCCATCCAAAGGCTGAATAAGATTTACATTGTTTTTTTTAAAAAAGGTGTTTTTTATGTTGCCACTGCATGGAGAACATCATTATTCTTGTTGTTGTTGTCTACACCCTCGCCATTATCTCTTATGTATTTTCTGCAGTTAACTTCAGATCAAGTAGGTTGTTTTCAATGATGAGAATTTTTGTATCATCAGAGCAACCAGTCTACCATCGAAAGCTATCTGTTTTGCCCCGCTTGAAATATCCGATTCAAAGTTGGTGTCTGTCTGTTTATGAATTTGAGCTGACCAATCACCAAAAAACTGAATTTCTCTCTTTTCTATATATTTTTTTAATTCGTTAACGTCGGCATATTTCCGCTACCAAGGCCAATCACCGACGCCGCTGAGCACACTTTCCCCAACCGGAAATTTTCCGAACCCTCTGGTATTTCAACCAACGATAGGGATCTTTTACGAGCCCAACATCCATGGACTCGGGACCGCCGGCTTTACGTCCCCTCCGAAGGACGGCATATCCTCAATATATCTTGTGCTTATTGATATATTGCCTGCGAGCTATGATATGCTATTTTGCAGCAGTTGTATGGGGCTTTCGACGCGGTCTTTCCCTGCATGAGGTCACCCATTCAAGAACTAACCGCGTCGGCGCTGCTTAACTGCAGATATCAAATGACTGTCAGTCAACCTGAAGAGCTGGGCCGTGGTCTCTTTTCTTTAGTTAATACCTTATGATTACTCTTATTTTTTTTATCAGTAATGATCAACTTTGTATGTGGGTTGCGAAATAACAGCAAAATAATTAAGAGTATCGATGTTCAATATAAAAATTCTTTAAACTATTTTACTGACCTTATCTCTTTTTTTACATCCAGTATTATTATGTTTAGTAAAAATATAATTATTTCGCTTTGTGTGACAAGTTAATTTGTAATTTTGCGAAAATATCTTCTTCGCTATAGCGAATTTCTCATACACTGGAAAAAATCCCTGAACTATCGTAATATATGAATACCTTGAATTGTTTGCTCTTTCGTGAATATATCCAAAACCACGGTGTCCCTTACGGAGAGGAACTCGTGTTCATTATGGTAGATATATGCATATGAAATATGAAGTCACTTTCAGTTGATAATATTTTTCCCTAACTCGAGAATTTAGGTCCTGCAGAGAATTGAGAGTAATGGAAAATATTTCTAAGTCGAATTACTACTCGTAGATGAGAGCATCGAAACGAGATGTGCGTAAATAATGACCTTGGCCGAAATGAAACCAAAACGGTTTGCTTACTGTTATCTCGCAAGCACAAGGTGGATCAATTGACTATTTATGGAACAGTGTTTCTTTATATGAACTTTCGTTTCATATATTTATCCAGTCGTCATTTTTTGTTTTATTTGTTATCTATGACAATTCGCATATAATCAGGGGTAATATAATAAGTGGTATGATTATTACTGATAATTTTTTGGAATATTAATGAATTGCAATCCCAAAGCTGAAAATACAACGAGTCCGCAGGACGAGTTGTATTTTCTTGCATTGGGATTGCCAATAAATTGATATTCCAAAAAATTATAGGTTATTAATCATACCACGACATAGGACGACAATATATAACCCCTGTTTGAGCAAAAATTGTTGAATTGCCTGGTAATTGATTCTTTATTTCTGGCCGTATTCAAGGGAATACTCTTTTCCACTGCTTCATCTATGATACCAATCGCCATTTGTCCCCAACGATCGCTCATATTGATTAAGAAATATAATTAATCAAAACACATAGATTTGACGTTTATAATTTAAATCATTATTTTCACTTGACAGCTAGTAAAACAAAAACTAAGCAGGTTTATCACCGTGAAAATACAGCGACAAGCTGAATTTCAAAATTTGAAATAGACTGATTGGTTGTTAAGCAAGGAGATATATTGTCAGTTAAATAAAATTTGAGAATATTCGCGCTTTACGATGCCATGTAAATGATTTCTGATTGGTATAGGCGAGTGATTCTTAGAATGACTCTCTAGATGTTCTCATCACTGAATTGATGTAATATACTTGTTTAGCAGACTTCTTTATGGAAGTTTCGGAGAAAAGCATCAATTATTTTTTTTACTTTTTTTTTACCAAACTTATCACCTTATAGAGATGCAAAAAACCTTCAGAATGACGTGTTTTCGAGGTCTATGTGGTGATTTGTTGCTCAGAGAATAGCAAAAAGAGTTGAGATTTGCTTGATATTAAATAAATAATAGCAATTCAAAACATGCTATCCGTCTTTGTTATCAGATGAAGCGATTGGTTTTGAGATACTATATGAGGGAAAAATTTCAGATCAGTTCATTGAAGAGGTTCTGCAGGATTGTAATTAATTGTAAAAAAAATTTCTTTGCAATACCATTGATTACCAGTGATGGAAAACAATGATTCTAAGGATACTTTCTAAAAAAGAAACAGTTCTATCGAGTCAATTAAATGTAGCTCGGAAAATGTGGTTTTTACTACCGTTGATGCCATTGCATAAGTACTGTTTTTTTTTTACTTCAACAAGAAATAGATTATATGTGGTGGTTTTGATTGTAGAATGATAATATTTCAATTGTACTGAAAACCTGACATTTTCACACCTACTTTGAAGAGAAAAAGATTGTTTTGAGTTCATCTGGAAGTTAGCATACAATTTTCTCGAGAATTGGTAGCTACAGCTGCTAAGAAAATACACCGGTTTAAAAATAAAGAATTGTTTCGAGGCGAATAATGATGATGAAAATGGAATCATCAGTGATGCTTCAAACATGTTGCTTGAATACCCCTAGTTTCTAAGTCAGTGGTGGGGGACCATTATGAAATGGTCAAGAGCATTATGATCTTCAAAGTATCGTTATGGAGAATTAGTAGACAAATAATTCAAGAAATGGGTGCAAGCGTAGGCACGTATTTCAGGCCCATTAACCTTCATCAGTACGGTATAGCCATGTGCAAAGATAGCTAACGGAGCCAACTGTACATTTTTTTGTTTCACTCGAGAAACCTTGTGTTAACAAGGCAAAAACTGACTGAACCTGATTCAGTAGGTATTGTGCAAACCGTGTTGTGCTATGCACGCATGTTCATCCAATGAAAGCGAACAGCGGAAATAGATTGGGAACCGTAAAAATTAAAATTCAATATAACTTTTTCCTTTGGGAATATATTAATCCAGACTGAATATAATATCGAGGATAGGTATGATATCAAATATGAATTCATTTGCTGAAGACTAAAAAGTGTTAGAAAAATAACAGGACGAATCGACAATATTTGTTTAACCTTTACTGCTGAATCCCTCAACTGAATATGGTACAAAAAAAGTAATGGAGCCAAAAACAAAAGTCAGCTGCACATTTGTTGTTTCAGACAGGAGACCTTGTGTTCACAAGGCAACAACTGACTATGAACTCGAATATTGTTCAAACCGTGTGACGAATTTTTGAAGTTGTGGTTTGTACTCTTCTTCGTCCGATGAAGTCGAGCGGCGGAAAGAAAGAATGAGAACGGTAAAAATTAAAATAAAACATCTTCGAGAATGTATTTTGTAGAACCTTAAATCTAATCAAAATATTTTCATTCACTGAAGACAAAAGAAAGTAAAAAAAAAACGGATAAATCGATCCACAAATATGAAAATACATAGATCAACAAAGATAGTGGTCTCGGTAGTGTAGCGTTAGCACGTCCACCTTTCAAGTGGAAGGCCGGGGATCAAATCCCCGCCAGGCCACCGTGCTGGGTAATCACACGTTAAAAGGTAAGGCCTCGTTAATCCATGGCTCGCATAATTTTCGACTTCTGAGGGTTGGCGTTTGTCAGCTGGTTAACGGAATGAAAAATTTACAATTTTTAGAGCACAATCTGCATTAATAAGCAGAATACTTATTTATCAAACTGTAAACATTTTTTAATTCCGTTCAATTTTTTGTACCGAAAGTACAATTTTTTATCATTTTCTGACTAGTTATCAAGTTGGTCACCATCCAACGTTACTTTTTCGGCAGCTATTCACTTTTTTCGACACTGGTAAACACTAACATTCAGGAATTCCGGAAGCTGAGCTTATCAAAATTTCATCTCCCCCGCTTATGAGTTATGAACCCCAATTTTTTGGGTCACGCCAACGTAGACCCCCGTCGTGTTTCCCATGTACCCGGGGGGTCCACCTGGACCACTTTGGGAATCAGTGACTTAGAACAATCTTTTTTTTTTGTTCAAAAAAGGTGTAAAGGTTTTTAATACAACTGAAATCATCATTCTACGATTAAAATCAACAAAGATAATCAGTATTGTTGAGATAGAAATAACAGTACTTTCATAATGACATTTAACGGTCGTAAAAACAATATTTTTTGATCTAAATCGAATCGCTTTGATAGAGCAACTATTTTTTCACAAGGTATGTTGCGAAAAAAATGTAGTTTTATATAAACAATTACAATTATGCGGAATCTATTCAATCAATCGATCTGATATTTTTACCACATATAATATCTCAAAATCGGTCGCTCCACTTGATAACAGAGACAGATAGCATGTTTTGCAATTGCTGTAATTTATTCAATATTAAGCGAATCTCAACTTTTTTTAACTACCCTCTCGACTTCGAAAATACGCAATTTTGGAGGCGTTTTGCTTCTCTATATAAGGTGATCACTTCGAAAGTTTAGTAAAATACTTTTTACACGCAAGCAAAAATACGTGAAAAATGTGTTATTAATTTACTTTAACGAATCCTACGCAAAATTTAGATAGCTTTCATTTCAATGTACCTATACTACCTGGAACATCCATCAGATTGCTGAAGCGGCCGGCAATTGTCTTGACGAAAGCTTATTTCCCTAGTCTATCTAGTCACCTTCGCTGAGAGCATACATACCAATGTTCATGAATATCACAAAAAAGTCATCCAAGAACTGAGATATAATAATAATCAAATTATTCGGGAATTTGAAAAACACATTTTTTATCAAAACGTTCGAAAAGTGATATTGATTATTAATCATGCTATAAGGAAGCAAATCAAAAACAAATATTGCAATACGACAAAAAATATTAACATGAAAGTATAAACTCAAAGCCATATTATTAGTATCAGAAACTGAGACTTAGTTGAATGATGAAAATAAAGTCTAAAGATAAATGAAATTTGCATTAGTGTCGGAAGAGTAGAATAACTCAAACAAAGCTCTTGATAGACTCAAAATGATATTTGATTTTATAAGTGTACCAATATACCAAAAACATTATATATTTAGAAGGGGCAAATATCCAAGTTCCCTTAGAAAAAACAAAATGAAGCATCTATATAAAGAAGACAAATGTGAGTGCTCAAAGTACAGGCCATCACTCTAATCTCTTGTCTTGCTCAAATCATTGAAACTAAGGAAATTAGGTCTCCATACATTTTTGGAAGAATACCATATTCTTTAAAACATGGGTTCAAAGAAGCCAAGTCCACCTCAGTTGGAATAGCTCTGCTAACTTCAAAATTCTACGACACACTCGATAAAGGAAAGCCAACGCTCTTTATCTCCGTGGACTTTTTGAAATTGATACTGCGAGTCATTAAAAACTCGTCAATACACTAGTGAATCTCGGCATCAGGGAAACGAGGTCAAACTTACTTTAAGGCTATGGAAAGCAAAGTGTCGGAAATCAAGGTACTCTAAGTGAAATCAAAACTGATAAACACGGCGTGCCGCAAGGTACCTTCCTAGGCCCACCTCTTTTCAATATTTACCTGAATGACTTATTTTTTCTAGATGACCTTTCCAACTGTCTAACTCTATAACTTATCGCTGTGCGAGGTATCAAAGAACATTATATTCATTGTTCGATACTGAGGGCAAAATAGAAAACAAACTCAACCTTACGTAAATAACATCAAGTGACCTGTATTTCGTTATGAATTTTCTAGAACGAAATTAATCTTGTTAGCATTTTTCACGTTGCTAACGTACATTTTGACATGCCTCTAGAGTATTTGCTCACTGTCAAGCCACACTTGAGTTATGTAGTTAATTCAGGTTTATTTTCTATCATCTTTATGTTCAAAATGTGTTTTTGATAGATAAAAACATTATCATTATTAGTTTCAAAATATAGTTTCTTTTTATTTTCAATATTTCACACTTCGAAGTCGGTGCACCCTCTTATATTTTCCGTCTCCGTAATAAATATTTGATTATGGTTAATAAAATTTTATAATGCTATAAAAAAGTTTTTCAGTCACTATGCCATATACATTTTTTATAATATGATGATTACCCGAAAATTCGCATGTAAATATAATCATTCAAAATAGCATCACATTTTGTTGCAAAACTTTAAATGAATCGTGATAAAAATATTATTCATCAAGATTCGCGTCAGACTATATATTTCTAAGGTATATGAAGGATTATCACGCCTTTTTGAATGCTGGGAGTGTTTTTTTCTAACGAAAATTATTCTCGTTTTCAGGTTTGCAAGGTATGAAGTCGAGGGAGAATTTGATCATGTCGGAGGATCCCTTTGGTAGCGCCCCTTTTACTCTTCCTATTCGTTCTCGCGATAGGAATCACAAAGGACTACATTCCTCAGGTAATCAAGATTAATGGTTCATGATTTTTGAATTGATGCTTCTATCTTGTTATTGTTGCAATTTGGAAACTGAGTACCTAGTAGAGTTTATCCAATGGAATGTCTTGTTTTACATTTTCTTATTGGATGTATCCTAATTTACAGCCCTCTGTAAGAAATCAGTTGAACAAGGCTTTGCATAGAAAAGCATTTCCTGAGAAAGAAATGAGTATAATAATATTTTTCTGACAATCATGTGACCGAGGTATTCTCAACGATTTTTATTTCTGGACTAAAAAATAGTATTGTTACTGTTATTGCTTTAATGAATCGATATGATGGGAAAATAACAAGATCTGTTACCAATTTATCAGGCTATTGGTATACGCAAGCTGGGCTTGTCTGGATCATTGACTTCTCAGATTTGTTCGTTAATACCTCACTCATAATAACAAATATTATTAATAAACTATTTTTTTTTCATCCACCACCTTGCTCGGGACATTAGCTATGCAACATCATTCACTTCACTTGACCATTTTATTACATTATCAATACGCTTTATAAATTTCTTTTTGCTTGTTATCATCACAGTATATTTTTTGTGCGAATATAGTTCCTTTCATTAAAAAATAATTCTCATGAGATTTCCATAATAATTTGATGGCATCATATTTCTAGGATATTAATTTATAAGCCCAGTGAATAAAATGAGTCACATGTCAGAATAGTATTACTGAAAAAAGTATCCTCTACAACTACTTAGCCCTTTGTCTGTTGGGTTGATCTGAAGTTAACAAAATGCTATAAGCTACTTTTGCAAAATTTTGTTTCACTGAATACTTGTACAATTACATTACATTTTATCCATCAATGCGTAAAATTTGAAGACATAGCAAAATGTCTCGAACATAATCGAGTTCTTTTATAGTGGTTAAAAATAACCTGCAGATTGTTACATTCTTGAAACATGAAAATTCTTAATCCATCAGTTACTTTCTTTATCATTGAACATAACTCTATCATGAGTTTCATTTCCAGAAGTGTCTCTCAAAAACTCTTCTGTACTGCGCCAAGAAATACTTTGCATCTCATCAGAGGACACGTGGCTTGTAGTGGAATGATATGAAAACGAAACTCTGAAAAATTAATCAAACATGAAAAGAGAAAAATCTTGAAATGAAGTTTTGAGTAGGCTGTACATACACTAAGGATCCTTGATTCCGTTCAGAAAAATGCTATTCGTCCCGTTGGTGATGCTTTTATAGAACATCATTGAAAAGTTGTCGAACTCTCAGCACTCCACATATTATATATTCTTTTTCTTCCGAAATAATTTTGATTGACCTCTCGTTTGTGGTAGTCTGGAGACCTGTCAAACATATGTTTTTTTATGTGGACCATGAGATTGAATTGATATATATATATATATATATATATTTATATATATATATATATATATATATATATATATATATATATATATATGTTGTTGTTGAGTTCGGGTTGAACCGCGTCTGGAGTTTTGTTCTCGACGTTTCGGCTCCGATTTTGGAGCCATTTTCAAGAGGTGAATGTGACTTCACGCTGAGGTCTCAATCTGCCTACTCCTCAGGTGTTGTCACAGGGGGCAAGGGTTTGTGACTTGACGCCGGGGCCTCAATCTGCCTACTCCCCAGGTCTCGTCACGAGTTCTTTCTAAGGTCTCAATCTGCCTACTCCTTAGATCGAACTGAGGAATCGAGGGATGTTGGGTAGGATTTATAGCAGCGGGTGCTACTAAAGGACCGTCGGATGTCTTGGTGGGGACTGGGCATCTGGAAATTAGGGGTTTCCATGCAGTTGGAAGTCTCTGGCCGTCGTCACGTTTATTTAAGCAGGAAGGTCGCTTCTCGATTTCGATGGCCTCGCGAATTATACGAGCTTGTAGTGTTTTTGCTGTGGCGATGGTCTTAGTGTTCGCAAAGTCTATATTGTGTCCTGTCTCTTGATGATGTTTGGACAGAGCTGAAGATGGGTCTGATTTTCGGACAGCAAGTTGATGTTCGTATACTCTACTTGTCACACGTCTGTTGGTCTGGCCTACATATGTTCTATGGCAATCGGAACATGGTATTTCATATATACCCTGTGATTCGTTGACAATTTTGTCCTTGGGGGAACGGAGGAATGTGGAGATTTTGTTGCTGGCTGTAAATATCGTTTTTATGTCCTGTTTTTTGAGAATTCGGCTGATTTTATCCGAACACATAGTACGCCTCTACGGGGAGGAAATACTAAAACTCACCAAAACCTATTCCTCACTCCTCATCCGAAGATCCAAACTTCTCTGCGATCTCACTTTCCTCAAATCCTGCAGAGACCACGAAGTCATTCCCAAAGCATTCCAACTTAAGCATCACGACAAGTCTTTCTCAGCCAAACACATCCTTGGTCGCGCTAGCCAGGCCCTCATCCGAAAAACCATCCACGACATCAGACGCAACCTTCATTCCAACAATATGTCCTTATACCAATGCTACGGCACGTTATCACTCGACAAAATCCATCCACTCATCTGGGACACACTTCTCAGAATCTCTCAAGAGAAAGCAGACCATATCAGCATACAAAAAACCGAAACCCATAGGAAAAAACTATCAGTTCTCCTGAAAACCAACATTCCGAATCCATCAACATCCAATCCGCGGAAACCTATCCGAACATATATATATATATATATATATATATATATATATATATATATATATATATTTGATCGGCTAGGCTTCCGCGGTCAGAAATGTGCTGGCTGGAACTTCCGGTTGATCCGCGTCTGGAAAGATTTACTTGTCTACGTTTCGACTCCCATTTCGGAGCCATTTTCAAGACTTAGTGACCTTGCGTCTAGGTCTGAGTTGTCTCACTAGCTGGCTATCATCACTGGAGAACGAGGATAGAAGGTTGGTGGGATTTAAGGGTTCATTAGTAGTTGTGGCAGGATCAGGTATCGGACGGTCGATGGGAGGTTCGAACGGATTGGTTCCCAAGTCGGAGTGGATAGAAGTATGTCGGACCAAAAGTGGTTTCCAGGTATTGGGGAGTCTTTGAGAATCGTCGCGTTTATTGAGACAGTTGGGACGTTTTTCGATTTCAATGGCTTCACGGGTAATTCTGGTTTGGAGGGTTTTGGGAATTCGGCTGATTTTATCCAAAACCCTCCAAATCAGAATTACCCGTGAAGCCATTGAAATCGAAAAACGTCCCAACTGTCTCAATAAACGCGACGATTCTCAAAGACTCCCCAATACCTGGAAACCACTTTTGGTCCGACATACTTCTATCCACTCCGACTTGGGAACCAATCCGTTCGAACCTCCCATCGACCGTCCGATACCTGATCCTGCCACAACTACTAATGAACCCTTAAATCCCACCAACCTTCTATCCTCGTTCTCCAGTGATGATAGCCAGCTAGTGAGACAACTCAGACCTAGACGCAAGGTCACTAAGTCTTGAAAATGGCTCCGAAATGGGAGTCGAAACGTAGACAAGTAAATCTTTCCAGACGCGGATCAACCGGAAGTTCCAGCCAGCATATATATATATATATATATATATATATATATATATATATATATATATATATATATATATATATATATATATATATATATACTGTCAGATGAGTATTCAACTGCCAGGCCAAGCCCTTCGATTGGCTGTTGAGGACTTAGCTGACAACTGAATTATTTATCAGTAGTTTGAAAAACCGGCCCTCATTATATGTCCTGCCAACACATATTCTTCGAAAAATGCATTATGGAAAATTAGCGACTATTGGCTTGTTGGTGATAATGGCCCAAGACCCGAGCTCGATCTATCAGTTGTCAGTTTCTCTTAGAGTAATATACAAGTACTTCTGTGAATATCCTTACACTGTCAGATGTATTCCAACGCTTCTTTATTTTCGAAGGGAGAATTTTTTTCGGCTGTTTGCTATTCACCAGCCTTCTGTATAGGTGAAGCGTCATTCGCATTTTTCCAATTTTTGTTCATCACCAGTGTTCAAGTATGATCACATATTCCAAATCTTGTGGTAATATAGCAAGTTCAACAGTTTTTTTCCTCTTTTTTGGATTATCTAGGTTCTTGATTTGGGTTAGTGTGAACCTTTCATTATTGATCCACCATCGTTCTATGCATTATTGCATGCATAACGCCTTTGAATATTTATTATTCTCATTGGTTGTTATAGCTGGTTTTCCTATGTGGAAGAATTTGGAACATTGAAATGAGTCGTGAGATTTTCATTTTGACAGACCATACAAGATTTCACCTAATTAAGCATGTGATCGTATTACTATTAAGTTTTAACAATTTTCTTCTCTCTAAAATGTTTTTCCGAGTGCAAAGCATATTTGTGCTGAAATCTTTTATATTTTGGATTGGTTATACTACTAAAATAAATTGGTATCTATCCATGTCCATTCATTCTCTACCACCAGATTATATAACGCTTTAATTCATCAAATATTCCCAATGTAAATAATATTTTTCAGGAATCAATATTGTTATTTGTCAAATGAACTGCTGCTTGGACAGTGAGTACATTGAAAGGCACTGAGTACTTTTTCCTGTACCTCAGTAACTTTGTCTTCATTCTTGCAAGGAGCTTATAACACTAATACAGGATGATTCACGGTGGGTGGCACATTACATGTTTCTGGTGAACCAGACAAAGGATCACTTTGAAAACTTAATAAAGGGCATATTGGACATCCTCCACCCAACTAAAATATTTTCGACAATGCGGTGTTGCCACTTCTTTTAGAAAGTAGTAGGAACTTCGTTTTTGGAAATGGAACACCCTGTATATAATATTATTTTTCGGAATCTACAACAATAACCCGACAACTTTCCTTGATATCGCCCTATACTAATCTGTTACCATTTTCGAAATATGAATTAATTTCAATGTTTTTCTTCGGAATTCATGACTTATAAAATGGTGATATCTTTGAGTTAAGGGGGGGGGGGGGGGAGAGAGGCAGGGAGGGGGGGAGGGGGAGGGGGGGGGGCAGAAAAGCGACAATCCACCGAAGCCCGAAAGGAAAAAGGGGAGGAACCCCACGCGGTCCACGATAGTTCAGGGCGCGGCCCCGGGGAAGAAATACTATGGTATCGAAATTTGGTTTGGAGTTAGGTGATACTTGCAGGCTTCCCACACTTCAGCCTAATCTCCGTTACTTCAGTACAGGGTGGTAAAAACGTAGTTTTTTCGTTTGCTTCAGAAAGTGACTGAAAGTTGATTTTTCCAAATGGAACACCCTATGTATTATTCTATGTATATCATGCGTATACCTAACTAGTCAAGTTTTGAACTTATGAGAATTTATTTGTGAAAATTGAAAAAAAAATAATAATGAAACACGAAAATACTTGAAAGTGGAAACATTGATATGAATGGTAATAAAATAGTAAAAACATTCATGTGTAATTCATACTGATACACTTATTCATCCAAAACGAATGATTCACAAAATATTTTAATTCTGTTTCTATTTTCTATAAATTGAAAGAAACGATCAACATTTCATCTCAGACATAATCCCAGCAATATACTGGTCATATTAGGTCAAATGCATAATTGGATATCACACAAATGATGTACAGTGTATCAATCTTCTTTTATTTTATTTTTCCCAAATCTAATGAAACGATGGAAGTAGCATGTAGTGTTTTTTAATTTCAAAGATGGAACCCAACGAATGAAGGCTGTTTTTATATGTATTTCTAGATACGGATACTGGAATTTGAAATGAAATAAAATTTTATGTTATTTTATTAATTATATGACAGTACTGATCCTAAATATCTTCATCATTCCATATTACTAGTCATAAATATTTCATTTAGAGTTTTGTTATTCGTATAACTATTAAGAGGACCTCACAAATATTTTTGAAAAATATAGTATCATATAAGCATTTAAGAGAGTCCAAAATATACGTGCCGGAAAAACGACTTTCATAGTGATATTTGTATAAATTTTCGAAAAAATTTGAAGGCTCATCTCGGTAATATGATAACGAATTCGACATTTTTTTCACTGAAAGTTGACAAACAAATCAGTCTCTAAATTTCCCAAGCATGTAATTTTTTTTATTCGGCAGTACCGTCTCAAAATACATTATATTCGATTATTTTTAAAGTGCAACATTTTTTTTTTCTAATATGAGTAGCTTTTGGTGCTAGCTCAAGTAACAATGCAATTTCAATAAATCTCCCAAATGCCTGACTTAGCAGATGTAGTTGAAACGTTTCTAAATTTACAAATGCTATTGCCGTAATTTATTAAATTTATTTTCTGTTATTTTGGACATTTATGATACCGATAAGGTAGTTATACAGCGCGATCGTAAAAAACTCCCTCCTAACTTTTGAACAGGACAAGAAGTCAAGGTTTACGTGAGAAGGTACTATTTTTATTTATTATTCGCGACGTTACGCTTCCAAGAAAGCGGTTTGAATCAATCTTAGACAAACTAGGCATATGAGGAACATGAAAATTGCTTATTTTGGTCCAGTAGATGATAAATGTTGTGCTGGTAATTTTGCTCTAAGAAATATTGCCATTGATCTATGTTTGAAGATATCATTTGAAAAAGACATTCATTATCGAAATATATTTATTCAATTCTGTATGAAGTCGGGATATATTTTAATTCAAGAATTTCAAAACCGAATCAAACGCCGGTTTCTCTGGGATTACCAGTTAGTGAGATTAATGTTTGTATGATAGTCATCATTCATTTTATGTAGTAAGGACAAATAACGTTCTCATTTCTCAAATAATTCAATTGAAACTGATTATGAATAAGATTGAAACCCGAATTCTTCTCATAAGCTTTATCGGATTTTTGTTACATGAATAATTAGACCAGTGTAATAAGACCAATAAAGAAGTCCCTGGAATTGATTTCTGTAAAACCGTCAGTAGATGATGAAAACACGTAATCTCGTTCGCACTATCGCAGGAAATAAGCTAACTTTTTGGAAGTCAAGAAACCCGGAAATTATCGGATTTGGTTCAGCTTTTTGCCGGTAAACTCAAATTCCGTCGATCCTAACAAAAAGTTCACTCGTACATAAATCAGATCCTTTATAATACTGCCACGAATCAATTAAAATTGACCAATGTAATCTAGGGCAAAACTCCATTTTTTATGTTTTGAGAAAAAAAACGACCCTCTTTCGTCTGTAATAGCCAAATGGTTGAGCTCAGAGGGTCTTGACATTCCCCTTTCTTCCTCTACCCAACTTGTTCGACTGGCACGTCTATCAACTCGGTTTTCAATAGATCCAGAGATGTCTGTGATGTTTTGTCACGAATCCACGTACTCAATGATGAAAACAATTCCTTAGTGTGTGAAAGAAGGCTGTTTGTTGTGGATGAATGATCAGGAATAGCGTGAAAGACAAGAACATTTGTTCAGGAATCTTACCTGAATCAGGGTCTAGCCGATATACTAGAACCAAACCACACGGATTCGGGTGTAAAAATAAGTGTACAATGTATGAGGCAGATATTTCAGCAGATTTTGTGACCAAATAACGAAAGAGTAGATATCAAGTATCCGAAAAGATGTATATCATATCAAGAATCAACTGTGATTCTGATCTGGCAGTTGCGGAGGCCAAATATCATGGAGCAATTGGATCAACCACTTGGGTGCTTCAGACCTATGAAAGTCGAGCAATGGTGGTTTTATGCTCGTAAAAATTTCATAGAGGTGGAGAACACAGCATTTGAAGGGCTTCAATTTATGCACAAGTTGATGATCTGTAGGATGAACAGTTTTTAAAGCTACGGGCAAATGATTGAAAAAGTCTGAAAATTTGGGGTTTTTTTGGCTACCAAACATTGAGCTCGTTTTCTGTGATGGTGCATATTGAGGTTACTGATTTTTAACACATACTTAGGTATTAAGACAATTTTTCGCTTTCCGGAAATCACTTCTATGTCCGGTTCTTATTTCACTAAACTAAATCGGCTGTTCATATTTGAATATTAATAAATTAATTGTCATGAACCTAGTCTTCTCTTGATATTTGTTCTGTTCACAAAAAAAAAATCTTTTGCTAAAAAAACAGGTTCTGTTTCAGAGGTTTTCGATCTGTGTTAGGTGTAAGTGAATAAGCTTTGCCATTTCAAACCAATAACAATACAGCTTCAAAGAATAGCCTGTGTGTATATGGAGGATGTCAGATCTGTGGGTTTTTCATATGTACTCAATATTTTCTTTCATTCAAAAGTCATTCTTACTATTGGATTTTTCATTATGGGGTGACTGTATATTGAGAAATTTTGAAATATTTTGCTCATCTCATCTGATATTGGGCCTGAATAAAATGCTGCATACTCGGCTCGAATTTGATCATATGTGAAACTGGTTTCTTTAATTGCACGATTCCATGAGATATGATGATTTCATTAATTTTCTAACTTTTGAAGAATGCATTTCATTAGAGAAAATATGTATAACTCATTTCTGTGCAATAATGTTTATATAAGTTGATATTACGTTTTTGAACTTTTTTTTAATATTTCAAATCACCCATTATATCTAATGATTTTGGAACAGCTTTTTTTAGGACTATTTTTATTTTCAAATCGTTTTGTTTTTTCTTGATTTTTTTTGCTCTTCGCTTCTTGGTTTCCTCTTTGTCCATTAATTTTCTGTCTTTGTTTTTCTATTAACTACTTAGATATTGAAGAATTTGTATTGTGATTGTCTGTACTAACTAGAAGATTAACATTATTCTTGTACAGCTATTATTGTATTTTATTTAGCAATAAAATTGCTTTATGTTATAACTCTCTCTTTATTTAACCTCACTTCCAAACAAAATTTTGCTTCTGAACTCATCAATGGTTTAAGGAATAATCAGGCTAACCTTGAAATTAACCATATCATTTTGAGGCCACCTGTGAATGGTTGAATATACACCTGCCAAGGGTAGAAAAATAACAGACTTCTAAATTGGTTGGTAAAACTGAGGAAATTTATCTTCTGAAGTTTTCCATGGTATTTCTATTACTAAAAATGGCTGTTCCAGAATAGTGGTGGTGGGATCTCACTTTTCTAATATTAAAATTGTGACTTTAAAAATATTTTTGCCATCAAGAATCTCATCTTTAAAATTCGTAACATTATTATGAAAAACTTTTACTGTTGATGGGGATAGTTTATCAAATTTTTATATACTAGGTATAGTATCATAATCTAGGACTGATATACTGTACATATTGTTTAACCCACTTCTATTACTTTGAAACAGCCCATTTATTGTCAGTTTATTTTCTGCTATTGCTGGTAAATTAAAAAATACAGGTTGGTATTTTTAAATTAAAAGTTGGGAGTACAAATTCTGCCGATAGCCTATATTGAAGTTTTACGAACATATTCTGATAGCCCATTAACAATACCAATGGCGAAGTGTGAACAAGTTTCTGAAATCTCTGCGACAGAAGATAGGGCCAAAAATAGAATTTGCAGTTTCTTTCCTGGAATAGAAAAACTTGGAGAATTTTTTTTCATCATTCAATGGAACACTGAAATAAGCAACTTGTATAAACTAAAAACTACTACCCCACATTCCTGTAGGGTTATTGACTCCAACTAGATAAAAGAGTTGGATGGATTAAGAAAAACTGTTCAAACTAAGAATGCAGGATTATGTATTTTCGACGAGTTGAGGGCAGATTCTTCATACTCAAATCGACGATATAAACCAACCAACAAATAAATCTCGCCACCAAAATTACAACGAATCTTCTGTACGAGAAAGAGTTTTCTTTGTATGGTGACCCTTGGACGACTGACATTATATGACGCAGTTAAAAAGCATTTATCATTTCTATAACTCACTTGAAATATCAAGTGAAAGAAGTGCGTAAGTCCTCTTTCGTTGCGTGGCACCATATATTCCGAAGAAAACTTACATCATACACAAAATATGGGGTAGAAATGTTATCACGAGAGAGATTTTTATAGTTTGGTGGTTTGAATCACTCGATTCAACTATGGACAATTATTTGGTTATCCTTGGAAAAAACTATGAGTTTTCCGCATCAGAAACCTCATCCATTATTCGGATAAAATACATCTCATTACTGACGAAAATCTATTCAAATTCAAACAAAACTTATACATCATAGTATTCAATATTTTAAAATTGCTTTGTATGTCAAATCGACCTCAAAGTCGCTTTATAGTATTGACACCATAATCATTGAAGGGTGCGTTTCAGTAGTTTCACTCTCAGTTGCAAGAAAATTAACGCCATCAGCGCCTTCGGTGGTTGTTGACCCTAAGTTGACACTAAGCCCAGTACTATGCAAACCCCAATGAATGATCTTGCAAAATATAGTACAAAAATACACTCTCATGAACATTCACAACTACTTCTTTGAACGTAACTCATCCCCTCAACAACTATACATTCAACCTAGTTTTAGGAAGAAAAGTTTTAGTTTCTGGTAAACCTAAAAAAATAGTAACGTTTCAACATCGCTGTCTTGGCCAATGGGTATTTCATCCTCCGTGATTGATCAATTTGGTAGAAATCAGCTTGGAGTATAAATACATTTTCATGTGGAAACTTGTCTAGATATCAGTTACCTCAACACACCAAATCAATATCATTTGCACTCGATGCGCGTTTCGCTAACAGTTTTACCATCTTCAGGAGAAGAAAAATTACTTTAACTGTGCAAGTATAATCAGTGTTGTTTTTTTTTGGGTGATTGATCTCTTTGAAAAGTTTCCTCTAGATTATTTGTCGCCAGAAAACGAATCCTCCGACTAGTATTTGATATTATTATGATTTAGTGTCAGACCTCCGAAAGAATATTTTCAAGAAAGTAAAATACAAACGCATTCTCTCTTACCGAAAATACTCATTGTAGGGACGTCAAGTTTGGAAAAGGGCATACACAATATTTCTATGAAATGTTTTTAAGGTCAAACGGCTTAATATGATTCCAAGCAAAGCCGCATGTTAATGCGAGATATCATTTTTAAATAATTTGATCATTTGTCTGGCGATTCTAAAAAGGCTGGTTATTCATAACAATGTTCAAGTTTGGATTGGAGGCCTTAGTTTCATAGTTTTTCATTCACTCCATCGATTCGATTTCATCCTTGAGAGACTTGTGTGAGATATTAGCAAATAATCATTCAATTCAGTGCAATGTTCAAGGAAATGATAAATATTATATTTATCTTGACCACCGATTGTTGAATACTGAGACTTAAGATGGAAAATGATGAAGTATAAGTCAAGCGAGCGACTTCGAAGAGAACTAAAAGTTGATGTTGGGATGAGCGTTAAACCAATTTGTTCTGAAAAGTCGTAGCTGTACATTGTTTTAGAATTGGAAATATTTGAAATATATTATCAGATAAGAGAGATTTCCAAAAATACTTTTCAAGAGGTAGGTTTTCCTTTCCATTATGTTTTCTCAACATGATCGAAATGCATGCATGTTTATTAATTCAAAGAATTTTATTTCAGTTAAAGGAGTCTCTAAAAAACCGATGACAGAAACCTTATTAGAGGAAAATGTAACGTACGATTCTTCACCTGAACATAATGTTGTGCTGTCTGATGGAGAGGCACTTCTGAATACAGAATTGGAGAGTGATCAGCCTTTGTCGCCTCCGTATGTGAAGGCACCTTTGGAAGATAGGTCGAAGTATGAAAAGTTGACACAACCAATTTACGATGTCACATCAAATAGTAGCTCAGAAGACGAAAATGTCAAGACGAAAAAGAAGAAAAAAATTAAGATTCCTGAGAAACTACATTCTGTTTATAAAACTGTAGAAATGCCTATAAAGAATTTGAGATCTGATCGTAAAAAAACTGATGCTAAACCAAATAAGAAAGTACCTAGCAATGATAAAGATTCAGCTGATGTAGATTCTGAAGATTCAATCGGATCAGCCAGTGACTTGCGAGTAGATGATGATGCTCCTATTCCACTAAAAGAAGATGTAATGAGTGAAACGATAAGTGAAAGTATACAAACATGTGGATCATCCGCTTACCATGCAGAATGTGAGAGTATGGCAACTCATGAGGACGATAATTCAAGCAGAATAATAAGGAATAAACAACGCGAATTACTTAAAAAAACAGTCCAGTCAGAAGATATGTTATTCGTGGGGCACCAGTATGGTGAACGCCCCTTACTCTTGGATGATGAATTTGATTCGGATGGTGAAATTAAATATGATAAGTGGACGCCTGATAAAGATAAAAATAAAGCCGACATCTGGATAGCACCATCCAGCAGTTTTGAGGACCGTAATGATGTATTTGCTTTGGCACCCTTTGGAAAATTAAAGCCTAAAAGTAGAAACCCCATTATAGAAGACTTCACTTTAAAAAACAATGATGTTTCTAGAGAAACATTGGGATTGAAAACTAAATCCGAAGAGGTATTTTCTGAATGCAAGGATAATCAAATCGTTACCACTCCCAGTTTGAACCCTTTTTTGAGTTCAGATTTTTTGCCAACGTTGGACCAAAGTAGAGCAAAATCCACTACTACCGCAATTGAAAATACAAGCCAAACTACCGAATATTCCATTGGGGAAAAGTTCACGTCAAATTTTGATAACACTCCTTTTGCTAACTCCAGTTGCTCTTCTAATGATAACGTGAATGTTTCGTCTAAAGATATACGCTTCACCGATCTCGTCATCCCCAAAGAAATTTCTGACAAGAAACTCAAACATTTTTCCAGCAAATCTGCTCGAAGTAAATTAACTTTATCGTTCACAAACGACAATAGTCCGAATGACCCGGAAGTGCATCAGAAAATTAAAAAAGACAAAAAGAAAGACAAAGATCAAAAGTCTAAATACTGCCTGATAGATGATAGTGTGTCCGATGATGGCCCAAGTTATGCAGTGAAACCAGTAAAGGTGTCTAAAACTGTCAATTCTCACAAAAAAAGTAGCAGTAAATCGAAAAGATCTTCAATCAGAGTCAAAACTGATGGAGGATTTAGTAATTTGAGTTTTGAGGATTTTCCTATGGATGATCGAGATATAATCAAAAGTTCAATTGTACCCTTCGAAGTATTGAGAAGTCCAGAACAGGAACAGAAAACTTTCAGTACAAGAAGGATCGGCAATCCATTTTCTTGAGTTGAACCGCTGATAGGTTGAGAAAATATCATTTTTTTTATGGACATTTTCTCATGTTGAAAGAGTTTCATTTACTTCAATACCCTTCTGGCTTATTTGCAAACCTGTTGATGCCCTGTTTCAGGAAAGCAGAGATGCCGTTATGGATATCATAAATATTTGTTTATCTTGCACCCTGAAATTGATTTGCAATACTTTGCTACAAAGGATATCATTTCTTTTTATTTCAACGCTACTTGCTGAATGCCAGAAGTTTTAACTTACGAGCTATTACTGTCCAGTTCAAATATTCTTTGTGGCAATATTTTCATTTCGGATTTACTTTTCATAAATTATTTCAACGGCGGAGTTACTCATTCATTTCAAATATTCAACTTTTTTCGTACAAAATTCTTTCATTCCATTAAAACAGTAACTTATCAGTATTTTAAGCATGTGATTGATTTTTCAAATTGTAAGTTTTTTTTTTGTATAACCATCTCTGATAACTGTTGGAAAGTCATTATTTTGTGGTGGATATATGTTTTCTTTCGTAATTTTTTCAGATTGTAGTAAGTTATTAACCCAAAAAAGCTACAAAGAAATATCTGATTAGTTATCATGAATTAACGGTTGAAATCATCCAATAGGTACCTATATGTGCAGAGTATTTTGAAAAGTGAAAAAAAAAACAGACAACCTTTTCACTTTGGTTTTAATTTCGAATACTTTCGAAAGATCCGATAATAATTTTCTATTTAGTTTTATTCGTGTCCCATTTCACGTCTTTCGTATTTTTTGTTGCTTTTCACATTTATTGTCTTACTGTTCCTGTTTTTAAGCTAATTTCTTCAGCTATAGTTGAGTTCCTGATGAAGTTTTTTGCAGTACCTGTGTCTAGTGATAGCGTATAATATGATATACATCTCTATGGAATAACTACCAGTAGTAAATGACTCATTTTATTGTTGAGATTATATATAGAGTGAGAGCCCGCGACGCCCAGACCTTCGTTATATTATAAAAGCTGAACATTCTTCTATATATGTCCCCTATACAGGTATAAGCTAACCCAGCCTATACAACCTGGGTCGCGGTGGCTTTGGCAGGTTACAGGTAGTAAAGGTGAGTAAAATTGTGTTTCAAATTTGTGATAGCATAAAACTTAGTTTCCATACATTTTAACTTACAATCATATTAGAAACCGCCTCGTCTATTGGCGGACACTTAGGACGGTAACAACCCCTTTCCAGACACCCTCACAGTCTAATTATTTATAAATCTACTTTCGTCATAGTATAAAATCTGACTTTTATATATGTTATTCAGAAAGCTATAGGAATAATGTTTCCACAATTTCCAGTCACTTTTGATGGTTCCCCTATCTTCCCAGACACATTGAAGTCTACTCTAGGCGTGCGCGCGATGAATATACATGTACCTACGTTAGTGCGAGTGAAGTAGCACGGCGATCCCTTTCTGCGCATCAGCTGTCTCGTACTTTGTATTATATATTGTGTAGAGTGAACTGTTATACGTACAGAAATCGTTGAATAATTAATTTGTGAAGTTTATTGAATAAGTGGTCCAGTTGTGGTAAAGTGTTATAATGGAAACAGAAGAAACGGATGAAAACAAATTAAGAAAAGTGAGGGAAAATTAATTTTGCTTTCTGTAGAGACATCAAAGAAGTGTCACACTGTTTTGAAAGTCAAAAAAGAAATAACGTTAAATATGCGAACATTATTTTACCTGATGAATATACAGATGGAGGTTATCACCGGGAATGCCATAAAACATTCACCTGCGTTAATAAACAATACTACAATTCTGAGCCTGCAGATAAAAAAAAGAGTAAACAAAAAGTCGTTCAGTGTAGACAACTCATCTCCAGATACACCGGTACCTGAGTTAACCACTGAACTCGCAACAAAATCTCCGACACCATCAGACCAAACTTTATTTTCTGAATTAATAGAGCTCCAGCCTTCAACCTCCGCAGAACAATCTCATTCATCGCCTCAACATACAGAACTTTCAGCAATTTCACAATGAACTTTAACTAGTGAATCAGAGGTATTACAATCGACAAGCTATCAAAAAAATCCTGAAATTAGTAAACCAGATGTTGATGAAGCTAACGATGCAATTGAGGACGTAAATACTCAACCCGAAAATGTTGGCAGTAGTAATTACTCTCCGATTGTTTGTATATTTTGTAATAAACGGAAGAAAAAAGTGCGCTCGAAAATGCTTCCACTCCATGCAGCCGAAACAAACCAATTTAAAGGTAGTATTTTTTCCAATATAACCTTCAATATAGAAGAATTTGATGAATTTTCAACTACATTGAATAATTACTTCGCTCCAAAAATATATTACAGACTGACCTTGAGACTGACCTAGTTGAGAACCTAGAATTCGTCTTTTATGGATCACTCGTTTTTTCCTGATTATCTAATTTTCTTGAATTTCCCTATAGTATTGAGTCACCTCAAATTTCCTCTTTCTTTTCTATCATTGGAAACCAATGTTATGAATATCGATTATATGCCGTCACTTTTCAATTTTTCTCATTTTCTCGTACTATTGAGAATTCTACAATTTTTTTTTCTAAACTATCATGGGAAACCAATGATTTGAATACATCGATTGTATACTGTCACTTCTCAATTTTCCCCGTACTATTGAGAAATCAACTCTTTTTTTCCGCACTATCATTGGGAACCAATGTTATGAATACATCGATTATATGCCGTCACTTTTCAATTTTTTCTGATATTTTCTCGTACTATTGAGAAATCAACTCAACTTTTTCTTAACCTATCATTGGAAACCATTGTTATGAATACATCGATTGTATGCCGTCACTTTTCAATTTTTTCTGAATTTTTTTTTACTATTGAGGAATCAAATCAACTATTTTCCAAACAATCATTGGAAACCAATGTATGAATACATCGATTATATGCCATCACTTTTCAATTTTTTTCAATTTTTCCCCTACTATTGAGAAATCAACTAAATTTTTTTCTAAACTATCATTGGAAACCAATGTTATGAATACATCGATTGTATGCTGTCACTTCTCAATTTTCTCTCAATTTTATCATCGACTGCCGATTTTTCTTATTATTTTCTGCACAATACTTAAAAAAAATTATCGATAGATATTTATATGTACAACTTTCTTAAATCACAACTTGATTCCATAAAATTCAATTGAAAAAATTAAAATTTCAGTTGAATACAAAATTTAATGATAATTTGCATAAGTAAATAGCGTAATGATTCGCATTATTATATTGTTGATTTTATAATTTGTTGATTTGAACATTTTTTACATTATTTTTTTTCAAATTCACTTTTTTAATCCGTTATAAATATACATAATTAATTTTCTTGATAAATTTAGAGTATAGATCGCGCTATTTCACTAGCACTAACGTACATGTATATTCATCGCGCGCACGCCTGGAGTAGACTTCAATGTGTCTGGGAAGATAGGGGAACCATCGAAAGTGACTGGAAATTGTGGAAACATTATTCCTATAGCTTTCTGAATAACATATATAAAAGTCAGATTTTATACTATGACGAAAGTAGATTTATAAATAATTAGACTGTGAGGGTGTCTGGAAAGGGGTTGTTACCGTCCTAAGTGTCCGCCAATAGACGAGGCGGTTTCTAATATGATTGTAAGTTAAAATATATGAAAACTAAGTTTTATACTATCACAAATTTGAAACACAATTTTACTCATATTTACTACCTGTTACCTGCCAAAGCCACCGCGACCCAGGTTGTATAGGCTGGGTTAGCTTATACCTGTATAGGGGACATATATAGAAGAATTTTCAGCTTTTATAATATAACGAAGGTCTGGGCGTCGCGGGCTCTTAGACTAATAGTCTTTTCAACACATATCTCAAAAAATAAAAAAATAACCCAACACCAAGATTGTTAGTAATGATAAGTTCTCTTTAATATTATTCACGAATGTTCTGATTTCATAGAATAATAATGAATAATCAAGTTGGATTCAGGCGGTAAATTGAGAATCACTTAACAGGATTTGAAAATTATCAGAAATGATGTGACAAGTTCATGAACATTACTTATAAATTTGACGTCACCAGGTTCATGAAGTAAGTCTCTGTTGGCAATCACTCTAAGTGGTTCTTCCGATTAGATTTGTAAATAATCAAGAATACGAGAAATGTGAATTGGTCGATTTTTCAGGAATGAGTATTTTTGTATCTTATCATAAAAAGGTATTTTCGAGTCTTGATTAAGCCAGTATTAGATAAAAGGCTTCTAGTTAAATTATAATCCAGCAAAATATTTTTATAAATACCAGCAAAATTGACTTTCCAATAGTTTTCATGGCTGTTGAATGGGTTTACATTATTTTGAGCATAACATCTGAATCATTTGAAGAAACAACTTTGATATTCCATGCTTATGTTCAGCACTCCGTTAATTGATGAATGGTTTTAAAAAAAATCGTGTAGTGATATCTAAAACTTGTATACAAAAGATTTTTTTGATCATTTCACTCCACCTTGAAGTTTTAATAGAAGCTCGATGTGTCTTACTCTGCATCTGATGAATGAAGTTAGTTTAATTTTTCACGCAGATTTGCTCTTATATTCTGGTTATAACTTTGTATTCAAAATTTCAACCGTTTTTTTTTTTTTTAAGTTTCACTCATCGTATATGACCTATAGCAGTGTTGTATGTTACAAGTAGCGCACATAAATCTCTTAACGAAGTAATATTACTTATTATAAGATAAATACAGAAATCTCATAAATTAGTTGATATCACCGCCTATATTTATCTCGCAATTGTTGATCCAATTTTACCTGTCATTAACGAAACTTTCTGTGGATGGAAAAATACCTTCCTGTAATCCTTTTGGAATATGCTACTTCGAGTAGTAAGACAATGTCAAATTGTTTACAGTTTCCCACAGTGACTGATAGAGTTTTGTGACCTAAATTTTCATTAACTTGAAAGCAGAAGGAATTCAGTCCAGTGCGGTGAGTGTATATCTAGAGTGAACTACATTTATCTTTCAATTTTCTCCAACTCGATAAGATCCGGTCCCTCATCGCTGCAGGTATTCATCTTTTTGCTGAAACTTGTGCGATCGATGGATTAACGAGGTCCTATCTTTTGACGTGGGATTCCTAGGACAGGATAAGAAGTGAGTAAAAACTGCTGAGAAAACTTGAGTATCTCGTGAACCAATAAATGCGAATAAGAAGTGAAAGGTTTCTTGGTATAATAAAGTGTTAATAACAGTAATAAAATAGCAGTGATCTTCCTTCGTTCGTTGTTTGCACCAGAAAACCATCGGTATGCATATGGGTTGTTTGTAGCCAAATCCCTTCTTCTAAGATACGTTTATTCATGGAAATTCCCATTCTTGGTAAAAAAAACTGGACTTGGAATTCCGCTTGTTTGAGAGTTGAAAATTACCATTATTGAAATATTGAAAAAACTTGTGTTATATAAGTGGGTATACGATTCCGTTCTGCTGTTCACTCAAATAATAAATTCGTGTACGGAGGTAGGTATTATATCTTAACATGTTTCAAAAACTAGATGCCCTGGTTCACATATCTATCACGAATTGTTAAATTGATAACGAAAAATTCAATTTGAAGGTAGTTGCCGCAAGTTTTCTCTAGGCAAGCAGATATAAATTCATTATACTGCCGTTGATCATTAATTTACATCAGGTTTTATTTGAAAAGCAGATTCATGCAGAAATGAGCGACCGGATTTTATATAAGTCAATTCTATAACTCATAAGATTGGAACCAACCGATCCCATACAGAAAAAACAAATCCTCAACGATTGCGAAAAAGATGTAATCATTTTGGTCAAGTTATAATTTTCATTCCTAGCGAATCAGTTGTGTTTCATCAGATTGCATATATCGAGGTTACATCGTGATGTCGAGAACAAAGTAAACCAAAACACAAATTGCTTTTTCCCCCTAGGAAAATGTCATGGATGCCACTTTATGTTACCACAATCTTTTAGTTAATGGAATTTCATTCCGATATTATTTTATGAATAACTTGTGAATAATTCGAGAAGTGGAGGACTGTATGTATGCATTGTTTGGATTCTACATTCTGAAGAAACTTTAAATCACATGACTGTGATATATTTTGAGAAAAACGATGTTGGTGATTCTATAAGTTTATCATAATGAATAAAAGCCAAAGCATGCAACTTACATAAAAAAACAAATCTTGTACATATAGATTAGGTAACGCGAAATATTTTAGATATCATAGAAAAATGTTAAAATGAATTTACAGATCATTTGAAGTTTGGAGTACTGAACAATCCGATTTCAGCGCGAATCCCACTATACGCAACGTCACCGTCACGTCTCCGCACCGTCACGGTAAATATTCTTACATTGCAAGCAATGAACATAATCACACTATCAGTCACGTCCACCTCCCGTCGCCGTCATTGCTTGCAATGTAAGAATATTTACCGTGATGGTGACGGTGCGGAGACGTGACGGTGACGTTACGTATAGTGGGATTCGCGCCTTCGCCTGCTACATATACCCGACCTGTATATTGTATTGACTAGTGATGAGTTTATTATTACCAGTATAAAGTGAAATCTCTCATTCTATGAACGTTATTTCCCTTTCTAGAACACTCTTACGTTGGCGCCCAGACGACAGAGCCTTGTGTTACTAATTATCTTGCTATAAAAAATTCTCTAACATTCGGTCAGAGAAACCTGTTGAAATAAGCTGTTGCACTTCAAAAAACGTTCGAAATATTGAAAAATTTCATACAATTCAATCTTATTGCAAAAAGTGGGTTTGGCCACCTATTATCATCAATACAAATCAGCTGAAGTCTTCACCTGTACTTAATTTTCATCGGAAATCATGGGCGCCGTTTCTTGAGGGCAAGGGTGGGCGGGCACGACATCGACTTAATTTCGCAATTTTTTCAAACCACACTCGTTAGTATTGTTCAAAAGTATTTTCACTTCAATTTAGTGCATTACTTTCATTTTTTTTCAGTTATGCATACGTTCATTGAAAACCGTATACATTTACGATCAAAAAGAAATACCACACCTTACATTTTCTAAAATCTCAAAATGTAATGAAGTATACAGGTTGCTCAATTTGGAAAATGTCCGCAATGAGTTAGGTAAACAGCAAAAGGAAAAAACCTAGTGATGCTCGAAAAATGGATTTGTTGAAGATTTGGGAAACCTCGTTCAATAGGAGCGGAGGGAATGTGTTATATATTTTCAACCTGAGAGGATTCCTGAAATTTTACTTTATACTGTCAATGATGGGAATACAGTCAGGTGGAGTTGAGGATATTGATCAGTGCTCATAAGAATCCATTATTGGCTGCAGCTATAAAAATAGTCAATTAGGTAGCTACCTATACGTATAAACAAGAATATTTATTTTTTGTTACTTTTATGTATTTTAAATTTTTACCTATTTATATACTATACATATTGTTTTTATTGTGAAACGTTGTTACATTCCTTATTTATAGGTTACACTTATTGCACTTTTTCAGCTTGTATTACATATGTGTAATAAAGTTTGTTATTCATAGTTTCCCTTTACTTCAGTAGTCAGTAGTCATATGCGTGGTAAAGAACCCGCTTAAACCTATTGTGGAAAATGACATGCTGTTTTGAAGAGGACAGTTCATTGAAAAAAATCTTTCTTCGGGCCTTGGAATCTTTAACTCGAAAGCAAGGTATGGGAAAGTCGGAAAATCTGGAAAAATCCTGAAAAACTGTGGAAAAAAATCGTTTATTATCTATATAAGTTTTAAGCGGCCATTTTATGTGTCGAATCTCAAACAAAATTCAAACTAAGGTGAATCTCCAGTGATAGGTAATATGAACACACCTCCTTACGCTAGCCAATCGAAATCGAATGCAATCGACTGGAGGAATTTGCGCTACAGTGTCGGAGTAGTCAGTTACGTTTTAATGCTTGTAGTGTGTACATGTATGGTATTTTGAAGGTTGAAATTTTTTAAATGTCAAGTACTGATACGGCTGAAGAAACTATTAATATGCATCTCTACATCCCACCCAAAAAAACTGCAACTCGAAAAACACAATTTCGGTAGTTCCTTAGTGCGACTCTCTACGAGCAGTTTTTTGTGAGTGATCGCATGCACAATGTACGATAATGTTTTGGATCACTCCTTTGCTTGGATGGACAGAGTATAATTCCTTCAACCTTAAGGAGCACCTGAGTAAGGTCCATTTTTGCATTTCTATTCATCTTAACTCGTCTTGTCACTGTTAACAAAAAGGCACGCTAAACAAAAATTCTTCAAAGAATTAGTCGACCGTTGAATCCACTCGATATACTTCAGTAAAGGTACGAATTCCGTAAGGTTCGTGTGGCATCCTAGCGCAATAAGCAAATAAATATAAGTCATGCCAAACTCGACCGATGGAATTTCCACGCACAGCCTAAACCGCTGATCGTAGAGAACTGACACTTGGAGGGTGTGTTCTTTGTATTACGTAGGCATCCGATAAGAAAGGGTTTTCCGAAATTCCACCCCTAAGGGTGTCAAAAACGGGGCCAAAGTTTCAATGGGACGACGTGTTCTACTTCAAAGTTTTGCACAAACATTCTTCAACAGAATTGATGGAAGACTTGTTTCGTATTCTATTGAAATTCATCGCCTAACGATGTAGGGGTAGGAAGTTATTTTGGTGCTGAATCAACGTACAGCCTCGAAACCTGATCGTAGAAACCTGAAAATTGGAGGGTATGTTCTTCGTATGACGCAGGCATCTGATAAGAAAGATATTCCACCTCTATGGGGGTGGAAAACGGAGGCTTAGTCTATATGGAACAACGTGGTTCCTAGGTCGAATCAACTTCAAATTGTGGCTAAACATTTTTCAACAGAATTGATGGAAGACTTGTTTCGTATTTTATTGAAATTCGCCGCCTAACGGGGTTAAATTGGAGGGTATGTTCTTTGTATGACGCAGGCATCTGATAAGAAAGAGATTCCACCTCTATGGGGGTGGAAAACGGAGGCTTAGTCTATATGGAACAACGTGGTTCCTAGGTCCAATCAACTTCAAATTGTGGCTAAACATTTTTCAACAGAATTGATGGAAGATGTGTGTTGAGATTGTTTTAGCTTGAAACAGGATTTAAGAAGCCAATTTGTAGTATGCCAATAAACCATTGGAAACATATGTGATGACGTCCATGACTTGCGGCGCAACCTGCTCACCAAGTTGTGCTCAGTTTGTTAAGAATACAAATGCCCTAAAATTTGCAACACACCATCCAAGAGCTGTTGAATCGATCGTTCGAAATCATTATGTAGACGACCTATTAGATTCAATGGATGATGAGGAGAGTGCCATCGACATTGCGAAACAGATCGTACTCATTCACTCCAAGGCAAATTTTGAAATCAGAAACTGGCGTTCAAATTCACTGATTCTAATGAATAAAATGAATGGAACCTCTGATAATCCAGAAGAAATCAATATGAGTATGACTTCTGAAGATAGTACTGAAAAAGTTCTGGGAATGTCGATGGCACTCTCCTCATCATCCATTGAATCTAATAGGTCGTCTACATAATGATTTCGAACGATCGATTCAACAGCTCTTGGATGGTGTGTTGCAAATTTTAGGGCATTTGTATTCTTAACAAACTGAGCACAACTTGGTGAGCAAGTCATGGACGTCATCACATATGTTTCCAATGGTTTATTTGGATCACCATCTCTCCAGTAAAATCGTTGTACCTGCTGGTCTTCAGTCCTTATTCCTATCCTTAAAAACATTTCCTTTATATCTGCGCTTATTCCAATGCTTCTTTGTCGAAATCGTAGTAAGACACCTATTAGGTTGGATAGTTGATCGTCACCCTTCAGAAGTAGTGAATTCAGCGAGATTCCATTTACTGCTGCTGCAGCATCCCAAACGATTCGAAACTTTCCGGGTTTATTCGGATTGAAAACAGGGAATATGGGCAAATACCAAACTCTCTCGTATTCATGAGACAGTTCATCTTGAGTGAGTTTTCTTATATATCCCTTTGCTGTATAATCTGCCAGTTGGGAATTCATTTTCATACCCAATTCTGGATTTCGTCTGATTCTTTTTTCTAGGCACTCCAATCTTTGAAGGGCCATGCTTTGGCTATCAGGAAGCTTTGGAGTATCATATTTCCAGATGAGCCCAATTATATAACGATTCCCTTCCTGGGCAATTGTAGATTGCATAATGCGTTCTGCTCGCTTCAGTTCCTTCGAGGAAATAGTATTGGGTACTCTTACTCCAAGGCTTTCAATTGTGAAGAATTCCTTGACTGCCTCATGAAGCTCCTGATTACTGACTGTATCGTCTTCACATTCACAGATGTGGTAGTTGAAGGACTGGTCGAATGGATGATGCCTCATTTGTAATAATGCGAATACTGTCCATCCCAATCTGGACTTAGCAGCAATAGGTTGGCCTTCGCATCCCTCTTTCACTCGAAGTGGTAAAGCTAAATCCCAATTGTCTAACCCGATTAATATTCGGGGCTTGGCGTTTTTATAAGACTGGATGGGTAAATTTCTTAGGTAAGGAAATTCATCAATAAGTTTTGACATCTCTACAGTTTGTTGTGGTAAACTGAGTGATTTTACTGTTCGTGCAGAACGATTATCGAATTGTTTGGCTTTTGGAAAGTTACCAGCAATGGATAAAAGAACTTTTTGGGAGTTCTTTTCTATACGCTGCTGTTCACCAGTCCACTTGAGACACAAAGGTTCAGTTTCCCCTTGGATGTCAAGCTCTCTTGCGATATCTTCATCCACCATCGATATTGAAGATCCTTCATCCAAAAAGGCATAGGTCATCAGCTTTTTAGTTTTGTTTTTGAGGATAACTGGTAATATTCGAAAACGAATATTCATTGGAGAGTTTTGATGATAAACGTTCACTTCAGAATTCATGGGATCGATTGATTGTGATGATTCGATTACTTTGTGGAGAAGCGGGTGATGTTTCAATTGGCAGTTATTTTCATCGCATTTAACTGGGTATTTGCATGGAAATCTATGTCTTTTCAGACATAATCTACAAAGTTTCAAGTCTTTTACAACTTTCCATTTACCGGTTAATGGAGACTCTTGGAACATTTTGCAATCCGATATATTTTTGCAATCTTAACCACAAACTTTGCACTTTTTATCTGTCGACTGCGGATTATATGTTAACATCAACTTGGAGTTATGGACATTTGTTCGTTCATTGTTTGGCTTGGTACGTTCTGTTATGGTCAGCGTGGGTATAGCAGTACATACATTAGTAGCTATATCATACAACCAATCCGCAAAATCAGCTAGACCATTACATTTTCGTGAAGAATTACGGTGTAGGGCCCAATTGACTTTCATTTGTGGTGGAAGTTTATTGAGGAGTTCATGCATTAGCATCGGATTATTTAGGTACTCAGTCATTTTGATAGCTTGTAATGAAACACACAGATTTTTTACTGCTAAAGCAAACTCAACCAGAGTTTCCAGTTTTTCAGTTTTAGGAGGAGGTTGGCGACGAATGGAGTTGATATACGTTTCTAAAATTTGTTCTGGTCTACCAAATAGAATTTTCAGTGTGGAAATATTTGAGCTTTGTTGAGATTGTTTTAGCTTGAAACAGGATTTGAGAAGCCAATTTGTAGTATGCCAATAAACCACTAGACGAACTAAGGTCTTTATTCAACTTATGAGGGTTTAAAGTATATAAACTCAAATTCCTGCAAATGTAACAGTTAATATCTCAAATGATAGCAACTAACCATTAACTTACGATTGCTCCTTAGTATTCAAGCGATCTCAGGTGAATATTAGAGAAAATTCAGTTTTTATCAATGACAGTTTTTTAGTTTCTGACAATTTGTTTTGGCATCAAAATGTTTTTATACAGAGAGATTGATTTGAATTTTTTGCTTTTGTTTGAATACAAAGGGTCAACGAATTAGCATACTAATAAACAATCCAGTAATCAACGAATAATATTAACACTCCCGCCTGGTACAGTGCCATCAGGATGAGGTGCTGTACCATCCTTAGAATTGTTCAAAGTTAATAAGGCAAGTTTAGCCACTGGTCTCTCGAAAATACCCGCTGATGTTTGAATCGTTGCTCTTCTTACTTGACCATCACGTGCTTTCTTCACCTCAATGATTCTTCCTTTTGGCCAATTACAGCGGGGTAAATTGTTATCACAGATGATAACAATATCATCTTTTTCTAATGGTCGCACTGGTTTATACCATTTCGCACGTAAAACGAGTTCAGGGATGTATTCAGCAACAAATCGACGCCAACATTTATTTGCGAACTGCTCCCGATAGAGATAACTGGATTTCAAAACTTTTGCATCAGCATCCAAGTCGACCATGAGTTTGTCGCCATTTGAAGAACCAATCAAGAAGTGGTTTGGAGTTAATGCTTCCGATTCTTCTGAATCCAGTGGGAGATATGTCAGCGGCCTGGAGTTTACAATGTTTTCTGCGGCAATCAAGCAACTTCTCAATAGTGGATCTGTGGGAGTTCTTTGTGGTAAAGCATCATAGAGAGCGATTTTTATGGACTTGACTAGACGTTCCCAGGAACCTCCCATATGTGGTGACAGAGGCGGGTTGAAATGAAAAGATAACTCGGGGCTAACAAATGATTCAGCAATTTGTTTGGTGTTAATTTTTTTGAGCTCTTCTTTTAGGATTCGCTCCGTCGCAATGAAATTGGTGCCGCGATCGCAGTAAATATGTCTAGGCGTACCTCTTCTATTCATGAAATTCTTGAAACATAGAATACAGTCATCGTGGTCAAGTTTATAAGCCATTTCTAGGTGTACCGCTCTTGTGGTCAGACATGTAAATAATGCTCCCCAACGTTTTTCTATTCGTCTTCCAACCAATACTTTCATTGGGCCAAAGTAGTCGACACCAGTGTGAGTAAATGGCAAAGTAAAAGTAGCTAGTCGACATTCAGGTAAAGGTGACATTTCAGGAACGATCGGATTTGCTGTTCTTATAATACATGCCTGACAATTCTTTCTGATTTTGTTCAGAGTTCTCCTCAATTTAGGAATATAATATTTCTGTCGAATTTCATTGACAACACTTTCATGGTTTTTATGTTGAAAGGCAATATGATATTTTCTGATTATCAAGTGCGTAAGATGACTTTCTCGGGGTAAAATTATTGGGCGCTTTGTGCTGATATCAACACAGTCAGCAACATCTATTCTTCCCCGAACACGTAATATGTTGTGCTCATCCAAATAGGGAGATAGTTTATAAATGCTGCTCTTACTATTCACTGTTGGTTGGAGTTTTGAAGTAGTTGAATTCTTTAATGTTTTGATTTCTTCCGAATAGTACTCCCTTTGGGTCATTTGTATAAGGGTATTTTCGGCTAGTTTCAGTTCTTCTGAATTCAACATGCCAATAGCTTCCGAGTGATAGGTCTTTCGAATCAGACTGATGAATTTATGAACGTAACCCAATATGTGCAATAATTTATTGTAACTGCTGAAATTGTCGATTCTCAGGAGAGGTTCTTGTGTTACATGGATGCTAGCAGTTTCGTCGGAAATTTGATCTTCGGTAGGTTCACCTATTGGCCAATGTTGTTTTTCGAAATGAAGAAACTCAGGTCCCACGAACCATCTGTCTGTTGCGTTCAGCGACATTCGCTTGTTCCATTTGGTAGCTTCATCAGCAACGTTAAGCTTTGTTGGAACATAGTGCCAATTGGAAATCATAGAAATGTCTTGAATTTCGGCAACCCTATGTGCAACATATTTGCACAACTTTCTCGTATCTTCAGATCGTATCCAGGTCAATATGATTTTGGAGTCGGACCAATATATGGTGTCGTGAATAGTGAGAGAGAGGTGACTCTTAATAGATTTCGCAAATCTTGCGCCCATTAGTGCGCCATCAAGTTCAAGTCGCGGTATTGTCTGGAGTTTTATTGGAGCTACATGTGTTTTTGCTCCAATAAGTGTACATTTAACAGTTCCTCCATACTCATCACTGGAAATCCTTAGGTAGGCAGCTACGGCACTAGCGGACTCACTGGCATCTACAAATATGTGAAGCTGTACTTTGGAGGTGTTCCAATTCCGACTACTACCAATATAGCATCGTGGAATCGAAAGTTTTTCTATTTCAGGAAGAATTTGTAGTATGCCAATAAACCACTAGACGAACTAAGGTCTTTATTCAACTTATGAGGGTTTAAAGTATATAAACTCAAATTCCTGCAAATGTAACAGTTAATATCTCAAATGATAGCAACTAACCATTAACTTACGATTGCTCCTTAGTATTCAAGCGATCTCAGGTGAATATTAGAGAAAATTCAGTTTTTATCAATGACAGTTTTTTAGTTTCTGACAATTTGTTTTGGCATCAAAATGTTGTTATACAGAGAGATTGATTTGAATTTTTTGCTTTTGTTTGAATACAAAGGGTCAACGAATTAGCATACTAATAAACGATCCAGTAATCAACGAATAATATTAACAATGTGTTTAGTATTCTATTGAAATTCATCGCCTAACGATGTAGGGGTAGGAAGTTATTTTGGTGCTGAATCAACGTAGAGCCTCGAAAACTGATCGTAGAAACCTGAAAATTGGAGGGTATGTTCTTTGTATGACGCAGGCATCTGATAAGAAAGAGATTCCACCTCTATGGTGGTGGAAAACGGAGGCTTAGTTTATATGGAACAACGTGGTTCCTAGGTCCAATCAACTTCAAATTGTGGCTAAACATTTTTCAACAGAATTGATGGAAGACGTGTTTCGTATTCTATTGAAATTCATCGCCTAACGATGTTGAATAGGGGTAGGAAGTTATTTTGGTGCTGAATCAACGTACAGCCTCGAAAACTGATCGTAGAAACCTGAAAATTGGAGGGTATGTTCTTTGTATGACGCAGGCATCTGATAAGAAAGAGATTCCACCTCTATGGGGGTGGAAAACGGAGGCTTAGTCTATATGGAACAACGTGGTTCCTAGGTCCAATCAACTTCAAATTGTGGCTAAACATTTTTCAACAGAATTGATGGAAGACTTGTTTCGTATTTTATTGAAATTCGCCGCCTAACGGGGTTAAATAGGGATGGGAACCTATTTTGGGGGTGAATCAACCATTGCACATCCTAAAATTCTTATCGTAGAGACTGGAAACTTGGAGGGTGTGTTCTTTGTATTACGAATCCGATAAGAAAGAGTCACGAAATTCCACCCCTTAGGGGGTGAAAAACGAGGGCAAAGTTTGTATTGGACAACGTGCTGCCTTGCTCCAATATACTTCAAATTTTGCACACATATTCTTTAACAGAATTGATGGAAGAGTTGTTTTGTATTTTAATGAAATTCATCGCCTAGCGGAGTCCAATAGGGGTGGGAAGCTTTTTTCAATCAACGCACATCCTAAAATGATGATCGTAGAGACCTGAAACATGGAGGGTGTGTTTTCTGTATGACGTAGTCATCCGAGAACGAGTTTTCAGAAATTCCAACTCTAAGAGGGGGGGCAAATTTTGTATGGGACAACGTGATGCCTTGGTCCAATCTACGTAAAATTTTGCATAAACGCATTTTAACAGAATTGATGAAAGAAGTGTTTCGTATTCTATTGAAATTTATCGCCTATCGGGGTTAAATAGGAATAGGAAGCTACTCTGGGGATGAATAAACGCACATCCTGAAGTGCTAATCGTAGAGACCTGAAACTTGGAGGGTGTGTTCTTTGCATGACGTAGGCATTCAATAAGAAAGAGTTTTCAGGAATTCCACCCCTAAGGGGGGAGGGGTCTAATTTTATATGGGACAACGTGGTGCCTTACTCCAATCTACTTAAATTTCGCACAAACATTTTTTAACAGAATTGATGAGAGACATGTTTCGTAATTTATTGAAATTCATTGCGCATTGGTGTTGAATGGAGGTATAAAGTTATTTTGGGGGTGAATCAACGCACAGCTTTAACAGCTGATCGTAGAAACCTGAAACTTGGAGGGTATGTATGACATAGGCATCTCATAAGATATTCTACCCCTAAGGGGTTTTGAAACGGGGGCTAAATGTGTATGGGACATCTTGGTTTTCAAATTTTGCTTGAACATTATTTAACAGAAAAGATGGAGGACGTGTTCGTATTTGATTGAAACTCATCGCCGATCAGGGTAAAAAAGGGGTTTGTAACGTTTTCCACTTCTATCAAACACTCATTCTTATGCGCCCAGAAGGCAGAGCCCTGGGAAAAATCAGTTCTGAGAATTACACAATATAATTTCATCATAAAAATAATTAATGCCCAACGAAGTAGGCACGGGTCGGCTAGTCATAAGCAAGACTCTGACTCGGGCCTTCATGTGGTGCAGTCATCTGCTCTACAGGTTCAGCTTCTAGCTCGTAGATGGCGCGCTCTGAGGCTCTTGAGGTTCACCCTTCTCCCGCGCAGTCACGCCCTGCCATCTATATTTCGCCACGTCTACCGTTCTTGCCAAACCAGAAGGACATCTAAAAAAATTGCCGAAACCTGGAGTCGAAACGAGGGTCTCTATATAGCCACTGAGCTATTTCGGCTATGTATAAATTAAACAATATTGGTGGGTTGAAGAAAAGTTGCAAAAAGGCAGTAGTGTCTACAAGGACATATCGATGATATATTTTCATGTTTCATTGAAAATCACTTCCGCTGTGCTTAAATTCATCGTAGAACAAAATAAATTATATATTCGTGTTCCTCAAGTCAAGGAGAGCCCAATTTCCTGGTTCCAATATCCGGTCGTCCGATTTCGATGAAACCGGTATCAGGGGATTCGTTTCAATGTAAAGCAACATAATTAAGCAGCTATCTGTGTTATTTGAAGTCCCACAGAATGGTGAGGGTACTCATTTTAAACAACTTTTTATTTTAAGAATATCATATTACCAAAATGCCAAAAAGGCATAACATGTATGCTTTTTTTGATAATATATATGAAGGGCACCAAATACTGAATACCCATCTCAAACAAGTTTATTCAGATTTTGAGAATATATTGCTAAAATGTCAAAACGGTATTAATGCCAAAAATCAATTTCAAAAGGCTTCAAATAATGAAAGAAGTACATGAATAGAAATAATTTAATTAAGACAAGACATTAATTCATTCAACGAATTCAAATGTGTAAGTTCATGCAACTCTCATACAGCAATATTGTTTTTCGATGTGACTAAAATCACTGTAATCCATTGAGCAAATTTCTTTCGATGTCAAAAAGGCGTTAATTCTATGTTAATGGAACAAGTTCATGAACAGAAATATTTTAAATATACAAGACCTTCAAAACGTTAGTGACGTTAGTGTTATAATAGATTCATTGAACGAATCCAAAAGTTTATGCAATCTTGCAGCATCGTTTTTCCATGTGATTGGGTTCATTTTATCCAGATGATTCGGTGAAGCGTCTTTTAGTATTCTATTGAAATTCATCGCCTAACGATGTAGGGGTAGGAAGTTATTTTGGTGCTGAATCAACGTAGAGCCTCGAAAACTGATCGTAGAAACCTGAAAATTGGAGGGTATGTTCTTTGTATGACGCAGGCCTTGGTCCAATCTATGTAAAATTTTGCATAAACGCATTTTAACAGAATTGATGAAAGAAGTGTTTCGTATTCTATTGAAATTTATCGCCTATCGGGGTTAAATAGGAATAGGAAGCTACTCTGGGGATGAATAAACGCACATCCTGAAGTGCTAATCGTAGAGACCTGAAACTTGGAACTGTACTGCACTGGGAAAATTGATACTCATGAAATATCTCGAAACATTACTTGAACCGAAAAGATATTTTCTGGTCCATAACAGGAACAGTTTAATATCATTCAACTCAATTTGAATAGATCACAGTTGAGTCTGAAGCAAGAAGCAAAGCCAAAGAAGCATCATCAAGCTTTTTCTCTCCTATTTTTGTATGAGGCTGTTGAGCATTTTTCCAAGTATGTAGAATGCAATAAGCATAACTATATTCTTCCTAGCATTATTCGTATGTTTGGTGTTTCGATTTGTCAAAATTATCGACCGGAGATCTTCAATTTATTGTGAGAACCCTAGCCGAAAAAGAGGTGAGTTTGAACCTCCGTCTTGCTTAACCGGTCAGGTATAAAAATCAACATGTTTTTAGAGGGGTCTTTAGAAATCAGAAAATTTCTTTGAATTCTCCCCATGAACCTGCTGGAAACTCTATGGAATCGACATGTTTTTCTTCTTCTGAATGGAATATCAGTCCTTAGGCTGTTTTTGTAAGAGTTGGGATGTCCCCAGAAGATTAGTTTTTGCAATAGTTCCTTCCCCTTTTTTGATGTTACTGGCTGCTGATACCAGAAATGAAGGGAAGAGACGATCATTCTCACACCGAATTTTTTTAACATCCCATCTAGGTCAGGCCTATATGGGACCATCATTGGATGACAGGCTAGTTTATCAACAATAAATTTTTATTTTTCATTGAACCATCATTGCAAATGGTTGTATTACATAGATCTGTGGATTCATTCATGCACCACCCCATTTATTGAATTATATTCCATCAGGTATGTGAACCCCTCAACAAAAATTCATGAATTTTTCGCGGGTATTTCTCTACAATATTTGGGATATTATAATTTTCCAAAAATATTGATCATCTAATGGGATCGATGCAGCTTCAATCATTATTACTATGAATATGAGGTTCGTTTGACATTACTATAAATAATTATAAGGTTCAATCTTCCGGAAGATTATTGTTTATTCAATAATCTGTTCTCCATCTCACATTGCGTATTCATTTCTTTTATTTCTACCGTTACATCTGGTCTTTCTACTTTAGGTTTCTGATCTCCTCCAGTCAAGATCCATTATAAGAGTCAGTGGCGCCTTTTTTGCATCCATACTATTTTATAGAGAAAATTGATCAAATAGCAATCAATTCACACCCAAATGCCAGCTATCATCCTTCATTTTTCCAACCACTGATTTACTAACTGGCTTATTGAATTTGTTACCTTCACCATAATCAGAAGTATCAAATTCATCTGCATTTTCGATCATGAATTGATAAAAATTTTCATATATTTCAATCATTAGTATTGAAGAATCCATATCAGTCTGGATCAGAGAAACTCTCTGCAATGTTTTTTAATTATGTCATAGAAAGTCGTATATCACAGTTTTTGACATGTCCAATATAAATAATCCCAATTACAGTGTTTTTTATAGTAAATCTTGATTTGGCCCTTGTGTATAGCCACAAAATCCTAAAAATACACATCATCAAGTTTTGAAATGAGGACAAGCCTCCCAATGGGCAACAAGTCGGATATCTCTTCTATTATTAACATTCTTCATGGTCTTACCGAATATAGTTTGTCTTGAGTTCGAAACAACCCTTATCGAATTTATTCGTAGCCTTTATTTCTCAACTGTATTCAGATCGATATACTTTTTCAACCATGGGGATTGATTGAATCTCAGTATCCTGTATTTATTACCATCAAATTATTACGGACTGCTTGCTTCCAGTTCCTATTATGGACAATATTTTTTTTTATCATTCAAATTCGGAACGAGTTCTGATATTTTGGAATTTGAACCAAGTAGTTAGTTACTCTCTACTAAAAAGGGTAAATCTGAATCAGGCAATTCTTCAGGAATTGCATCCCAAGACAGACCTGGGGAAGTGAAATAATGAGCAGGGTCCAATTTATACTTTTTTTTTCCCATGTTTCTGAAGGTCTCAAATATATCACACAACAGAACATCGCATTTCAAGTATATTTCGGAATATTCACCTAAATTAGGACAATAAAACATACTTAAAACCTTACTCGCCCGATCATAATAGAAATATGTTTTAACAATTCTAAATTTGAAAGCGGCACGGATAATTGGACACATGCATCTGTTTCCTGTTCGAAAGTTCTTCGATGTGAATTTATCTGATTACAAGCAACATTTCAATTGCATTGGCATCTATCTTCAGCCTTTCTTATGGACTAGCTTCATTCTTCGACAAACAATAATCCCGCTGATTACGACGCAAGTTGTAATTCTTAGTGAAACTTTTACCACAGTCACTGCATGAATTCATTTTCATCTTCAACTCAATCACTCTCAATAAGAGGAAATAAACACGTTGGATGATCGAAGTATCGAGGACTCTCTCTCACTTCCCCCTCCCAAACTCTATGGTTAACTACAGGGTTTTATGTACGAAATGTTTCAACAAATTCAAAATTTGGGAATCTGCACTCGATTACTGCTCTGCGATATTATTTGTACATGAAAATAAACACAAATACGATAGTGGCAACAAGATTCATAATTACAATACGAAACAAAGAAATCATCAGACAACCGACCCATACAGCACCCGATATCCTATGGACGTCCAATTCATGTCCAGTTCATGTCGGAAGAGCCTTGGACCAATTTTGGATATCCATAGGATATCCAAATTTTGGATATCCAAAGTATTCCCAGTAAAAAATATCCATACGATGTACAAAATGGATATCCTTTCGGATATCCACGATGGATATCCATGAAGGATATCTTATGGACATCCATTTCGTACATTTATTGTACAAATAATTAATGTTTCTTCCGCCGTGGCACCCTACTAATTGGCAACGCGATTGGGCCTTTTACATGGACATTCCAGCAAAAAAGTTGATATATTCAACTTTTTATCCTTTTAAATAATATTTGAATATAGCGTCACCTCAGAAGACGTGACGCGCGACGCGAAATGCAAAAGCGCTGCATTGTGAACTCATCTTGACTCGGTTTCCTGACGTGCAACCGTCTATGGCGTCTGTTAAATGTCGTAATTTTGAGAGTCGTTGAGTGTTGGGTCGGTTTGAAAAAAATATGTTGAACTGAGTTGAAGCGTTGTGGTGTGCATTGTGCAATAATTGTGTTTATGAAGAAACGAAAAATAGTCGTGTGTTAGTTAATAATTGTAAACTGTGATCATTAGCATTTACCGTGAACGTGAACTTTTGGAAGGAAGCAAGTGAATTGTCGACTACTATATTCATATGTTATTCAAATTGAGAACTATTTAAATTCATCAATAACTTTTCTGTTGAGAACTCTTGGCAAACTATTTTTCAAATTTGAACTATATCAAGTATTATTTTGTTTGAAAAGTAATGAAAAAATTAAAAATTATTATCAACGACATAAGTTTTTTGATCGTACGTCTACCACTCTCCAGTTTACCTTAGTTTGTCTAATTTTTTTGAATACAGCGAAACCAATCTAGCAGAACATTTTAAATTGCACATACGGTCACGTTGATATATTACTGACTATAATCCGTTGTCCAAGAAGTGTGCAGCACTTTTTCACATCTCAAGCTAGGTTGGTTTCTCTGTAACGAATTGCACAAATAATTATGCAGAATTATGAACGATATCTTATGGACGTTCTTGATGGATATCTCATGGATGTCCATAAAGTATATCTTGTAGATATCCATGAAGGAAATCTCATGGATGTCCATAATGGATATCTCATGGATGTTCATGAAGGATATTTTATGGACGTACAGGTTGGTGGCCTGAGAATGTCCATTGGACGTCCATTGAATATCCTTTGGATAAAAACTGTACGTCCATCGGATGTCCAAAATATCCTTAATGGATATCCATTAGATATCCACTGGATGTCCATGTGTTGTGTGGGGAAGATGCATCATAAAAATAATGCTGAACTAAGAGAATTTCTCCCTATAAAAATTTTCAACACTTTGCCAGTTGAATGGGAAAACTTGGAGTTAATGAAATTGAAGTGTGTGAGGTGAAGACATCACTTGTCAGTCAAGCCTTCTACTCAATTGATGAAGTATTCAACTTTATCTGGTGCTAAATTTTGCCAATGTGATATTCTATATGTGAGACATAATTGTTGAATGTGTGATGTAATGAACAATAGATGTATTATAATGTATACGTAATTATTGTATTGTATATTTTTATGACGTACCTAACCTAAGCACTTTTGTTATTCCGGAATTCTAGTTTAACAAAGATTGTGATGTGAGGTGAATTATTATCTAGCTATCATTTTCAATCACTCCAACGACTACTGTTCTGTGTCCGTAGCGCTTCAAAACGACTATAGATACTGGTATTCTGGAAGTGCATTTGCTATTTCACTTTTAATAATACTTATAAAATACTCATGCCCACCTATTTCCATTAGGAAAATAAAATCCAAACATATAACTGTATAGCTCATATAAACAATGTAAAACGGGAACACTAAAAGATCTTCATTTTCAAAAAGTAGCTTTTATTCTTCCAAGAATACAATACAAAAGCTATATATAATCGAATTAAAAACTAAAAATTATTATTAACAGTATTTATATACCTACTATATAAAACTATAAAATGAACAAGAGTTCATCAACAATATTTATTTGTTCACGTTGCTATATCAGTCTGCAGTTGCTGTGTTGAGTGTAATCTATTGAAATTTTGTACAGCCCATCCTGGCATATTGGCAGACACGACATGTGTCTCTGACTATAGATCGCGGGCATATCTGCCAGACGACAAGTAAATCTGGCAGTTGTAAATCCAGCCTGCTGGACAAACAAACCGATCTAAAGATGCTTTTTGTGCATTTGTGTCATATTTCAAAATATTTTCTCTCGGTAATAACTTATTTTGAGTGATTGTGAAGTTTCAATCCATCGATTCCTTTCTACTTTCGACAAGAGAAAGAATAATTATCCTTTTGCTGTTAAGAGACGTGAATTGTGGATTCAAGCAACTAGAAGAGCAGATTTAAGTACTGAAGAGTAGAAATAGGCAACGGTATATTCATGAATTTTGTATCTCAGAATTTAAATTATAATCTCATTAAATTACCATTGTTATTAATAGAAATACGATTTGTTTGTCCAGCAGGCTGATGCGTGTGACGTCACATGCCCGCGGTCTATACTTAACAGTCATAGCGATCGCCGAGCACAAATCCATTATTTCTTGGCCAGAATGGATTTATTGAGCCGTACATGCTTCATCGCAGTCTTGTCATTCAGAACTATTAACTAGTAAATTTTAGAATTGTTTTTAAGTTTTTTCAGTTCATATTTGAAAAATAAAATTTTGTAGTGAAAGATGTTTAGAATATACAAGGCAAAATTCGCTTCCCTCTGGCTTCCTAACTGAAACACGTGATTATTTCAGAAATAGTGTGGTGACCAGATAAGACGAGAGTCACACTTCATTATCACTATTATCTAAATAATGCTGTTAGCTCTCGATACAGTGCTAATGGAATAGTCGACCCTCACTTACACACACAAGCTTCACTTTCGAATCCCTATTAATTTCATAATTTGTGTGGCAAATTATACAGCACAGTCACCGATTTATACGAATCATACAATATCAGAACGACACACTAGTTAGGCCTTCAACTATAGCATTATGGGTATAGGAAACCATATTTTTTTCATGAATTCTATTTCCAGAGTGGTGAATCAGTCTTCACAAGATTGTGGAAAGTAAATAGGACATGCAAATTGCAAGTGTTATTTCAGTAAGACAACAGTTCTGTCTACTCAAGAACTTTTTCATTCGATGAATCAAACCTGATATTCTTGACAATTGGATAACTCCTTGTCCAAGAAGTAGGCATTCTTTTTTCAGTCTGTTTTTCTTCAAACTTGCATTAAGTATGAATTCCAAGATTATATTTCCTTAGGAATGTATATATCCAATACTTTCATAATATCAACCCTTCACAGTAATAAAGGGAAACTCTTAGTTCACACATGAACTGAAGTCAAGAGTCACAGACCTTATTTTTGACACATCGTTAATATGGGCAAAGCCCTAGCCTGAAAAATGTTATTTAGATGTGGGTAAGATTTAATACTCGTCTATACCGATTTCATATTTTTTCTACGAAATATTCTTCTTTCTAATCGTTTTATCTCACATTCATGCATGTGAATTTTCACCGATTGATCGCATAATATGTCAATTTGCAAATGTTAGAAATTCTTGATTGTGGAATGTCTTTTGTTAATGATTAAGGATTCACTCATATAATATACAGTGTCGTACGATTAGATCCACATTTTCCAAAAACAAAAAGTGACTTTCAACTCCCAAGTGGCACTCAAGAGGACGTATCAGGCACAATTTGTTTTTATTTTTTATCAGATTACAAACTCAATTCTCGTTTTTGGTTTAAGTCAGGTTTGAGACATCACTATATTTGCACTTCTTGAAAGAAAACAGACTTCAATTTTCACAAGATGGAGAAGTGGACGTGGCACATTTGTGAAGATACTCAACTAATTGTCAACTTCAAACTTTACTCACTATATATGGATTCACCAACTGTTCACGTATTGAACAAAGTTTTATTTCAACTCCATACAGGCACCGAATTTGAAAATAAAATTACAGCTTGCTCATTTCATCTTGGCACGAAAATGATGACGAATTGCGCAGTGTCAATTTGTCATTTGAAATATACTGTAAGTTTGGTGTGCAACCGGATGAGGAATCAATTACCGTGCCAAGTTGGATTGGATAAGCTGTAGCTTTTCTATATTTTAAATATTACGGCCTATATACAAAATTATCACTTCTTCAAATTTCGTGTGGTGTGCCATTGAAAGTAATGATCTGGCGCACTGTCAATTAAGTAGTGTCATGCATTGATATATGTGGTTAAAATAATAAAACTCATAAAATTTCCATTTGAATAATAAAAAATGATAGACCCTACTCCCCAGTGAGATGGGCAAATGAGATTTCTTTACAAATTTGAGAAATCTTTTGTTTTTTCAGATATGAGACTTCAAAATCAAGTTTTCCAATATGAATTTTGGATATCTTCATTATCTTTGTAAATTCATAGTAGGCCGAGATTTGAGTTTATATTTCACGTCTCTTCAGAAAAATGATCCATCAACCTATTTATCTGTTCAAAAATTCATTTGGTTGTATTTTTTCGAGTAACAGAAATCTATTGTTGGTCTCTATCATAAGTGTGACATACTATATAACCGAAAGTCTTGGTAACAATTCAACTTATTTTCTCACATCACTATGTGTGATTTGTTCAGACATTTGAATAGCCATTATAAGAAATAATATTATTATACCCAGCTTAAGATGAGGCAAGGAGATGTTTGAGATAAAACGTAAGGTAAATTCGGTAAGGCTATTTGGTGTAAGAAGTTGAGAATTTACAATTTTTTGCATTATAAGAATGAAAGTAAACAAAACAGAAAAACGAAGTTCATGACGAGTCACACACAATACAATAATTAAATATCATAGTAAATATTAAACCATTACAGTTCTACATTTACCTACATATTAATATCATAAGGGTTGAAAAGTTGAGAACATTCAGAAAAAAGGAGATCAGACATAGTGAGACCAGAACAGAAATGCAAAGAGCTTGATTATTATACTCTGAATATTGCTGCGATATTTTCATTAAATATCTGTCCAGGAAAAAATATGTTAAGTTACAACAATCCCCAAAACCACAAAAACATGATATGATATATAGAAAATTATTTTGGAAGAACTCATGCAATTTTTCACAGAACTGGTATTTTCATTCTTCAATATGTAGTGTTGAAAAAGGACAGATATAAAGTGACTGTGCACAAGTTATTCCAAAAGAATTTGCTATCAGTCATCATGGCAATTCTTATGCTGTGTTTTAATGGACCCAAAAAAATGCAAGCCCTCTACCTTCCCACATTGCTTTACCTTACCGTACTTTACCTAACATTATCATAGATTACACAAGTACAAGTTATTTTCAACTGAATATATGAATTTTCTACAACACTCTTGAGCTGATGAATATTTTACTTGGGACAATCCTTGCCTGTTGACAGACAGTGTGTGTGTTTCTACAGTGTATCTCACTTCAACTACGACCACCCCCGTCTTTTTTATTTGAAATCGTATTCCAAAAACGCTTTTTTATTTTTTATGTGGAGCTACAAAAGATTTTTGAAAAAAATATTAGGATTCGCTTCATCAAAAATATTTATTTAAAAAAGTTGTCTGTAATTATCCCAGACATCCTTATCTCAAACATCACCCAAATCAGAAATGATGTGTCACTTCTTCTGTGACCATCTCTTTGCTCGAATTCATATTCGAAAATTGTTTTTCATTACGTAGGTCTTCAAAAAACGTACATGCAAACAACTTTGCATAAACACATTAAGCATTGTGGTCTTGATAGTGTAGTGGTTAGCACGTCCGCTTTTCAAGCGGAAGACAGGGGTTAAAATCTCCGCCAAGCCACTGTGCAGTATGTTTTTTTCGAAAAACGTGAATTTTTCAAATGCGTCTTCTGAAACTTCACATAATGAATAAAGTCGGATTCAAGCAAGCCAACTTCACTCATAAATATAACTAAACTCTTCTAAAGTGAAAGACAGAAGTTGGGGACTTTCCAATCTGAATGCCCTTATTGAATCCTGGTTATTTATTTTCCCAAGTTGATAATTTATTCATTGGTTAAGTTGGCTTACTTGCATGCACCTTAAGTCAGTTTTTGAATATAACTTAATACAAAAAAGATAGAGGGGTGGTCAAAGTTGAGTTGATACACACTATATAATATACTTGACAATACTATATGTAATAAAAGGCATATGTACAAATTGAAATGGACGGACAAATATAAAAATAACATTATATCTTCATCTAATCGTTACTGCTCCTTGCCTGTTTTATATTCAGAATACTAGCAAATAAATATGCTATCCATGTGGAAAAAGAACTCATAATTCCAAGAACTAACGCCAGCCCAGTATTGATAATTCCATTACGGTAAGCATTCCCAGAATCCAACTGCATATAATCCATAAAGTCAAAGACACCTTGACACGACAAACGATTATAGATAACTGGTAAGACCGATCCACTTATATGCAAAAGTTTTTCCAAAGTTGTACGGTATTCCTCACAAGTTCCATAGAAGCCATCTAAGAATATGGCAAAATGTACAATAGTGTAGAGTGTGAAGACAGAAGAAAGAACTGAAACACATATCCAGAAGCCCTTAGGTAAGGGACTGGTATTTTCCTGAGAAATTGCTTCAATCTGAATTGATTCACCATTACTGTAAGAAATAAAATAAATGAATAACACACCACCTAGTTTTGAAAATTATTGTGGAATAACTCACATATTTTGAGCAGCTGGACACAAATTAGAATTCGAAATAGAACACATTCCCTTCAAACAGAAGTTTAACTCAATTGAAATCTGTTGCAAAAAAAGAATCTAAACTAAAACAATGAATTACGAATAATGGAATTGAATTACACAGTAAAACATTTTTTGTTTAAAAAAAAAATCGAAAATTTTTCCCCAAGTTATGTGACCGAAGCACTCGTTCTATTTCGATGAATAACATTGGTTTCGGTTATAATTATACACCTAGACTTTCGAAAGTCATTGTCGGGGCTCCAGGTCGGGTACGGAGGGGTTTGAAAAATTCGAAATTTTTTCCCCAAGGTATTTGACTGTGGCTCGCGTTCTGGTTAGGTGGAAAACAGTATTTTCGGTTGTGATTGTCGGGGCTCCAGAACGGGTACGGAGGGGTTTGAAAAATTCGAAAAACTTTCCCCAAGTTATTTGACCGTAACACGCATTCTAGTTAGGTGAGAAACTTTCGTTTCAGTTCTTATATACATCTACATTTTCAAAAGTCACTGTCGAAACATTCGTTTCCCAACAGATCCAACAGATGGCGTTTTTCCTTGACGGATTACATTTGTTCCCGATTTCGGTAATTTGTCTTGTGAGAGACAGTACGTTCGGAAGGCACTGATGAGACCTGGTGGGTGAAAATTGCTGTCTGGCACTGGATATGTAAATTCAATGTTTTCGAACATCAAAATTCTGATTTAGTTTTGGGCTTGTAGCCATGTCTGCAAGATACTGAGAACGACTCTCGATGGCAACAGAGCCAAACGTAGTAGCATCGCTGTTCGATAGGCCTGTTTATTGAGATCTTCGTAAAGGTGATATACGGAGTCGTGGGTTCTTGGTCAAATCCAACAGATGGCGTTTCTTAACGGATTACACCATCTGTTACCGATCTATAACTCACTTCGAATAAACAGTCTTTATATCTGATCATATTGTGAAATATAAATGAGTATTTTTGCCTGAACTCATTGCAAAGGAACACCAAACTGCTATTTTTGCACTCAGTTTGGTGTTGGGGTAATTGATCTCTAGAAAAAGTTTCAACTTTCACACCAAAGGTTCCAATCTCATCGTTCAGTCTGCCTTTGAGTTTGGCAATAATAAAATGCCTTTAGACAGGTTTGTGGAAGCATCATCAAACAATTTACCATCCATAGAAATTTTTATGGTGATGTAATTCATAAAGAAAGACGATCGTTTCAATGTAGCTAAATTTCGAAATGTAAAAGCAACAGGGTAAGTACTTGAACACCTCGGTTTCATTGTTGAAATTACTAGTATTTATTCAAAATTAGGTCAATGTCCGATAGTTTCATGCAACATTTGATGAATAGTTTTTTTATTTTCTCATTTAGAGCTTATGTTATTGTTGGGTTACATTCACATAAAAATTTGAAAATCATATGTGCACAATCATTAGCAGCTATTTCATATTAAGCATTAGAAAAAAAGGGTATTTCACTTCCGAAATCGGGTGTACAAAATTCACTAGAAATCTTGGAAATCCAGAAATCCCTTCCGGAAATCCTGAAATGTTTGCACGCACTTGCGTTTGTGATGTTGGTGCACCCGAGGAACAATACCATAGAATAATGATGCAACAAGTGAATTCGATATGAGCAGTGACGTATACAACCCGCCATGTAGGATGCTGGTCGTTTAAGCGCCAAATTTCTGACTTTGAATTTGGGGATAGAATAACTCAGATACAATTTTTTTGTTTCACACAAATACAAAAAAAAATTATCCAGCATATATTCAAATATTCACTTATAATTGACTAGTACTGAACTTTCAGCTATGAACTGAGGATAGGTGATTGATTCCCCCACAATAAACGTTGCTCTTCCAACCACACTATCCTCCTGAGACAACAGATAGACATCTTAGAAGCGGACTTTGTTCGAATTCTTCAAACCCCTCTCTACCCGAGTTGAAGCCCCGACAATGACTTTTGAAAATGTAGGAGTATAATTAGAACAAAAAATGAATTAGCCGAAGAGCCAGCCACGGAAATAGACCAGCAATTTACAGAACGATTAAAACCACCTTATCAGTCTGCCTTAACACCATTATTAATTGATTCGGGCACCTGGCAGCTTTTCATTGGTGGGGGGTGGACGTAGTATGGCCTTAAAGGGGTTTAAAAATTTATTGAAGGTGATCAATTTATAGAGCGCTGGTTTTTGGTGTGATTGTAGCTGAATACATTCAAAATTCGAAAATAATATTGACTAGAGATTTGCTTGGGGGAAAAGTAGTGCCAAGTGCCGTTAAAGGTGCGAATAAAAACCCCTCTGTACGCGTCCTGGAGCCCCGACAATGACTTTTGAATGTGTAGGAGTACACCTAGAACCGAAACGAACGTTGTTCACCTAACTGGAACATGTATCACGGCCAAATAACTTGAGGAGAAATTTTCGAATTCTTCAATCCTCTCTGTAGGCCCAACCTAGAAATTTTAATATTCTAAAACAATATATTTTTCATTTATACTCAGTTCCTTTCATTATCAAATAACCCACCAAATTATTGACGTCATTTGTACCCTCAAATGAGTGTAGTGAGGATTCTGTTCTCTTTCGATTTTTCTAAAGGTACCAATGGCAGAGGCAAACGACATCTAACATGCGATATTGCCAGATGAAAAGCGTGGCAGAAAAAAAATGTGGCCGATTTCACGCCGATATGATAGAAATGTAAATCCTCATAAAATTATATTGCAAATAAATGAAAATATCAAATATAAAATTCAACAAAATTTCAAAATAAATGTGAGAAAATATGAAAAAAAAATTGAAAACAAGTTTAAAGTTGAATGTACTCATAACATTCCGATTGCTGGTATCCACAATCGTCTTCTGGAGAAAACAACCCATATTCGTAATTTATTGTTTCGCTTTGCATTAGTTTGATCATATAAGTTATATACAACAGGTTTCAATAGAGATGAGTATATACTACTCAGCAAGGAACATTCTCAACTACATTCAAAAAAGAAGTTATGACCCTTCAAAGGTTGGGAAACGGGCTTATCTAAAATTTTATTGTTTTGTTCACAATTAGTAGGTTGGCCAAATATGTAAGTTTTTCAAACTAGGTACTATGCAATATACGAATATCCACCAAAAAATATTCCAAAGGTAAAATATCACAGTTTTCATTATAATGTGATATTTTTTGCTAAATATGGATTTTCACCAAGTATTGGCCAGTTCAATTCGATATTCAAAATATTAAGGTAAAAATGTTCATTTCATTTATATCATCATTGTACTCACTCCAATTTCGCCAACATTGTTCTAGTTGATCTATTTTTTGGAGATTTTGTTGCAAAAAGAACACGATAACCATGGAAGCAAAGAAGACCAAAAGCAAAAAATACATGAATCAATGGACCAAAAGTAACCCAAATACAGGGTGCTTGCTCTCCACCTGTAAAAAATTTGAAGAGACCATGAGACAAAACCAAAAAAACAGCTTGTCAAATTAATTATTCAAAGCAAAGGTTTGTCGCTCTTTGAGTTTCAAATATATTGGCATGCAAATTCATTGTAAAACTGTGCGAAAAATATATATTTCAAGTAAATCTACTAAAGTTATACTCACCTAGAAAAATAGTTGCTGTGTTTTTACCATATAAAATACAACTGCAATTTCGATTAATACACTGATCTAAAGTTTTATACCAGTGACCCCAAGCAATTCCTGTTGTTATACTAGATGTTGCGCCCATTGCTATACAGAATAAATATGCAAAAGACAACATTTTTTCTGTTGCTAATTGGTCCATTCCAGAAAATACTTTCTCAACGACTTGATAATTTCAATAACTATGTATTGGGAACAAGGAATGCAAGACTTATAATTTAGAGAGATAAGAAATTGATACACAACATCCGCCCATATATGATTTATATGTGTAAATACTGTAAATAAAGTAAATAGTAAAAGTAAATAGACCATAGACATTAGACATTTGCCAATGACCGCGTCTAACAGCTTACAGCGCTTAAAGCTGCTGCACGAAATTTGTCAGTTTTTCACATAGAAATTATATATACTTACTCTATATAATATAATTTCTATGGTTTTTCATGGTGAAATGTCAAATTTTGTGAAGCAGCTTTGACCGCTATCTTTTGTTAGACGCAGCCATGGGACACGTCTAACAGCTTATATATATATATATATATATATATATATATATATATATATATATATATATATGCGTTGTTTTTTCGGGTTTATTTCGTGTTCTGTGGTTTTGATCCTCTGAAGGATAATTTCACAACGTTTCGGCAAAGTCTCATTTGCCATCTTCTAGGTGATGGCAAATGAGACTTTGCCGAAACGTTGTGAGAATTATCCTTCAGAGGATCAAAACCACAGAACACGGAATGAAACCCGAAAAAACAACGCATCATACTTCGTCCGTGAGAATCTTCATGCTAACATATATATATATATATATATATATATATATATATATATATATATATATATATATATATATATATATATATATATATATATATATATATATATATATATATATCAAGGATAGTAAACTATTTTTACAGAGGATGGCCCGATTCGCCAATTTCATTATGCTGTCATTGACGTCATCGCGATTCCGTAAACATAACCAAAAACAGATTCACAATACTAATGTTTTGTTTTATTATTGTTAGTCATTTCAATTGTTATGAATTCTTGTCATTAACTAGTATGAAATAAAAATACTGCCCCTTCAATACAGAATGCCTGAAATTGAACAACTCAAGTTGATTGATAATTTGAAATCCAACTGCGGTATAACAGCTGAGAATGGAAGCATGAATTTTCGTTGTCAATTGAATTTATCCACTTGGGCAGTAATTATTATCCTTTTCAAGTACTCATCAGACACCTACCCTAAATAAAATTCATTTCATATGTCTACAATGGGTAGAAACACCGGAAGAAGAGACAATCAATTTCACATCATCTGTAACTAAAACAAGTCGCTATGAAAGTTAACGACTGATGGTACCAATAGTCTCAAACTTCATCATATTAGTTCCACTGCATCACGAAATGTACATATAAACTACGGAAGGAATTGTGGTGACGTCAGTTGACAGGATAACATTGCAGTATAGGGAACTGGCCATCCTCTATAATAGTTTACTGTCCTTGTATATATATATATAGTCATATCCAGTATAGAACTCTTGTCTATGGTCACATCGATGAGCTACGAATGGTCGAATTTTGACATTTTCAAGGCAAAAATTCTAGATTACCACAGGCCATGGTCCATAACCGCAAAAAAGCATTGTTCACACCATCCTATATACTATAATTCATATATATTTGATGATGTCCCCAGTAAAAACTGGTAAAACTAAAATTATTCAAGAGGACAGGACATCTAGTGAGGCAAAGCACAAGTTTTTGCATTAAAATAAAATATGTGTGAATATAACATATATTTTATTCGTAACAAAATAATAATTTGTTCAATAAAACCAAAAATTTCCTGATCCTTATAAAGATGCTTATCTCAGACTTTTCGTTTCAAATGAAAATATCATTCTTGTTCAAGAGTCAATTTGCTCAAAATCCTCGCAGATTACTCACAAAATCTCGGAATGCGCGAAAATCTTCACAAAAGTCCTATTACTTTACGATTACTCCGCAGCGTTGAAAATGCTCACAAATGGAATGATAATTCACAAAACGGCAGCACTGTTTAACGGCTAACCTCAGAATATCATTGAACGCGATCAATGTGCAGCGGTAAATTTCAAAATCGATCAATGGCCGTTCAACTGGCTGGATTCATATAGATCCGAAATCCTGTCGTACGATGATCTCATAGCTTTCTGATTGGTCTAAATTCAAATTTAGACCAATCAGGAAGCTATCGGATCGTCGTACGATCGGATTTCGGATCTGTCTGAATCTAGCCTTTTAGGCTGTGTTCCGTTTCCCTGTCTGGTTAACCAGACTGGTAACTCGAGATGGTGGTCCCTGTAGTAACCAGTAGTACCAGTACAACGGAACGGCTAATGGTATTAATATTTGGAAACAAAACGCGGCCTTAGGTTTTGGATTTGGTAAACTTTGACCTAGTTCAAGAATAAAAACAGCTTAAGGCTGACCAATCAGAAAGCTATCGGATCGTCGTACGATCGGATTTCGGATCTGTCTGAATTCAGCCTTATTAGTCGACGGTTAACGTCATGTATGGAAGCTACTTCAACTCAATTTCATGAAAACCCGTAAACTTTATATTTCATAACGTTAACGTCTACGTTGAGGTCTACGCATTGCAATCACTTCAACTCTCCAATATAATGAAACATATAAGAACATTAATAAACGCCGTTGGCCGATGCCGTCCGCCGTTAAGCGTGCCGTTGGTAACGTTCCACATACCCATTTTATCTTCTGTCGTTTGTAGCAGACAAAGGCCCAAATTCTCGAAATGAAATCGATAAACTAACTTCAATTGACATTAACTGAGCTCAACGCCATTTTTGGAATTCACCAGGGCTTCTTGATTGTGTTCAACGATAATCTGAGTTCAAGTCTTGACTGATCAAAATTGGTCAGTTAAAAGCATTGATCTAAGTTTTAGCCTCCACAGAACACATACAATTTATAAGATGAGTACTATGTGAGTGTTTGAAGAAATTCTGACAGGAGATAACCATCTTTGATATTGACCTGTTGTGTTGTTATTATATTTTCACCTCTTTCAACCTTTGTATTATCTGGTCAATGGTCATCAAAAAAATTACCTGATTTTAATTATCTTTACCTATCGGGTATAAAATCGAAGAGTACATGTTCTGCCAGCCACATTCGACATTTGTCCTGTACTTGCTACTTTTTCATCTTACAGCACCTTCATCAACGAAAATTTTGTTTTAATATTATTATTCTGACAATACACCCAGAGGATGGCGAGGCAGAGATTGTACGAATTCATATTCGGGGATATTGATAGTGCTCATTAGTTGGAATGTGGCGCTGCGACTTTCTCTCTCTCTCTCTAAGTTATTGGCCTTTGCTTCCTCCGGGTCCATATATTGCATCATAATATACAATATCATAACGCTACATGGTAGAAATCGTAATGCGTCATAATGGTATAATATCAGAATCGTACTTTATAGAAATCGTATTTTATAGAAACGTATACTATCATTACGTACATTATCAGAACGTACTTCGTCATAACGGATTTTATCATAATGTATTTTATCATAACGTATTTTATCATAACGTATTCGATAGGAGCAAAGAATCGTCAAGGTGATAATTCTGGCAATATCAGTTTTTCCTCGCACAGATTCATGTAGAGAAGTAGGTAAGAAGTAGGTAATCACCAGCCATTCAATCTTTTCAACACTTGATTTAACATCGCCGTCTTATTTTAGTGCATAAACTTTTTCAACAATTATGAATAATAACAATGAATCAAACAGACACATGACAGTGCAGTGCCCACTTGACTGGCAATAGTGTCATGTCAATATAGGAATCAGGGTAGGCAACATTTTTTTGAATATTGAAGAATACAAATTATAAAAATTAGCTACAATAGGTGAAAAATGATGTTATTATTCAATTCTTCAAATATATTTAAGATCTTAAGATCATAGATCTCTCCTGGATTCCCAAATGACAGCGGATATCCCATGACCATATACTTTTATTAATATTGTAAGCAAGCCCATGTACTATTAGATTATGATAGAGTACGTTCTGATACTTTACGATTATGACGTAATACGTTTTGATTTTTTACGATTATGATAAAGTACGTTTCTGATTTTGTATCATTATGATGAGTTACGAATTCTATGAAGTACGGTTATGATATTTTGATGTTCTGATATTGTAGCGATATGATAAGGTACGATATGACGAAATACGTTCTGAATATGTCCATTATGATACATTACGTTATGAAAGTGTAGCGTTCTGTTACTGTACGTTTCTATTTTGTACTATATGATAAATTACGATTTCTATTTTGTAGCGTTATGATAGCGTAAATTTCTTCGTTTTACGATTTCTATTTTGTACATTATGACGGAATAGGTGACCCCGCTTCCTCCAACCTCCAAGGCGCATTCAGCCAAGCGCTGCGATTTTAAATCGAAATCCCGATAAGTCAACGCAACAGCGATTTTATGCATCTCAAGTTGGCATAACCTAATAATACTTCTTCATTGTCTTTGGGTTGGGAATTCTGGGGTTTAGAAAACATTTATTTTGTATTTATATTTATGTGTTTTTACTGACTTTGTCAATGGTTTTTTCACATTCGAAGAAACTCCCTAATATCGAACAAAATTTCGAATCAAAGTTCATTCACGGTTTTCCAACGAAACAACCTGTCTTGGATTTTAAAACGGTCTTGTCCATGTTCATTTTTGGAATAACATTATAACCTCAAAGAATGTCTATTGACGAAGATATACAATTAAGAGATTTGGTTGCTCAAACATTAGAGTCAAACGGAACTCTTGCCAAAATAAAGGTATTGATATTGATTGTTTGAATAATGAAAAAAATGATAATTATCTTTGTAGGCTCAGTTACGTGCGAGTATCTTTCTTGCATTAGATGAGGATGATAAGGTAAAGTATAATGTACAAGAAAAATAAAAAGTAGGTACTTATAGATTTTTCACAGATTAGCAGTATGAAACCATCAATGAATAGTAAAGTAACAAATTATTTGGAAACTGAAGAGGGAATTGCAATGTTTTGTTTGGTTCATGAGTTTCTAGAGTTCTTTGAACTGGACTTCACACTTTCTGTTTATCAGTCTGAAACCTATTGTGACAGTAAGTACCAATATGAAGGACGTCAAAAATTATTAGAAAAGTTAGGACTGGAAAATATTGAAAATATATCATCCACAGTTCCACTTTTATTCCATCTGGTGAAAATGAATCAGACTAAACCTAGAAGTATAAAAATAAATTTGAAAATTGGAGGAGACACTGAGGAAAAATCTACAAGTGAAAATACAGAGTCTGATGATATGGTTAAAACTGCTGTTGATAGTATAAGTACTGAAATTGAAGATGAAAGAATAATGGATATCAAAAATACTGCCAATGAGAGGCAATTTAATACAACATTTGATTTAACTAGTCCAACTGTTAACTCTTTGAAGACGACGCTTAACAGTGGCAAATATAGCACAAAGATAGACCACCAATTTCACAATGAATCTCAGAACATTTTTGATGGAACATTTGATAAGATGAATCATAACTCTGATAATGAGAAGAAAAGTTCCTTTGTTGTCAAGAACTTTCCTCCAGTCAGTGTGGGTAGCAGTAATAACATTTCTGAAGCAGTTATCAATGGCTTTGGAGAAGAATCTCTTAAAGATATGCCGTCAAATGTATCTCCAATATCTGATAAAGTGAAAATGAAAAATAGTCTCAGCAGCCTCAGTGATCTCCCGCCCATCCAATTAGGTAAACCTCGAGTTAACGTTATTTTACCTTCTTTATATAGTAAGGAGTCCAAAGATAAATCAAATTCACTGGAACATGGCGAGTTATTCGATATGAGTGCTGAATATGAAGAAGATTTTATGTGTAGTGGTGATGATTTATCATTGAAATCAGATTGTTCCAAAATTAATTTAATGGATGAATTGTTGGCAGCTAATGAATCCATGAATTCAGATAAAAGCACAAGGTTGATGAAAAAAGACTCTGAACGAAGAGCACCTAAAACAAATATTTCTGATTGTAATAAATCAACCAAACCTACTGGAGATAGCCAAGCAAGCAAAGATACTAGAAAAAATTTGGTAGGATTGAACAATGTCAATTCTGAAACTGATATATCAGATAATATAGTGTGAGATGATGATCAAAACAAATTTTGGCAGCTGTTATTTTGTTTTAATGGGATGGGATGATTTTTATAAGTGGTGCACAAAGTTGTCCAAAATGAGGTTGCCATAAGAATATGAGACTAGCATCAAAAAGTAATTCATATCAGCAAACTCAATTGTGCCCTTTTAGTAATTCTTCACGGAAAAAATTAGAACGCCACAGTGATTCTTTGATACTTTAAAGAAAATATGAATTCAGAAAAAAACAAATGAAGTGGCTGATACTTGATGAAAATCCTTATTTAACAAAAGAAATAACAGTTTCTTATACGGTTCTCACTAAAAATGGGTTTATGTAACAAACATATGTTTATATATACAATGGCTGTCTCAAGCTGGATTAATCCTGTTTGAGAAAACTACAACCCAAGGTACCAAGGTCATCAGTCTGTGAAAATTTACCAAAGCATCAAATAAGAGATATAATAGATGTGAATTCGAATAATTTTCTATTCAAAAATAAATTGAGAAATTTCCTTCTTGAAAAAGTATGTCATAATGTTGAGGAATTTTATATTTCTTGATCTTGTATTGTGAAACTTAATGTTGTATGTATGTAAATTTCTGTTACTATATACACTATTTTAACAATTTATTTGTAGGTTTCCTTTCTTTTTTGACTAGTCTGATAAGTTTTATACATTTATATATGATGCCTTGTATAATCCTTAATTGATAAATGAATTCTATTCTATTATATAGCGGTCGCGGTTTTGTTAACCCATTATTAGTGAGAATCATACAGGAAACAATATGTTTTGCTAAAATGGTTTGGTTTGAGCTAAACAACAAAGGTGAATAATTAGATTGAAATTAAATTAACAATTTTTTTGCTCTCCCAACCCCATTACCAATAACTATTTCCTTAGTTTTTGTTAGGAAGAGATGATTGGAACATTGTTAATATCGCTAATTGAAAAATTCAAATCACAATTTAGCAAAAATGGTATTTTTTTTATTAAATTTGGTAATGATTAAAATATTGATCCCGAGGGCTGAAATCTCTCAAATAACACTTCTGAGCAAAAATATTTGTTGGTAATAGGGTGAGAAAAACATACCTAATGATAATTAATAATCTCTATTTTCCAAATGATACATTTGAAAAAGATAAAACAGGATTATTCTCAACTTTGTACCGATGAAATGAGTAAGAAATTCAGTTTTTTCCAACGGAGACCTGTGCAGATTGTTGCCGAAAATTGTCATCATCATATACTCCTATAAGTGACCAATGCCTTTTTCGAAAATATTGAATTGTATAATTTAAAATTCACAGCACCGTTTCCTCAAAAATTTTATTGATTTCACGTTGACAAGCCTCTCATGTAAGTGAAAAATTCATTTAGGAAGCATTTGGTGTTTCATGTGACATCTTCAGTATGTTTCATTCATGTAATTTATAAGTATTGTTACATTCCCCACATTGCTGATAGTTACATACAATAGGAATGGTTTTTTAGTTTCTAGTTGAGCCCTTCTAGGTTGAAGTAAACCATCAAGCTATTTCATTATCTCTTTATGTAGTAGCTTGGTTGAAATGCTTCCTCTATAGAAAAGCCACTCCACGTTGTTTATAACAGTTAGCAATGTTGTTTTGTACTTAATTGAATTAAAATAATGTGCCTTGAGGTTGTGATTTTCACAGCTGGTATGAGAAATACTTAATAGGATTGATTTTAGAATAACTAGAAGTCAAAGCCTTTCGATTTCAGCACTGTGATTAGGAACTAAGTTTTCATTTTGTATGAATATAAATGAAAAAATGGATGGCTGTTTTTCTTGGATTCCTGAACAGGTTCATACAGATGTTCTTGTGATTTTACACGTGAGAACTGAAAAATGAATCAAATCTCATTTAAAAAGCAACAGTGGTTAATTGCTATGAGCTGGAATCATGCAGCTTCAATTGACAATTATTGAAAGTTAGGTGCTGATTAGCCTTTGAAATATTTCTCACCAATCAGTCTCTGACTTTACTCTAATTATCACTTGATAATTGAAGCTTGTGGTTCTACCTTTGATCATAACAGTGTTAAGTGAATATGGTAAGAAAACATTTTTATTCAGTATCTTTTTACTACAACAGACGAAATATTGAACTAGCCTCACACTCTCCAAAGGTGATAATATATTTTTTGTAATTTGTTGTTTTTCACATGCGGCCTCTTTCCCTTTGGATTCGAGTTCCATATGCTTTTGAAACTAAATTCCATGAGTCCATATACCTGTCCATACACATAGCTACACATTTCTGGAAAATAAATTGATTATTATAAGCCATCTCAAAAGACATCAATATATTGACAACAGTTGTAAATCTTTTCGATGACAATGAATATTATATTTCATCAAATCCTATTGCTTCTGATGAAAAACAAAGAAGCAAATGATAACGTGGGTTAAAAGCACACTGAACTCTTTCCAAGTAATGAGTAATAAAACTGAATAGTTGTACATATGCATAACTGCCTGACTCTCATGAAATCTGTACACACAAACACTGATTAATACAATGTAAAAGGTAAGAAAAATACATATAATATAATAAATATGAATGAAAAAATGAGTTATAATTCCTCTCAAAGAAGCAGATCCACATTAATTAAATTTACCTGTTCTGAACTATCTAATGAGGTTCCTGGTTTAGATATACACTTCTTGAAACATTTTTCAGTCATTTTCTGAAAAAAAGAGTAAAATTTGTGATCTCACATTTTCAAAGTGAAACTTACTGTAAGAAGTTCTTGGGCATTCGCAACTGCTATTTGTTGCTTCACTTGGTCCATCAGCTCATCTTTTTGAGCTCCAGTTAATGCAGAGAGGTTATCCATTTCGAATTTGATCCTTTTATTAAAATTTATTCCTAAATTCCTCGAGTATATAATTAGGTTAATATTCAATATTTTCATAGATAGACATAAATAAAAAGGGCATGGTCCGAAACTACAATAAACAGCTAACCAGAAAAGTCGTGTTTGTGGTAGTTATCCGCTCAAACGAATTTACCTGTGAAGTTCAATCGTATTATATGAAGCTTTCCCTTATTTCATCAATTCATTCAAATTCATTCTGAGCAAAGAGTTGCAGTATCGTGATCATCGATTAATACCCCAACACAGTGAAAAGAGATATTCCTAAAACCGACAATGTTTTACATTTCATCTTAACTTGTCAGACATGATCACGTCATGGTTTTCTGTCATTGGGGTATTGTTTCTCGCCATTTTCACTTTGTTTTATGATCGACTATGGTAAAAAAAATAATTTTTTTCAAAGCCAAACCTCCTTTGGCATCATTAATTCTGAAATAAGTACAATACAATTTGATGAAACATGTTTGCCCCATTTTTGTACGTAGAAAAGTCCAGTGTCGCCCAACAGGCTCTGAACAATGATCACGGAATTGGTGAGAGCAATCTGATACTCATTAAGGGCTCTCCCCCCTGCAAGTGAATCTTCGAACTGCATTAACTTATGAATCTGAGAGAGTTTGGTGGGTGGATCTCATTCTAATGAAACGAAACAAGCATAGACACACTATTCAAAACATGCCTTATTCTATATTCAGCTATAAAAACACTTAAAAAGAGACGAGCGTCCAGCATTAGTGAGTGGCACCAAGTAGAAGTATCGAGTCATCTCAATTGAACGTGACATCAATTTTAAGGGTCTTCCAAGTTATAATTCAGCGGCATACTTCGATCGCGACGTATTACTCAAATATCGTTCTTTTTCCATGTCTCACTCAGAACGCGAGTGATAACACGAAATTAGCGACAAAAGAGCAATTGAAACGCATTTTTCTGTAGGTATGTGTGAGCGGGCTCATCTGTTCAGACAAAAATATATCGAATAAGTAGAGGTCTTGGCCAAAGCAGTGATGCGATATCAATTTGAAATGTTTTAATCTGACTTTAATTGTAACTGAAATGTAACGCATGAGTTTTTACTAACATTATTTTGCGAAGTCGGAAACCACTGGCGGACTCGGGCAGTTTCGCCAAAATATGAAAATAAACTCTTGCAATTTTTAGATATCACGCTTTCTTGCAAAATTATCGGTATTTTTATGCACTCGTGCAATTATAACAGAATATTCTAACCACAGTAATTGTTACAGTTCTAGGCAAAAACTCTACCCATAGAAATGGCTATGGTAGTTATGAAACAATTGTTCATGTAAGTTATTTCAATCTTTTTATGATTGTTCAATATGTCTTTATTATCTCCTTTGTTCTATCTGATTGTTTCTCCTTTTTTCAAAAGATAATTTCCTGATAATGAACATGATCACAATCAACAAATCTAATGACTCTGTACGTATGAACTAATTAGTTTTTTCTAGAGGTATTTATAGTTGTAATTACGTAACATTATCATCAACGAATCAGCGACTGACTCTGTCGCAATGTACTAATTATCTATCTAACAATTGTGCGAATCATCAAATCCTAAATCCTAATGTTGTTTATGGAGAACTCGAATTTTAGATATACGAACATGATCTCCGATCTTGAATTTAATTTATTGCACTTAAGTCGACTTGTTTGAGATTATTGTAGACTGTGTGGAGTAGCCTCTTTTCATCTTTTTCCGCTACTTCAGCAGGTTTTATTTTGATGGTTCTCTGTGTGGAATTGTTGTATTTTTCAGAACGTCAATACACTTATGGTTACCTAGAAAATTCAATTCTTCGTACATCCAAGACTTCAGTATTCTATAAAATCTCTCTATGATTGATGCTTTCTTTTCACTGAACGTAGTATAATGATTCACACCATATTTTTTCATCAACTTTCTGAATTCTGCGTTGAAGAATTCCTTATCTGAATCTGTTTGTGATTTGCGTGGTGTTTCTTGGCGTAAAACTTTTTCCATAGCTTCAGAAACAACAGTGGCCGACTTATTTTTGAAAGGTAGCTCCCAAGAAAATTTTGAAAAACAATTTATCACAGTCAAAATATATTTATACCCTTTATTCAGTTTGGCATGTGAAATCATCTCCACCAAATCTGCTTGAAAGAGATCATCGAAACCTTTGATGATTACTTTACGCTTCTTGAAATTGATTTTAGCTTGTATGTGAATTTCTTCAATAAGCTGTCTTTTGACTAGTACATGTTTGAACGTTCAAATTAAACTCAATCAAAAAAAAATGTTTATTGGTATATATTTATTTCATAGTACATTCTTCCTGAAATATTTCACTTAAGATTCGTTTCCTGTGGGAAATACTCAAAACTGGTCCTATAATAGATGAACTGAATCGAATTCGTCGTTGGAAATGTGAACGATCGATGGCAAATTATTCCCAATACCTTTTTCTTGAACTCATAAGCAAAATTCCAAGCAATCATATAATGAGTTTTATTTTTCTTCTCATCGAAAGATACCCTTTTTATTGCGTCTGCTAAAATTGTTCAACAGAATTGGTTGATGGATTATGTCTCAACAAGCGATCTTATTGTGAAATTAAGCAATATGCCGAAGTGTTTGGAAGTATATTCTCATTGTTTCAAAATCGAGTCTTATATCTTGAACTGCCACCTACAAACTTTCATTTTGTCTTCTACAATCTATTACGAATATGGGTGAATATCATGAAACTCGGATAGTGTTAGACAAGGCTCGCCAGGATTTTTATAATAATATGATTCTTGGAATTGAGCAAATATCTCATAGAGTGAAGCAAACTGATATTTTTTGAAATTCAAATCATCGTAGGGATACACTTCTGAATTGAGATGGAGTTTGATATTCGTGATGTAACAAAGATCGAACTGACTCACATTTTTCTTGAGCTGATTTTTTTTTGAGTTTGAGCGAAAAGCCACAGTGATGAAACGAGGTTTCTCCAATTGATTGGATGCTTTTACATTCCAAGAATGCGTCATTGTCTGTTGTAAAAGCGGATATTCATGCAATTCCCAGCTTCTACAGGCAATACCCAGCTTCTAAAGGCAATTCCCAAATCACGACCCCTTTCAATGTACTTGAGTAACCGCATCTTTTCAGAATCAGACACTGCTCATGGGGAATTGTCCAGAGAATTTTGGTTAAATTAATTTTATTCACCATCCTTTGTATTTATAATGGAATTCAGAACAGTGGTTGTCCGAATGAGAACCAAATTTTGTCGAATATTCACGACTTTTTTTTTGAAATCTCAACAGAATCCAGGAAAATGTTTCAGAGGAATGTACACATTGAAGTAACCATTCAAGTCAGTTATATTTGGATTCCCCAGATGATTCCAACATTCTATGTTATATCTATTACAATCACTATTTGTGTATGACATGTATTCTTTGATAGTTGAAGTGATGCCTGGATTGCTGCAACGATCGATAGGTAGGGTCTATTTCGGATCTTATATCATCGAAAAGATACGCCATTCCATTATTCCAATTTCAAATTAGAACTGGGTTTATCGTCTGCATCAGTTAGTCGCCCTTCAATATATGTTGTTGATGTCGGTTGAGATATAGGTGTAATATTATATAACAACACAATAATCCTATTGGAACTGTTCTTTGAGATGCACCACTCTTACTGTTACCATTTCTTGTTGAAAATTGATGAAATTACCGTCATGATCGTTTATTAAGTAGATCTCATCAATATACCTGGTGTTGATTGATAGATAGATTACATTGGCCACTTTTTGTATTATCCAAAATCCACTCGGTACCGTAGGATAGAACGGTATGTATCAAATGGACGGCACAATCATTATTGAATGAATTTATAATTAAATTAAATTCGATATAAATAGAATTAACCTTAGAAACGTTGATTGGAAAACCTGATATTTTTTTCACCAGGGTGCAATTTTTTTCCACTGAATCCCAATAAAGGTGCCAATGAGTCAGCTCTGTCAATATGTATCATCTTATTACTTGTAATCTCATATCTCAAAGTATTGCGGTTTCCTTACAATTTGACAACGGTGCATTCAGATTTTTCAGCATCTTTAGCTATGACATTGGAGGATATTGTCCGGAGGTCTTCCTTTTCTTTCGTCTCAGTTTCAGACCATTGCTTCATGATTTCATTCTCAATATCAGATAATTCATACGAACCTGGAGGAATCTTTATTTTCGTTTTACCGAGGAGAAAAATTTAATTTTAGACCAATCAGAAAGCTGTCGGATAGTCGTACCATCGGATTTCTGAATTACCACTGACATGTTACCAAAATAATATGTTTTTGTTTGTTCCTGTTTTGCAAAGTCTTATATGTGATGTACCTTTGTGATATGGTAGAATGCAATTATTTATTTCGTGTTGAGTTAGAATGTTCTTTTCTCATATGATATATTATTGTCCAAGTTCAGTAAATAAATTTACAATAATTTTTTTCGTTATTTATTTACCCCCTCACTTGGAAGTTGAGATGAAAATTTAAACACGCACCTAATTGCCAAGGGAGAATCCTTCTATTGCGCATGCGCTCAGTGTTGAATAAATTCGTCATCCTTCTGATGATCACAAAAATATCAACGTGAATTAGTTTTTTTTAAAGATCGTTAAAAGAAGGACGAAACACATGTGCCAGTATTGACGTAAAATTGTTGTTTTCTTGAAAATTGAAAGAAATAACCTTAAAACTACGCACATGCTAATATTGACCCTTGAGCTAAGTTCGAATAGGTATTAACTCCATCCACTCTTTTCACTCCTCAATCGTTCGGAATTCACATCCGGGGTGAAAGAAGCCTCTCCTGAAGTACCCGCTTGGGGTTATGGAATTCCACTTATTATTTTATACTACCTATGAACTCTCGAACAAAAGTAATCACAGATATACATTGGTCCATTTTAATCTTTATCACAATATCACAATTCAGTTTCACACAAAAAAAAATCAATAACCCAAACATCCGTGTATTTTTTGACAAAGACTGTAAAAAATCTTCTCCTATTTACATTCATTCATTGTTCCTCAGAATCTTTTGAATGATTGATATACACCCCACTCCAGTATCGGAACAATTTTCCTAAAGTAGCTTTGGTATTTATTACTTTCGGAGCTCGCAACGTTCATATATAGGAAAGTTACGAAATGTCACGAGTTTATAGGCGAAGGGGTACCTGAGGCTAGGGGCAGGGTTCGGGGAAATCGAGGTTGGCAATTCTGGGGTAAATTGGGTAAATTAAAATCTCTATAGGTGGCATAACCATAGAACCAAAGATAAATAGAAAAAGTGCAAAGAAATTGTCATAGAACACAAAAACATATATGTTTTATGTGGCTGATTACTGATTGTCTCTGGTCTCTTGGTGTCTTTGGTGGTGGTAAAAGTAAAAGATTTGTTGCGTTGTCACAGCCCACAGCATACCTGCGTTGCGTATTCTGTCTTGTCTTTGGGGAGTATAGGGAATCATATTTCAAGTATTTTAAAGTCGTTTGTTCAATTTTCATTAGTGTAAGGATTTTCTTAGAGTAATATTTTATCCTATTAGGAAAAGTTGTTGGTGTTTTTTTTGGGTTTTTGTTCGTTTTAGTTGTAATGTATACAAAACTTTTTGATCATTTATTATGCCGGAAAACAAGTGCTGTATAACGGGCTGTTTGAACACTTGGGGAACGCTATCATGGCTCCAGTAGAGCCTTACAAAATACTTTCCATTTCATATAGGAGTAATTATCATACTTTGGCAAACTTTTTTGCTGCATGAGGAACAGTCCCACTTTTTTTTTAAACACAGGTATTCCTTTCGGATTTTCACCAACCATATACATTCATCAATTTTTCATTTGCTTTCGTTTTCAATTTTCACATATATCGAGATCAGATCGAGTTGAATTATCTGTCAAACCAAACACAAATACGAAGAGTATATCCACACTTTTTCTCAACTTTCATTCAATATTGAACACCATGAAGTTAGATTTTCAATATACTCGAATATTCATAGATCTTATTAGGGAAGCAGAAATTCATTTTGCTATCTGTTGTTATCTACCAATCAGATACCAGAAACTGAAATCCACTTGCATATTAGTATATCGTGGAATTTCACCTCAACCTCATTGACGCCCCCGCAATATGGCGGGATCGATATGATGACATTTCGTAACCTTCCTCCTATATACCAACGTTGACTTCTGAATGTGAAATTATGGTACACTTCTCTAATTCATTCCCACACTGATTAGTCTACACATTTGTTTTACACAGAACTTTGCCAAAATTCGAAAAACACAAGGTACAATACAAAATACAACGTAAACAATAGTAAACATATGTTTTTGACAGATTACGATCTGCTGATTACGGTTTGTTGCCGACATTTTTGAACAGACATCAGCGCCCTCATCGGTAGAAATTCGTTCCAATACCAACGTTGGGGAGCTCGTTAATTTTAAACTAGTACCTTTCACTGAAACCTGATTACCTGGTACTATTTTTGATGATTCTCTAGAATATTTTGAATTGCAGCACTGGTAACACTGCCGGTACAAGCGTACAAGTGATAAGTCCATTGGTCAACTGCGCCTGCCCAAAGGAAGCAACGACCACCCAAACGTAAAAGAAGAAGAAGAAGGAACCCAAACAAAAATTTTAATTAAAGGAGTCGGATCGAGATCCAGTAAAGAAAAAATATAATTTATATCACATTTGTGTATTAAACCAAGTCTGCTTGTAATTGAACTTGTAATCTAGTGAATCAGTGTGATATATTCAAAATGGTAGTAAGACAATACCAGCAAGAACTTGAATATTTAGAAAAAATTACTCCCTATTCTTGGAGAATCAAAAAAGGATTCCAACCAAATATGAATGTTGAAGGAATTTTCTATGTGAATCAGACCTTAGAAAAATTGATGTTGGATGAGCTCAGAAATGCTTGCCGCCCTGGTATGGTTGGAGGTTTCCTTCCTGGTGTAAAGCAAATAGCTAATGTAGCTGCTCTACCAGGAATAGTAGGTGGGTGAGCTACATTCTTTTAGAGAAATTCATGAAATTCGAAAGTTTAGTCACCAGAAATCAATATTTTCAAGAAAACGTCCAATGACATCTATTGGTAAAGGTTCATTCATCACATAGTACCAAGTTTCAAAAAATAAACTGTTAGTCTGTTTTCCCTTACCAGGCATATCTGCCTGTAAAGCGGAAGGCCGGGGTTCGAATCCTCGCCGGGGTGTGGGTAATCGCACATTAAAAAGTAAGGCCTCGTTGATCCATTGCTCGCACAAGTTTCGACTTCTGAGGGTTGACGTTCGTCAGCTGGTTAACGGAACGAACAATTTTAGAACACTTTTCGAACAATTTTAGACTTTTGAGAAAAGTTGATGTCATACCAAAGTTATTAAGACGATTATTGTTTTTGATTTGGGAGAAGTAAATGTTTGTACTCTTAATAATGAGCCATCGAGCCAACACCCAATGGATTGTGATGTCGAACAAGTCAGTTAATCACCACTTATTATAACCAATGAATTTATGTCGAAAAAGTGGACTCATTCAACAAAATTGTGTAATGTCGAAATCATTTAATATTTTAGTATTTTAAACCCATAACTCAGATCACTCAAAAAAATTTTTAGGTAAATCTGTTGGCCTGCCTGATGTTCATTCTGGATATGGTTTTGCTATTGGTAACATGGCTGCTTTCGATGTGAATAATCCCGAATCGATAGTGTCACCAGGAGGAGTAGGCTTTGATATCAACTGTGGAGTGAGATTATTACGGACGAATCTCTTTGAACAAGATGTTATGCCTGTCAAAGAACAACTAGCACAAAGCCTTTTCGATCATATTCCTGTTGGTGTCGGTTCAAAGGGTAATATTCCATCTCCATTTATGAACAATTTTTTTTGGGTTTTCCACCTACCACAATCAGAAAAAATAAGAATTAATATTGGTATCTATACAAATGTAAAAGGGCAGATATTTAATCACTCTGAAAAGTTGCTGTGTTACTTGAAAAACAACAGTTTCTTCTGAGAGGAACATGGTCTACTAGTCAGCAACTCACATTTGCCTATCAGAAAAATACAATGATTATCAATATACTTATCATTGTTGAGAACTCAAAAAAAACTATGAAGAAAAAAATACCATAATGGGTTTCATTTGCTAATTTCTCATTATTACTCGAAAATCCAGTGTGCATAAATGCCTTAGATATATTATCAAGCCCAAGTCAACATATTGGATCTCAACCTATTTCACTGTGTCAAGGTTGAATGTGCAGTAGTACCACCTCGTAGTGGTACAATCCATGGCATAATTATTTCTCAGACACTCATCAATGAGTGTTTTTGTATATTCAACCTTGTCAAACACTTTTACATGTGCACCCAAGGGGGGGCTATTCTCGACAAGTGAGCTCTTGGCGTATACTCGTTCAAATCACATTCTAAAAGAATGTTCTGACAGTAACTGAGGAATCATTCAGTGAAAAAGCGTTCAAATGTTGTCAAACCAAACCAAACAAAACATTATTCTGTGTAGTATGTGGGAATAGTTACCACATTTCCTGTGCTATCAAAAATAAGTTGAAATGTGTAAAAATATGCGACACCAGAATCAACTGCTGCTATCAAAAGCACGAATATGATGAAATAAACATTCTCAAACAGGAAAACTCCATGCTGAAGAGAATCCTGAACGAGAAAGAAAATCAGGTGAATATTGAAATTGAATATTTGAAACGATTACTCCATGAAGTCCAAGACAAAAACCGGATCCTTATAATAAACAACGGATTATTGCTGGAAAAAACGCGCAATTTTGAAGAAACCAATCACATGGACAAAAAAAATGAGCTCGAAGACAAAACACCAACACATTCCAGGGATTTGAAACAAAATATTTCTGGCGCTCATAACCAGATGTCGACAAATTCATCCAACCTGTCACTCAAGGAGATGACAGAATTGACAGATGTCTCCTCAGTAACAACTCCCAATGTCAACAACAAAAATAAACATAACCATTTAAGGAACAAGGAGTCGCCTTATAAACGCAGGCCATTCCGCAGAAACTTAGGCACAGCTGAAAGTTCAGCGGAAGATTGTTTTTCCGGAGCTGATAAAAAAGTGTGGATTTATCTGTATAGGGTTAAAAGAGTTGCATCAGAAACAAAAATCCAAGAGTTCATAAAAAAAAAGTGGTTTCGAAAATGCTGAAGTGATAGTGAAAGAGATACCAACTGATCCTCATAGAAACAAATGCTTTGTTGTTACGGCACCCTTCAACAAAAAAGACGAGATGTATAATCCCGATTTCTGGCCTAAATTTGTTGGTATTAAAAGATTCGACTTTGATAAGCATAGGGATTTCCTGAACCAACAAAGCAGCGGTGATTTTTTGTAGATAACCTACATGGGATTACAGAACATTCCCAGATTATCATCAGAAAACAGTCTGAATCTGACGAGGAACTCAATTGTACACCAGATATTAAGAATAGTGAGACTACCCAAGCCGAACCACTCGAACTTGACTCATCATTGAATCCCAACAAGAAAGGAGGTGAATCCAATAAAAATAGTAACATCAGCTTCTACTATCAAAATATTCGTGGTCTAAGAACGAAATTAGATGACCTCAATAGGGCTCTTCGAGTCTCCAACTACGACATCATTATCATCACTGAATCCTGGCTGAATTGTGACTTCTTGGATGCTGAAATAAGTGACTCAAACTACATCATCTTCAGACGTGACAGAAACTATGATCTTTTGAACTGTTCTCGTGGAGGAGGAGTTTTGATGTGTGTTCATTCTAAACTTTTCGCTAAAAAGGTCAACTCGCCAATATGTCCATTATTTGAGGATCTATGGGTGGAAATCAGACTTCCTCAAAAGACCTTCATCATATGTGTTGTATATATCAGACCTGACTCAAGTGCTGAAATCTATCGAAGCTTTATTCAAAATGTTCAGAGTTTCAAAAGCAACTTTGTTGGTGAGAATTTTATTATAATGGCTGACTTTAATCTACCACAAATTTCATGGTCATATGAGGATAAAGTCCTTATACCCAACTATCATTCCGAACAGCGTGTAGAACTTGTCCTTGATGAATTCTCCTACATGAATCTTCAGCAATACAACGATGTTAATAATCACAAAGGGAAAATACTTGACCTAGTTTTCTCAGATGAAATACCGATCAAAATAAAACAAGCATCCTCCAATCTGCTCAGTAACCACCTAATAGATTTTTATCATCCCATTTTAGACTTTCAATTAGATTATGTGAGCATACAGCTCTCTACCCATAATGTACGGGAAAAAGTATATCTCTTCTATAAAGCTGATTATGTCGGATTGAATGACTTTTTTCATAATGTCCACTGGACTCATATATCCAATATATACTGCATCGAAGAAGCCATAGCAGCTTTTTATGAACTATTATTATCAGGCATCAAACAGTTTGTCCCACAGAAGTTCAAGTCTCTCTCAAAATATCCCAAATGGTATAGTCATCATTTAATCAAATTAATTAAACTCAAAAATAAGTGTCACAAGAAATTCAAGAAGTCCGGTTCCAGTGAAGACTACCAAGAATTCACAAAGCTTCGAAAAGAAACAAAGTACCACATTGACATGTGCTACCTACTCTATCTTTCAAACACGGAACATATGATGATTGCCAATATAAAATATTTTTGGTCTTATGTAAATTCCCTAAAAAAAGAATATGGTTTGCCAAAGTTAATGGAATTCAATGGTAAATGCTTGGAAACCCCCCAGGACACTGCAGATGCTTTCGCAGAACACTTTCAATCTTGTTTCAAGGAATCAGAACCTCCAAATATGGAAAAAAATTATTTTGGTCAACATGTAAATTTACTTTTGAATCATACTTTTGTAGAAAATGAAATTCAAAAGAAATTAATGAATTTAGACAAGAATAAAAGTGCTGGTCCTGACGGGATTCCACCCATTTTTTTGAGTAGTTGCTGCTACTCTCTATCTCTACCCCTAAAAATTCTTTTTCAAAAATCCTTCAACCAAGGAATCTTTCCTAATGTTTGGAAAAAATCGTTTCTCTCTCCCATCTTTAAATCAGGTAGCAAAAGAGATATTAAGAATTACAGAGGTATCTCCAAGATTTCAAGCATCCCTAAAATTTATGAATCAATACTTACTGATGAACTCTTTGAGACTTATAAACATATTATTTCTGAACATCAACATGGTTTTTATAAAGGCCGTTCTACGACTACCAACTTGGGTGTTTTTCAGAACGACTTGTGCAATAAGCTCGAAAAAGGGTTCCAGGTGGATGTCATCTACACGGATCTCGCCAAGGCTTTTGACTCTGTCAATCATAAGCTTCTTTTGGCTAAATTGGAGGGATACGGAGTGGTTGGCAACTACCTGGCACTCATTGGATCATATTTGAGTGACAGAACTCAATATGTAAAAATTGCTAATAGTATATCAAATGAAATAAAAGTAACTTCTGGAGTTACCCAAGGCTCCCACATCGGTCCAATACTTTTCCTCTTATTTTTTAATGATGTATCTGACATATTTCAGAGCACTAAAGTTTCACTATATGCGGACGATCTCAAATTTTATAGCGAGGTCTCTTCCTCATATGACTGCCAACTTATTCAAACAGACCTAGATAATTTCTGCAAATACTGTGAACTTAATCTGTTAGATATCAATGTTGAAAAATGTAGAGTGATGCGTTTCTACAAAAAACAGAATCCCACCATATGTGATTACTCTATCTCAAATGTAAACCTGAAATCAGTCATTAATATAAGTGATTTAGGCGTAGTGTTTGACAGAGACCTCAGTTTTACTGATCATATAAATAGTATCTGCAATAAAGCCTTGATAATGCTTGGTTTCATAAAGAGACAAACCCAAAATATGAGTGATATTGATGCGATAAAGATGTTATATCTTTCGTTGGTCCGTAGTATTCTAGAGTATAATAGTATTATTTGGTCCCCAATATATCTGGTGCACAGGGAAAGATTGGAAAGAATACAGGGTAGGTTCACTAATTTTATAATTTATAAAATGAAACTGTCTTATCATGGACTTGACTCTCATACCAGGCTATCTCTAATAAACCTTCAAACCTTATCCGATAGACGCAAACTCGCCTTGAGTTTCTTTCTTTACAAAATATCGATTGCTCCGAAGTTCTAGGGAAATTGTTCATTCATGCCAATCCCCGTAACACTAGAAATAGACAATTATTCTACCTGCAGAACCACCGTACTAATTATGGCAGCACTGCGTTCACCACCAAACTTCAGATGAACTATAATGAAAATTTTCTGTCAGTCGACATTATGAATTTGTCATTCAATCTTTTTAAACGTCAAACAACTGCGATATTGAAGCAAGATACCTGATCTTGCCCTGATGATATTCCTCAATGATATTGCTTGTGATATACTCTTTCTCTTTTTTTTTTTTCTTTCTTTTGTTTGTTCTTGTTTGTTATTGTTTGTTATGTACCATTTGGAATTTTATATATTCTCTAGTGTACTATCTTGAATAAATAAATAAATAAATAATTGTGGATCAAAGCGTAATATATAACCCTTTGTCAACTGTAAAGAAATTGAAAGACTAAATATGTTACTTCTTTTATACATTGTATTATTTTTGCTTTGAATTGGAGAAGGAGCCAAAAATCACTTCCTCGCAATTTATATATTTGTTACTAACGTTCTAAATACGGAAATCATCGAACGAATACTATAATCTATAGTAGTATAGTATTCGTTTGATGAACTGCAGTAACGTTAGCTACAAATATAAGTGGTATAAATACCTATTAAGTCAATTTTCCAATTTTATGCTTGCTAATGATTTTAGGAATCATTCCAATGAATGCTAGGGATCTAGAAGAAGCATTAGAAATGGGCATGGATTGGTCCCTGAGAGAGGGTTATATATGGGCTGAAGACAAGGAACATTGTGAAGAATATGGTAGGATGCTGAACGCTGATCCTTCTAAAGTCAGCGTGAGGGCGAAAAAAAGAGGATTGCCTCAGGTTGAGAATTTATTTAAATATTGATAGAAATTTCCATGATATTGTTATATATTGGGTTGAGTGAAAAAAGTTTGAGTGCGAGCACTTGCTCAATTTTTTTGGGACGAACCTATACGGGTTGATAAGGTATGAGAAAGACGGATCTATAGTTTGAACTCATGCTCACTTTTATTCACTCCACCCATTGTTCATTAAAATGGAAGTCACTTCAATATCAATCATTTCAGCTTGGAACCTTAGGTGCTGGAAACCATTATGCAGAAATTCAAGTGGTTGACGAAATATATGACAAATGGGCTGCCTCTAAGATGGGCATTGAAGAAAAAGGACAGATCTGCGTTATGATTCATTCTGGCAGTAGGGGATTTGGTCATCAGGTCGCTACAGATGCTCTTGTTCAGATGGAAAAAGCTATGAAACGAGACAATATTGAAACGAATGACAGGCAGTTGGCCTGTGCAAGAATAAACAGTCAAGAGGGACAAGACTATTTGAAATCTATGGCTGCAGCAGCAAATTTTGCCTGGGTCAACAGAAGTTCAATGACTTTCCTGAGTAGACAGGTAGACATAGTTTCATTTTTATTCAATTCTTGATTCTAAGGCTGGATTCAGACAGATCCGAAATTCGATCGTACGACGATCAGATAGCTTTCTGATTGGTCTAAATTCAAATTCAGACCAGTTTAGACTTTAGACCAATCAGAAAGCTATCTGATCGTCGTACGATCGGATATCGGATCTGTCTGAATCCAGCCTAAGAAGGAACTCCGATTCAAAATAAAATTGGATTGAAGCTAAAAATTGAGAATTTCGTGAAAATCATTGTGAAAATTAAACATTTGATAACAGTGCTTTCGTGAAATGATGAATGATGATGATGAAAAAGAACCTAATTGTTAGGAAATTTGAGGAAATATCAGTGAGATATGAATATTGTTTATGATTTTATGGCAACACTTCAACAGATCAATGTCCATTTTCAATTTTCAGCAATGGATGGACATACCAATGTAATATGATTTGCTGTTATTTTTATTCTGAACGATGGGTTCCACAATGTAATATGATTTGCTGTTGATTTTTTTCTGAAAGATGGGTTCCGGTTATAGCTGAATTTGAGTTTTTTTCAGTGTTCATCATAGTTTCATTTTTTAGAGATTATTTCATTTTTTATTTTATTTTCCATTTATTTGCATTACCGAAGAGTAGTACATAGGAACTTCATGTTCTGAACATATGTTTACCAAAACTTGTACTCCTTGTGTATAACAGAAATGAGAAGGCAAAACGCGACGATTTCCTTCTTATCGCCTCTGAAAGTTCAGAACAAGGGCATATTTTATATTTTTTGCAATATAAAATCAGTGAAACACACGTTACTCGTCACCCTGAAAACTTCGATCTATTTTCTCCATGAATATTTTCATTTGACGTGAAACCAACTCAATTTGAAATTCCTTGACATTTTAGTTAGGGAATTGGAAGTGTTTAGTCAACCAACCAATCTAATATATTGTTACGGTATATCCTTGCAAAATCCACTTCTGACCCTACTGTTACGATTTATCCTTGGGAAATCTCAATTCTGACATCACTGTTACGATATCTCCTTGGGTCGTCGATTAAAACACCAAACAACACTAAACTTCCTTTATTATAACTCTCTTTCACAATACAATACAATCACTTAAATCGCTTTGATAACTTTCCAATGCTCGGTACTAAAACTCTCTGTACTAAAAATTCTACTTCCGCACAAAGCTCTGCTCCACTTAGCTCTCAATAACTCTCGTCACTTAGCTCTAAATAAAACTGCCGAATCACTAACTCTCTGTAATACAAATTCTGCCGTCGGCGTGAGCGTCTCCCGCTTACATAGGCGCTCATATAGTCGAGAATCATCCAGACAAATCTTGACAATCGAACATTCTGGGTGAGCCGCGATCACGCAGGTTAATCTTTCCTGGAACGGTCGCACCAATTCGCATCCATAGTCGGCAGGACCGGCGCCAGCACATTTCGTTACAATATTTTTTGATTTGAGCAGTCCACAAACTAGCAAAATGTAGTGTCACATATGTGAACGAAATGATTTGAAATGAAAAGGATACAAGTATGGGGGATTTGGCCGGCATTATAGATAAATAATATACGCTGCCGATCGGACAGCGTCCAGAAGTGAAAGTAGTTTTTCTAGTGAATTTGTCCTAAATTCTGTAACTTTTCAAATCATTGCAAGCACCATCTGAACTAATATAATGGAAGGGACCGTGAAGTCTATTATCGTAGTAGGCATGTGTCGCCTTTACTCCATACTTTCACAGGTATCAGTTTCAACATTAGGGTTTTCAGTTTTAGTTATGGATCATCATTAGTATTAATGCGAATAACGAATTATGATACATTTGTTTTACAGGCTTTCGCGAAAAAATTTGGTTTGGCTCCAGATGATTTGGACATGCATGTAATTTATGACGTATCCCATAACATAGCTAAAGTAGAAGAGCATATCGTTGATGGAAAACCAAAAACACTTTTGGTTCACAGAAAGGTAAATACAGCAGCATATATTATTGCTTGTTTCATATATCGTAATTATGTCCAACATTACTTAACATGATGACATATTTTCTCCGTATTTTTCTGGGTTTCTAACTTACCGCAATCTGAAAAAATAAAAATTAATATTGGAATCTATACAAGTGTAGAAGGGCATATTTTTAATCAACCCCAAAAAGTTGCTGCGTCAATTGAAAAACAGTTCCTTCTGAATAGAACAAGTCCAATTAGTCATCAACTTCTCATCTAAGTAGAATTTGACTATCATTAAAATTGCAAGAACTAATATATATAGTATATATATATATATATATATATATATATATATATATATATATATATATATATATATATATATATATATATATATATATATATATATATATAGGTATACATATATAGGTATACATATATACCCATATATCTGTTTATCCAATTCACTATACCCATATATATATAGGTTTCAGAAACTGAATCTGCTTCTGTTTTCAAAACTAATAGCAAGTTTACTTTTCAACACTTCTACACTTGTACCGACTCTAATATTAATTCTTATATTTTCATATTGTGATAGGTTAGAATCCCAAAAAACTACTGAGCAAATATACTTGCTTAAACATGATAATTTCCCACCAGGGACTTGAAAATGAGTTCGTCGATATCAATCTTCAATACTAACTTGGCTACTACTGCCAAAAATTTCATTGATGCATAGGAAACGTTTTTCTGAAAAAGCCAACAGATGTATCAGAAAAGTCATATCCATAAGAAACCAGTTCGTCATATATATCTATATTTCTGACAGGATTTTCCTGATTGAATGGGAGGCAGGGCCACTTCTTGAGTTGGGAAGCCACTCTTCATTGGGCGCTCAATTGATAGCAATAGGGCTTTTTGCTAGCTACTAAGATTTTCGAATAATATTGGACAGGATTATTTTTTCATAGACATATATGACTTCTAGCACTAACAATCTCGATATTTGATTTTGGGGGACCCTTTCAAAGCCTTCATCGATTGAAAAACGAGTTACACCCAGTGAGGCATTGACAGTAACTTTTTTCCCAGCAAGAGGCGTTATTAGTTTTTGCTACATTTTACGAACGGAGACAGGCCGACAGACAACGCGAGGCATTTATATGGAAGAACATACCAAATAAAAAGTTCACCAAAAATATTTCATTTCCTTGTCTCATTTTATATTATGTCATATTTCAGTGGGTGAATTTAATTAACAAAATTGTACAAGATATTATTTATAGATGGAAGCGGTTATTACTCCCTCCTAATATCTAAAATTCTAATGAGAAAAGGAATGCTTTCACATTATTAGTATATCAGTAAATATGAAGTTCTGACATATAGGAGTTCTTCCACTTGAGTTTTATGTTCTTCCCGAAAAATGACGTTGAATCTACCCTTGAGACAAATGAGTACTCGTCATCATTTCTACCAAGTTTAAAATTCAAAATTTGAAAAGCCTGACTGAATAATATTTTTGAAGTTGGCACATTGCATCTTTATATGTACAGAGTTCAATATTTTACATTAACTTTTTCATTACGCTATAAGGTAGACACGATTAAATTTCCACAAAATTTTATTGTCTTCGCGACATGTTTCGGTACACTGTACCTTTATCAAGCGAATGTATTTAAACACTGAGAGTGTTTAAATACATTCGCTTGATAAAGGTACAGTGTACCGAAACATGTCGCGAAGACAATAAAATTTTGTGGAAATTTAATCGTGTCTACCTTATAGCGTAATAACTATGGATTTCCATCAAGTAAAGGCCACCTCAGTCCAAAAAAAAATTAACTTTTTCGGTTCATTTAGGGTTCCACGAGAGCCTTTCCACCACATCACCCCCTCATACCAGTCGATTATCAGCTGACAGGACAGCCAGTCCTTATCGGAGGTACTATGGGTACATGCAGCTATGTATTGACAGGGACTGAACAAGGAATGTTGGAAACATTTGGATCTACTTGTCACGGAGCTGTGAGTGCATTTTGCCCAAAATACTCGTGTTTTGACACCAATGAGTTTTATTTACATGAAAAACTAATTTTGCTTATGGTTCTAGGGTCGGGCGTTATCGCGAGCAAAATCTAGGAGGAACTTGGACTACACTAGTGTTCTAAGGAAAATGGAGTACATGGGAATCTCGATACGAGTTGCATCACCAAAATTAGTCATGGAGGAGGCTCCAGAGTCTTATAAAAACGTCACAGATGTAGTGAATACCTGCCATGCAGCTGGCATCTCTAAAAAGTGTATCAAATTGCGACCAATTGCTGTAATCAAAGGCTGATTCTCTTGTGATTGATCTTTTCTGTAGGGACCTTCCCTATTATTTAAATGAAGCATTTTTTACTTTTTGTCTGTTTGCAATTTCCAATCGATTGGATTCTTCACATTGCAACAGTAATATTCAATAATTTTAACTTCATTTTACATCGCAAATCGATACTAAATGTGATTTGAATATACTGAGGTTTATATTTTTCATAATCAGAGAATAGAATTTCATTGTGTTATATCGTAACCCTGTTTTTTTAAGTGGACTCTGCCTGTTTTCTGCCGGTTTTCTCCAAAGTACTTTTGCACTTCAAAGATGAATTGAGAAAAAGTATCAGAAGTAAAATAATTCATTTTGGAACTATAAACTCAAATCTTACCTTGGACTGTTTTGCATGCAAAGTTAACAGACTAAATTTTCAAAGAGATCAGTTTAAGCTATAACGACTGTTTATATATATATATATATATATATATATATATATATATATTTATATATATATATATATATATATATATATATATATATATATATATGTATACATATATAACCGAAGTTTTCCGCCATTACACTCGTGTGATGTTGTCCAAATGGAACCTGCACGGAGGCTCTCGGATGGAAATTCCGAGAACATCCGCTGGGCTTGTTGTCAACAAAAGTGACAACATCACACTAGTGTAATGGCGGAAAACTTCGGTTATCAGACGTTCCTCGTGAATCTCGCACTTTGTTGCAGATTAGGCCTACGCCGGCCACTTCCACCAGATCCAATGCTTTGTCAGTCCTCCACGAGATGGCGCTGAGCTCACACTCATCGAAAGATCGTGGAGGAATGAGCCAAGTGGCGTTCCCAGTATTCGTCATGGTGCATTCGAACATTAGTCGTTGTTCGAATGCGGTCATCGCTGTGCTGATGAGTCCCAAAGGACGAAACTGCAGTCCACAGATAGACCACACCATGACGTCTGCTGGTAATTAAATCAGCTTTTGGCGACATGCATAGGATTGCAGATTTGTGGTTCCAAAACTTCCAAATGGAACCTTCTGCACGGAGGCTCTCGGATGGAAATTCCGAGAGCATCCGCTGGGCTTGTTGTCAACAAAAGTGACAACATCACACGAGTGTAATGGCGGAAAACTTCGGTTATCAGACGTTCCTCGTGAATCTCGCACTTTGTTGCAGATTGGGCCTACGCCGGCCACTTCCACCAGATCCAATGCTTTGTCAGTCCTCCACGAGATGGCGCTGAGCTCACACTCATCGTAAGATCGTGGAGGAATGAGCCAAGTGGCGTTCCCAGTATTCGTCATGGTTAAGATGTCTAGAAGGATGGTGTACCGAGTTATACCTGGGCATGTTTGGGGTAAACTTGGCGACACATGCCTACTATGATAATAAGCATCATGACCCCTTGACATCAAATCAGTTCAGATGGCGTTTGCATGCAACGAAAAGAGTTACAAATTTCCTAGGAAATGTATAAACGGCCGACCTGACGGCTGGCTATACTTTTACTTTTGGACGCTGACTGATCAACAACCTATATTATTTGTTCAGAATACTGGCCAAATTCCCTATAATTGTGTTCCTTTCATTCGATTTTGTTTTTTATGAGTATGACATTAGATTTTGCTCATTTAGTTGACTGCTCGAATCGAAGAATATAGTTTGTCGATCGATCGGTTGACTATGCACTTCCAATTAGCGTCAACTAGAGATGAATTTGAGAAACACACCACGATACGTAAAAATGACACTAATGACAGATAAGTGTCGCCATAAAATTCTAAACAATATCGCATCAGTCCCAGCACCATCCTTCTAGACATCTTAGTCATGGTGCATTCGAACATTAGTCGTTGTTCGAATGCGGTCATCGCTGTGCTGATGAGTCCCAAAGGACGAAACTGCAGTCCACAGATAGACCACACCATGACGTCTGCTGGTAATTAAATCAGCTTTTGGCGACATGCATAGGATTGCAGATTTGTGGTTCCAAATGGAACCTTCTGCACGGAGGCTCTCGGATGGAAATTCCGAAAGCATCCGCTGGGCTTGTTGTCAACAAAAGTGACAACATCACACGAGTGTAATGGCGGAAAACTTCGGTTATCAGACGTTCCTCGTGAATCTCGCACTTTGTTGGATATATATATATATATATATAATGGAAAAGTTGATTTCAAAAAAGATAAAACTCACTGTTGAAACATTATGATTTGAAATAAACTGAGGCCACTGAATTCGTATTGGATTCATTTAACTTAATTTTGATTTACTTTTTTATTTTTGTACTCATCCCATTGATAATAAACGATGAGTTTGGAACCTTTGGTGTGAAAGTTGAAACTTTTCCTAGAGATCAATTACCCTAACACCAAACTGATATTTTTGCACTCGACGCGCGTTTCGCTAAGAAGGTTAGCATCAAAGTCTCTAAATCTTTCTGGGAGCCTCCTACTTCTGGAAGACCTTCTGAGTTCCGGTGGGCAGTCAGGTCTAGGTGACGATTCATCTACGAAATTAGAATGTTCACACAACAAAGATTCAGTGGAATGGAACTAAGAGGATGAGACCTCGTAAACGTCTTTTTCGGGCTGGGAGAGCTTCTGGAAAAAAGATGGATTCCTGGTAATTCGTTTGTCTTCTCTATCAGCGATAACCTGATTCCCTCTCACATCAGTAACTGAGAATGGTATCAGGTCATAGGAAGGGGTGAACTTGTTGACAAAAGGTGAGCTTTTCCCTTAGCATGAGCTACGGCTAATGCAGTTTGAGAGGGCTCATCATTGGTAGAAGGAAGAAAACCGACTGCAAACTGGTAACGGAAGAGAATTTCTGCAGGGCTCTTCTGTGTGGTGGCATGAGGGGTTGGTCTGTAGTTCAGCAAAAAAAATCTAGTTCCTGTTGCCAATTCTTGCATTCTACGACAGATACTTGAATCGTTTTCTTGATTGTCCGAAAAAATCTCTCCAAACCTCTATTTGCCTCTGGCCAGTATGGTGTTACACGATGAGACTGCACACCCAGTTCCTTTAGAAATAGCAGGTAATCTTGACTATGAAATGGAGGCCCATTGTCTGACTCCTCTGGAACCCCAATCTGACAGAACCACTTTCTCAGAACTTTGATGGTAGATTCTGCTGAAGTAGATGATACAAACTCGGTCAAAGGGTAGTGGGAATATTCATCAAGTACCGCTAAAACATATTTGCCATCAGGAAAAGGTCCCATGAAATCGAGGGATAGCCGACTCCAGGGTCGGTTTGGTCCAAGGGGTGGACCTGATGGGGTCAAGTTGCTTCACTGGGACGGTGGCCTGACAGGGTATACATTTCATTATTGCCGCCCCAATCATTCAGTCCATATGAGGAAACCAGCATGTAGATCTCAAAAGTTGTTTTGTCCGTACAGTTCCCGAATGTCCTCGGTGAGCGAACCGAATGACATTTTGATGGAGTGACGAAGGAATGACAATTCTGTTGCCCCTTAAAACTATTCAGTCTTGGGTAACGGACAAATCTGGTGACAATTGTAATAACCGTTTCACCATGAGAGATTTTTGATTTTTCTCAATTTTTTTTCAGCTCAAATTTTAATAAGGGCTGATAGTGCGGGGTATTGGTGTGTTTGTCACTAGAAAGAGCTGAAGGGATTGCCTGGTTTGTTAAAAAATTGACATTCCTTCCAAAATAATCAGATGGGTTGGATGAACCAGGTCTATGTATTCCTGTAGACATAGCCGTAACCTCTCGAATCTGGGCGTGGTGGGCTTCTGTGCCTTGAGCAGTCCAACAAGTGGCTTGTGATCTGTGATAACCCTGAAAAATGATCCTAGTAGGTAAAACTTGAAATGCTCAATTCCCCAGCAGATCGCGAGTAGCCCCTTTTCGATCTGATACCAACGTTTTTCTTTATTCCGTAAGGGATCTGCTGGCATATGCAATTATTCCGGGAGGAGTCCCCTGTGGTTGTGCTAAGATTGTTCCAAGTCCGACTGGTCCAGCATCCACGGTTACCTCCCATTTCAATTTGGAATCAAAATAAGAATTTGCCGAATTTCGGCTCAACTGTTTCTTGAGACATTTAAAGATGCTTGTTCTGTCACCCCCCCACTTCCAATGACTACATTTCTTAGTAAGTAGCCTGAGTGGTGTTGAAATATCAGGAAGGTTTGGTATTAATCGTCCACAGTAAGCAATCGTTCCCAGGAAGCTTCGAACTTCCGAAACTGATGAAGGAGGGGCCAAAGTTTGAATCGTTTTCAATTTCCGTGGGTCAGCACGAAGACCATCCTTTGATTATTCGTTGTCAAAGAAACAAACTCTTCCTGCCGAAAATATACATTCGTACTGTTTAGAGTTGAACCTGTTTGCAAAATCAGCTTTAGAACCTTATCAAGCTCAGCGTCTTGTTCAGTCTGTGTTCTACCGAAAATCAATATATCATCGCTTATATTAATGGCATTTTTAACTGGCGATATCATTTCTTGCGTTGAAATTCTGCTGCAGAACAAATCCCAAAAATTAAGCGCTTGTAGCGGAATTAACCGACGTGCGTATAAAATATTGTGATTTCTCGGGACGATTCTTCAAGCTCAAATTGATGGTAACCATCAAGAAGATCCAACTTTTACACCTGAAAGTCGAACTTGGCAGCAAAGTAAGCGCAGTCATAAATGGGGTATCTACTGCACAATCTGGTTTGCCCTAAATCACCAACAGCCACATTTGGCATGTTGTGCAGAATGTATGTGCCAACAACCACATTTGGCACGTTGTGCGGAATGTATGTGAATTGCGTCTTGAACCACTCCGGGACTAACATTACTGATGTTATGTACCAAAGTACGAAAGCGGCTAAGCGGAGTCGTCAGGCTCTTCTGCAGCATTCCACCATAGATCAAGAGACATTCTTGTCCGACGATTTGAATGAGAGTGGTAATGAGCTTGATTGCCATGGTAATGACGGAGTTGGAAGCTAACGGAATCGAGGCTCGCCAAGCTGTAGAAGATGGAGATGTCATGATCGTGACAACATCCAAAAAAAGCAAAAGCCCCGAATTATGATGCTGTGGTAATTACAGCCGAAGACATCGACGTCCTTGTTCTACTGAGCTTTAGGGTCGTCGGTTAACAACATCGGGTTTCAGAAGAGTGGAAGAGGGAAGGGTCCCAGCGTGATGTACACATCTGTATTATGTAAAATCCAGCTCGAGGACATTCTCTTCCTTCATGCGATAAACGGGTGCGATACTACCTTCACACCCTTTGGGTTGGGAAAGAAACAGGTGTACAGTACGTACGCAAAAAATCCTGGATACACTGCGATAAAAGCTGTTCACGAAGTCGGTGGTGGAAATCAAATTCCAACTTGATCGGCTTCCACCGACTAGTGATGCTGCAAGGTATCACTCCTTCCTTACATACCAGCAGGTACAAACTTGGTTAGGGAACAACAAAATCCCTACAGTTTGGTGGTGGGCACTCAGCAAGCAAGGAGTGGTACCTACCACCACCACGAACAACGCAGCCCAGGATTCTCTCCTCAAAATTCTTGTCTGCAAGTGCGCCAGAGTCTGCAATACCGCGGGCTCCAGGTGCAAGATGGCAGGTCTGCAGTACTCAGTAATTAGTAAGCATTTCTTCGGCCATGCCTGCGAGAACTCGCGCGAGCCTAACCTCAGTGAGGAAGCCGAAGATGACGACGTCGATCTCATTGATGAGCTTATCGCTCAGGAGTAGCATAAACTAAAGGACGACGATAACGAACCTCCGGAGAACTTTCGTGACTGAAGTAGGAATAAATCCATTCTCCTTCTTTATTGTCAATTGCTGCATCCTCACAAATATTTCCACTTTTATTTCACTATATGTGTTATTCCATCTACTTGTTCGTGTTTGTTGCAAATAAATTGTTTTGAATAATGACGTTTTTTACCACTTATTAGGTATGACCTTATTCTCCGTACATACATATACGCAGGCGAACATTTATAGGTCCCTGATAATTTTATAACGGACACGGTATACTATTAGAGGAGATTATGGGTCAGAGATATTAGTAAGCCCCAGGAAGAAGCATAGAACCATTTTTCAGGAAGTATCATTTTGGAAAAGGACTTTCGAAAATTAAAAAACATGTGGCAATTTCAAATTTTTGGGGCCTATTGAACTCTCCAATTGACGAAGTAGGCGATTGGGATTGATGGTGTAGCTCTACTGCACTTTGAAAATGGGTTATAGCAGTTTTTACCAGAGTTGGAAAAAAACATCTTTTGATCGTCCGTAAAAACTTTTCTATTTGACTGATTTCGGATTAATGTTTTTTGATCGACGAGGAATTTTGTTTTCTTTTATTTAATTCGGAATGACGTCTCACTTAAGATTGACCATATTTGAGTAACAGGTACTAAAACAGGTCCAGAAATTTGGCGGTTTTTCGGCCACTAAAATTTTTACACAATCTCCTTGAGATCGAAAACTTGGATTTTCCATTCCAAAACGAAACTACGCACGATACGTTGCGAAACTTCTGTCTGTATTCTTTCAGTAGGATTATGGCCTGTTAATACTTACGTTGGAATGCAACACTTTACTAAGAACGTAGAGGTATACGGAACGGTAATTCGCACTGCTCGACTGGTCAATTTTTGATTTGTGAAAGTACAGCCTCCCTGGTCTATATTATCGATACATTTTCAATCTATTCCATACTCGGATATGGTATAAGTGTGGATGATACGGAAAAAGGTATCGTTTTAATTCCAGAAAAACCAATCCAACCGTTGTACTCTCCATTCCGAAAAGAAACTTTCCCTGATTTCTTGCAGGTTATCGGAAAATCGTTTATAAGGGACAGATAAACCAGGATACTTCTTTATGTCTTCTTCCATACATTCCCTAAGTCTTAGTAAACATACTCTATGACTGTTCGTACAAAATGACTAAAAAAGTGTTATTTTTTATTCTAAGCTTCCATAACTATTTCCCCCAATAAATGATCCAATTTAAAGTTGATATCAGTATTCGTAGCATTAATTTCGAATACTGATTGGTAAATATACATTATTCAAACCAATCATGAATTGTAATTCAGTATTTGACAACGATTTCTCTTTTAGGTACTTGTCATTAAACAATTCAGAAGTATAAAAGTCTAGACAATATTAAAAAAAATGGAGTTAGGTGAGGCATATATTTTTTTCCTATACGAAATATGTATTCTACGTTCATTTTCCCCAAGAGGCCAAAATGCTTTTAACAAAAGTTCTTATTTCTCCAGAATTACATTCAGGTAAATAGAAATGTACTCATATCTAGCCCAATTATGTAATATAAAATACGGTATATCTTTTTCAGATGGCCAAGCATTTCTTGTAAGGAAAAAAAGAAATTTTTTTTTATAAGAATGAGATTATTCCCAGAAATTAACTTCATTATCCAAAATGTGTTCATATAATCGTCAAACATCTACAATGTACAATATTTGATCCATGAGAACGTGGCTCGAAGTATAATTAAAGATTAAATGACTTACTTGTAAGGAAATTTAATATTCATTATACAGAAGCCACGTTCGATTAGACCAACCCTCCACAAAACAAAAACATATATTATTTTGGTTGGGTACCCTTCCCTTTCCCGAACAAATTTTTGATGCTTCACCAGAGAAATGTAATGAGTGACTAGTAGTACGAAAAAGCCGTGACAACAATATCTGGCCTAATTTTACGTGGCTTTTCGTATAATAAAGATTGAATTTCTTTACAGGCTAGTCATTTCATCTTTAATTATATTTCAAGCCACGTTAATCATGTAGCCTATCTCATTTATTCGAGGGCATTGAATCTGTGTCTTGGACCTCCAAGTAATTTATTACAATTTTTTTTCTTCAAATTCACTGAAATATTCGAATGAATATATATCACTGATTTAAATGTCACACAGTTTGAACACCAAATACTGTTCAGGAGTATTGTTGAATTTCATAATGTTTAGTTTTGTTTCCATTCTCAGATATGTCAGATACTACTTTCTTGGTTCCTTTTTTTTTGTACCTAATCCGAAATACATCATTAAAAAGTTTTCATCGGTAGTTTTTGACGTTTCCTATTTTTACATTATTTTGTCTTTTAATAGGGAAAATATCGCTTGTTATCAAAATTCTAAGACATCCTGAATATCACAGAAGAATGAAGTGTCCACGAACAAAAACATTCAATATATTAAATAACATTAATGATTACGAGCTATAACATGATAATTATGAAGGTATATCTAATGAACCCCTTGATTTCACGTACTCTTCGTTTCTGCTATACGCTCGACTATCCTCTGAACGAATTTACCAAGTATGGCTTCTCTCATCTTTCCCACGTCGATAACCTCTTCGTGATTTGGATTATCCCGACTTTCATAATCGGTTATACACTCGTTCGTAATCAAACTGAAAGCCAGAACTGTCATATTGCAGTGTATCGCTGTGATAACTTCATGAACAGTAGACATTCCGACTGTATCGGCTCCGAGCATTTTGAGCATTTTAAGCTCAGCGACAGTTTCGAAATTCGGTCCACCAAGACAAGTGTAGACTCCTTCGTGGATGTTATTACCCAAACCAACTTCTTTGGCTACGTTTTTGGCTTCTTTGATGAGATCTTTGTCGTAAGCTTGATTCATCGGCGGGAATCTAGGTCCGAACCTCTCGTCGTTGGGGCCTTGGAGAGGGTTATTACCGGCGAATCCCATGAGGTTGATATGATCTTTCACCAGCATGACATCCCCCACTCTGAACTTGGGATTCAGACCACCCGCCGCGTTTGTAGCTATCAGATGGGTGGCTCCTAGTAGCTTCATGATTCGCACCGGCATTGCACACTTCCATAGAGGATAACCTTCGTAGTAATGGAAGCGGCCTTTCATGCATACCACAGGGACGCCGGAGAGATAGCCAAACACCAAAGCTCCAGCATGGCCTTTAACTGTGCTTCGTGGGAAATTGGGAATGTCTTCATAAGGAATTACAATCTTGTCCTGTAGGCCGTCAGCGAGAGACCCTGCAAAAAATAAATACTGAATAGTACTGATGTTATAGAAGTTTTGATGGTTACCTTATAGACTACAAACTACTGGGGATCAAAAAATGACCCATCATGAACCATGTTCAGAATGGAGGTGATATTAAACAACCTATTGCAGTATGCGGTTTTAAGCGGTACAATAGGCAAGACCATAGGCAAGGCATAATTGACTTTTCGACCCAAGAATGGATAATTACGACAAAATTTCCCATTTCAATCACAAGAAACCTATTGCCTTATAAGAATAATTGTAGTGGAAATCATCATATTCTGAATATCATCATATGAACAATTTCTCATGGCTGTTAGTATAGCTGGTTCCTTTCATATTGGCACGGTAATGATGACGTACGACATGTAGCCATTTGAAATCTACTATCAGTTTAGTATGCAACCTGATGTTGAATTAATTACCGTGACAAGTTGAATTGGATAAGCTGTACCGTTATTTTAGGAAGCGCTTAGTTCTTGTCGGTTCTTATTGTGATCAGTTTATCAAGCTCTATCATCTTGAAGGAAGTCGTACAGGATTTTTCAGTGGTGAGTACCCATCTTTGGGAGGAAAATTCTATTTTTTCTTGTATATATACAGTAAATTATACCGTTCTGTATCACTCCTGAGCAGTGTATTTCCGAAGATCAGCTCCTACAAACAAAGTTACAAATGAACCTCTTTAATATTATTGTAGATTGAAACTTTCAAAACAGAAATACAAAAAACATTCACTTGCAAAATATATTGGCACATATTTTGTTTCAATGTGAAGCTGCTATTCAAATATCCTTGAAGGTGCAATTATTTGCATTAGCCTATGAGTATTTGTAAGAGGATTCACAGACAGTTTACGATAAAGATAAAATATATATTTTTATATTTTGACCAAATCATGTGTCAGGTAGGAAATGGTAAAGGAAAAGGTTTTCCATACAGCATTACATGATGTCTCTATTTCGAATGCGACAGTAAATAACTTGTACGTAACTATTATACTCAAATACTGAAAATTTCGTGGAAGGAAAAAGATATCAGCAGCTTTAAAAAAGGAATAGTAGTGCTCTTGAATGTACGAGCAGTGACTGGAGGAAGTAGCTTTGGAGTAAATGTAATTTTTGGCAATGTTTCATAACATATAATATCATATATGTAAGGACGTTGTAGTACGGAAGTTAGCACAACAAGGCTTGCACTCCGATGAGCAGTGACTGGAGGAAGTAGCTTTGGAGTAAATGTAATTTTTGGCAATGTTTCATAACATATAATATCATATATGTAAGGACGTTGTAGTACGGAAGTTAGCACAACAAGGCTTGCACTCCGATTTCGATTTACTACGATGCCACGTGGCACGGTGCTAGTATCAGGCGCGCACCTAGATATATAACCGGAAATTTGCTCAGCTAAGGGGAGAGCTGACCTCTGAAAATGAAAAGTTCATTGACGAGTAATGGAAGGGGGCTGAATCCTAGTAGACTTTCCCTAGTTGCGTGAAAAAGGTCCCTATCTCTTAAACACATTCATGGGTAGAAAATGCTCGCGAATAACCCACATGGAGCTTTATGAGCTTTCTGATCTTCTGTTTGGCGTTTTTCAAGAGATGACCAGAGTCGTTGCAATCATATTTTCTCCGTTTGGAATTTATTTTGACAAAAATATAAAGCTCATCCAAGCCAACTCAGCAATGAAATTCGTACCACTTCTGCCTGCGAAGTGAAACTGCCTGTTTGATTCAAATGGCCGCTTGTCCTACACTGCACAATACATCATCATTTCCGCTTTCAGGATGAATTGAAAGAATTTTAAGATTTCGAATTTTTCATCAGATGCTTCGTCTCTTAACCGCACTATCTACAATATAAATTTTTAACATTCAGGTGATCCATCATGAAGAGTGTGAGTGAATACCAAGTTTTTGTTGATAAGAATAAAGTACTCAAGCCCTCGAATGAGCTTGAATTGATCCTGGCTACGTAAACATCGGTTCGTTGATGAACTTTGAAGTTCTACCCGCTCTATCTTGGTAACTATTTGTCGTAGCGTGGTCCGGTTTCTTTGTTTAGTATAGTTTGTGAAAAATTTCGTGTTTATTTTCTTTCAGAAGCTTCAGGAATGAGCCACGAGACGAAATGGAGAGAGAATCTCTTCATCATGTCTTTTGAAGTTTTGTGGTCAAACTAATCATTACATGATACTCCGCCTTATTGTGTTCTTCTTTCATAGTCTGATTAAGACAAGTTGGGGTGCTCTTTTCTCGACCAAGGCTTCAGGAGTCAATATGAAAAGCTGTTTTTGAGTGGTTTTCACCATTTTTAAGTCCCTTCGACCTTTGCATCTGGAAAACTAGTGATTATACAGGATCATGCTCGAAGGCATTTTCTGTTGGTAATTCAGAAGCAAATCTTCTTGATCTCTAGAAAATTTGGCAACTTTCTGATATTTTCGGAAATATGGCACCAAAAGTAAAAAAAAAATCTTTTGATGAAAATGTAATTATGTTTCTTAAAATTAACATCACGATGAACACTTCGAGTCAAAAGAAGCTATTATGTATTTATTGAAACCTGAAATTAACTACATGATACATGTTCTTCAATGTTGAAGATAGTATTCGAACTGTTAGGGCATGGGTAAATTGATGGAATTGGAAAAAAACGACAGTTTTTGCCGAAGCATTTTTATAAAGCTCAATGTGAGCTCAACTATGACTATGAGTCGATTCAGAATCACGAACCGGAGAAGGATTATATTATGAATTCTAACCGTTTACTGAAATCAGTCTCCAACTCAGATGATATTGTTAGGATGATGTGCATTAATGAAGCAATGTGAGAGATATAGTTGCATCAGAATATATTTGTTTTGTGATTTTCATATTGAAAGATGATGAAATACTTTACTATCTCTTCATTAGTAAATATAGATTTTGATAATAACTGCATTCATTATGAGCCAACTATCTTCTGGTTATTCGTACGATATGAATTTGCAAAAATAACTGAGAAGTAGATATAGGGATTAGATAGTATTTTAATTTCGAGTGAGAACATCAGGCACGGATTCGAAATATCGAAAGGGGCACTTTTGTGAGTGTAATGAAACACAAGCTATTTTTTATTTCCATAGTGCACATCCCACCTGCTGTAAGTAATCATCATATATGTTGAATTTAACTGTAACTCTAGAGTCATTGAGTATAATGGAACACAAGCTATTTTTTATTTCCATAGTGTACATCCCACCTGCTGTAAGTAATCATCATATATGTTGAATTTAACTGTAACTCTAGAGTCATTAGGTAACTTAGATGGCAACAACTTAATAATAAAACTTATAATATATTATATATAATATTTGGTGTTCAGGCACTGTGAAGATTGAAATGGACAAGTTCAGGAGTCTCAATATTCAGAAATTCGACGGCACCAACTTCCAGCTATGGAAATTCCAAATGGAAATCATTTTCAAATCAGAATGTTTCATCAACCTGGTCAATGGAATAACCCAAAAACCCTCGAATGCAGCTTAAGAAAAATAATTGAAAGAATGGGAAGACTCTAACGCTAAAACTATGCCTCTCATATCTGGTTCGATGGAATTCTCACAACTCCAAACCATCATGTCCTGTGTAACCGCGCCAGAAATGTGGTCAAGAATCAAGCTGATACATGAGCAGAGATCATCAGTGAATAAAGTTATGCTAAAACAACAGTTTTTCAACTATCAAATGTCAGCAACAGATACTATTGCACAACATGTCAGCAAAGTGGAGGCAATGGCAGCAGCATTAGCCGATGTCGGAGAAAAAGTTTCAGACATTGATAAAATAGCCAAGACTCTAGGTAGTCTACCTCATAAATATGGACCCTTCGTAACTGCTTGGGACTCTTATGATGAGACTAAACAATCTTCCGATAATCTAACTGCTAGACTCCTCAAAGAAGAATTGAGACTGCATCAATCAGAAGAATCATCTACTGCGTTTGCTGCTGTGAAATTCCAGAATAAACAGAACAGTTCCACTTCATCCTTCGATAAATGCAATAACAAGCTGAAAAGCAAGCAGAGCATCATCTGTTTTTATTGCAGAAAGAGGGGCCACGTGAAATCAGAATGCAGAAAGAGAATCAATAAATTTGGCGGAAATAGTCAACATGGCCAAGGAAATAATAGTTTTCCATCTTCTCAAAAAAGAAATCAAGCTCTGAGCGCTGAAGAAAATAATATTCAAGTTGTTGGCTATGAGGATGTTTGGCTCGCTGACAGTGCTGCTTCTAAGCATATGACTTCTCACAACGAATGGTTCAGCGGGTTGAAACCACTTGATTTTGAAGTTGCCATTCAGATAGGAGATAATTCATTTATACAAGCCGAGGGAATTGGCTCCATAAGGTTAACGGCTGTAGTTAATGGTACAAGGCAACTTTTCACTTTAGAAAATACACTGTATGTACCACAATTGAAGAAAAACTTGTTTTCGGTGGGAGCAGTAACCAACAAAAACCTTAAAGTTGTTTAAAACAATGACAAGATTGATGTTAAGAATGCTAGAGGTTTAGTTGTCTCTGGAATGAAGCAATCTAATCAGTGTTATAGAATGCTTTTCGAAGTTCCCCAAGTTCAACAGAGTAATTCGGTACAAACAAATCCAGTTATACTCTGGCATGAACGGTTAGGCCATTCAAATTTTCAATCGCTCAAAGAAATGGCTGACAAAGGTCAACTACCTAGTGTCAAAATCAAAGAAGTGGATGGCTTATTCTGTAGCACCTGTCAACATGGAAAGCAAATAAGGAAACCTTTCAAGAGTAATTTCCACGTCACTAAATGGAAACCAGGAGAATACATTCATTCGGACGTTTGTGGAAAAATATCGTGTACATCTCTTGGTGGTGCGAATTACTTCGTTTTATTCAAAGACCAATGTACTTCATATCGCTTTGTTCGTTTTCTCAAGCATAAGACTGACGTTTTCTCAAAATTCTTGGAATTCCAACGATTCGTCAGGAGACAAACTGGAAATGACATAAAAATTTTCAGAAGTGACAACGGAACAGAATACGTCAACAACTCATTCCAAGATTATTTCAAGAAAGAGGGAATTATTCATGAGACAAGTGCTCCGTACACTCCCGAACAAAACGGAAAATCAGAACGAGACCTTAGATCTATTGTTGAAAGTGCAAGATCTATGCTAACGCAGAGTGGACTTCCTTTGGATATGTGGGCAGAAGCTACTAACACAGCAGTATATCTCTTGAACCGTCGTCCTTATTGTAAACCAGATATTTCAAAAACTCCATATGAAAAATGGATGGAAAAGCAGCCTTGTTGGATATGATGGATACGGTCCAAATTACAGAGTCTACGATCCGAGTTCAAGAAAAGTCAGTGTGGCAAGAGACGTAACCTTCAATGAAGGTGTTTTCACGAGACAATCTTCAAGTCATCAACTTGCATCTTTCGGAATAGAAAATATATCTGAAAATAAAGATGATGATTCTCTTCAGTTTATAGAAGGAGAACGTGAAGTGAGAGAAAGTGATGAAGTTGAAACGCAAAACGAAAATCCACGTAACTTAAGGAATCGTGATCTACTCCAACGACCGCGACGATATGATATTTGTTGTGCAGCCACTATTGATGAACCTCAGACCTACCAAGAAGCTATCACAAGTAACGAAAAAGAACAATGGCAAGAAGCGATGGAAGATGAAATGAAATCTCTTGTTGAAAATGAGACATGGTCGCTGGAAACTTTACCTCCCAATCGTCAAGTCATCGGATGCAAGTGGGTTTACAAAATCAAATTGAAAGCAGATAGAAGAGTGGATGAATTTAAGGCAAGACTTTGTGCCAAGGGGTATTCTCAGAAACCTGGTATAGATTACACCGATACTTTTTCGCCAGTTATCAGGTTTGAATCAGTTCGTATACTTTTGGCAATAGCAGCTGTGAGAAATTTAGAAATATGTCAATTTGACATAAAAACGGCTTTTTTTTTGAATGGAAGTTTGCACGAAGAAATCTACATGTAACAACCAGAGGGTTTCGAAAATGAAAATTCCAAGTTGATCTGCAAACTTCAGAAAAGTATATACGGACTCAAGCAGTCACCCCGTTGCTGGAATAGGAAATTTACCGAAATTCTCTCCGAATTCACATTCAAGCAGTTAGATGCAGACAAATGTGTGTTTTATGCAAGGTTTGAAAATGAAGACATGTTTTTGGCATTATATGTGGACGATGGACTCGTCTTGTGCAAATCTGCCTTCTTGATTGAACAGTTTTTGGAAAAATTGGCTCAAAATTCGAAATTACAACTTCAAATGAAGAATATTATGTTGGGATTGAAATCAATCGGGACCGGACTCAAAATAAACTATTTCTCAACCAAAATGGATACATCAAAAGAATATTGGAGAAATTTGATATGAATGAGTGCAATCCAAACGCAATTCCTGCCTGTCCCAATTCAGTACCACAGCCAGAGGAAATAAACGATGAATTCGATGCACCTTATCGAGAAGCTGTTTGATGTTTCTAGCTATTGTGTCACGTCCGGACATAATGTTTGCTGTCAGTCAAGCCAGTCGCTTCCTTTCTAATCCAAAAAGGGAACATTGGAGTACTGTTAAGAGAATATTCAGATACTTGAAAGGTACACAGACCTTTAGAATCATGTATTGTGCAGATGAAGTGTCACGCTCAACGACAGAATCTGAATATATAGCCGCTTCAGATGCAGCGCAAGAAATCAGTTGGTTGCGTATATTTTTACGAGAGCTTGGTATCGATGTTACGGAGCCCACGAAATTATTCATGGACAATCAGAGTGCTGTTCGTTTAGTGAAAAATACCGAATTCCATAAACGTACCAAGCATATCGACGTGAAGTATCACTATATACGAGAGCGTGCAGAGGAAGGTTCCCTCATCGTTTGTAATGTTGCTTCAGAAGATCAACTAGCTGATATTCTGACAAAAGCCCTGCCGAAGGAGAAATTCATCAAGAATAGGAATCTTCTTTTTATACTTCAGGATACAGTTCACAAAGGGGGAAAGTGTTATAGTTAGCTTTGTTATCTGTTCCTGATTTTATTTTATGTATCTAAGGTTTCGGATTGATGTTTAATATGAAAAAGTCAATAAAATAGTTTTTTTGGGTTCTCTCTTCCACTTTCAATTTCAAATCACGGCTTTTCACAAAAAGATCACCTCCCATTTGTGAATGAGGATGCTTATCACTTTGCACTACAATTTTCAATAAAAACTCCAGAAGCATTTGCAAACTTTCCTTACAATGAAAACTATATGCATTACGACTTTTCGAAAGAAAACCTACCATTACTGTATTCTTCACTGATGAATGTGGAGTGGTCACCACTCAATGATGTATCTGACATTAATTTAGCAGTAGAAACTTTCTACGATATGCTACACCCGATTATAAATTAATGTGTTCCACAACAAAAAAATTACAAAAACAAATATCCGCACTGGTATAACAAAAATATAATACGCGATATAAAACAAAAAAATAAAATCTTGAAAAACTTAGAACTGCAAATTCTGAACATTACCATAATCCATTCAGATCAATTTAGAAGATCAATCAAATTTCAAGAATTTAATGCCTGCAACGAATTCAAAGAAAAAGCTGAAAATACAATCAGATCTGACTCATCGACTCTTTGGTATTATATTCATAGCAAAAATATTCCTCCAGAATTCCCGGTGCTTTACATCTCAATGACATAGAATACAATGATTCTCATGCAATTGTAAACGCGTTTGCAACATTGACATAAAAATTGAAAAAAAAAACGCCACAATCTCAGTTAGATCCATATCTGAAACAGAGGTAGAGAAAGCACTGAAAAAACTCAAACCAAAATAGAGGTAGAGGGAGCACTGAAAAAACTCAAACCAAAATTCATCAATTCCCAAGTTTTTGGCAAGAGACTGCCCTTGTTTATTGGGTAAACCACTCACAATAATTTTCAATCTATCAACTTTTCGGAAAATGGAAAATGTAGAAAGCTTGCCCCATATACAAATCCGGTAAAGTAAATGAAGAAAATCGAACATCGATGTTACAAGTCATACACCTTCACAGCATCTAGCTGTGCACCACAAGGCAGTTTCCTAGCCCCTCTCTATATTTCCATTTTTATGAACGATATATACGAATAATTCTCGAGTTCTGTCCTACTGCTTGCAGAGGATCTGAAGATATTTCTGCCCATTTCTTCATTAAATGACTGCCTTGCACTTCAAAAAGACATAGATCGCCTATTCAACTGGTGCACAGCCAATGCGTTACCTCTGAATATACAAAAATGTAAATACATGACTTTTAGTTTGGAAGTCAGTAGCTACTATTCAACACATATATGCAATCAATAACCATCATTCAGCACAAAGTGCAGAAGCCAAAGATTTGGATATCTGGTTCGATCTTAAGCTGAACTTTGGCATACATTTAAACAGAACTATAGGCCAAAAGAATGCTCGGCCTCATATTCCGCACCCGCCATGACTTTCAAAACATTGAATGCTTCAGCATACTTTTCTATTAACTAGTAAGATCACGACTAGAATATGATTCATTAGTGTGGGCACCCACATAAATGCACAAATACAATTGGTAGAATCATCAGAATTTCTATGTTCGAAATGATTGCATTCACAATCCAATGCCAGACAGCTGTTTCGACCTACCAGGTCTCATCAGTGACACTTGGCTGGACTTTTACTATGGCCCACTGTAAGAGGTCTCCTCTGTCTTAGGCAGTGAGAGTTTGTGACTTTGGTCGTCTCCCGGCAGATGGCGTTGCCTCTTGGAGGTTCACATCATCTGCACCAGTTTCAGAGATTTACTTCGCAAGGAGTAGATAGTTTCGAAATGTTTGTGTTCACAGTCCAGCCAAGTGTCACTGATGAGACCTGGTAGGTCGAAACAGCTGTCTGGCATTGGATTGTGAATGCAATCATTTCGAACATAGAAATTCTGATTTCTGTAAAGGCTTTCTGCAAGTTGACCGAAGTCGATTCTCGATAGCGGCGGGCTATTTGTTGCGGCTTCGCCGTACCATCGTCCATAGATATTCTAATAAGTCTGGTAACTCCTTTGATGTGGTTAAAATATGCCGCTTTTTTTGCGAGCGGTCGTAAATCATGCGGGCTACTAGCAGAAATACGTTATACGAGGGTCAGTCAGCAGCGCGAAAAATATGTTTACTCGAAAGTGTATCTACGAGGGTCAGGCGTCAAGTGTTGATCATATTCATTATATATTATTTATGTTTTTGTATGATCTTTCATTGGGATGATTATATAATATGAGATTCTAATAACAATAAATTGAGGAATATTTCGTTTTAATAACTGGCATGAATCACCTGATTTCTTAAATTATGGGCAAGTAAAAAGTGAGATACTTATAAAGGGACTCCACAATGAAGAAAAAATGAAGATGAATAATCTCTATTTACATATTGCCTAATTGAATTGTGATTTGTTGTTTTCTTGAGTATACCCTAATAGTGTAATTATAATCTATTCAGTACTTTGGCATATATATTTTTATAGTCGCAAATTTTTATAATTTTTCACCTGTATGTGTGTATTTATATCTGATTCACTGCAACTTTGTAATGCCCTGAGGATGACTTTATAAAAGTCGAAACGTCGAAAACGATATTAGTGGTTTCAGTTATTCGACCTAACCCCAACCATCCCCCACCTAAATAAATCTACTAAGGTCAAAAAACGACATCTAATATTTCAAATATTTACAAATTTTGCAAAATTTTGAGTTTCGGATATTGTTTATTTAAACATTGAGATCTTATTTGCCTGTTTGCAAATTTGATTGTGTAATAGATTCGAACTCTTGTAAACAATGAAAGTTAATAGTCTTTGGGAAAATTGCTACATGGATGGGTGAATTCTACATTGGAATATTCTTATAAAAATATGTTTCCTACACCATCTTGTATGCAGTAATCATAAAAATTCGAAACAAAAATATTCTCTAAGGGCCAGTCTTTTCACTTATAGATAAGGTCTCTGATAACTATCCATCACATAAACTACACAGGAATACATATCGATATCTGACAAATAAGTTATCAAAGACTTTATCTATAAGTGAAAAGACCAGCCCTAATTGTATTAAATACTTCGAAAAATCATTGGGAGGGACTGTTAAGCCACCAAATATATTTTTACTACCTTTGTGAGCTTTGAGCTTACAAAATGAAGTAGACTTGTCTCTTTCGGATGATGAACAATATTCCAAACAAATATGACAAGAATGTTCTAAGAGACATCTACGTAAAGAATATCCAGCAACATATGCCAGTGCATTTCCCACCTCTGATATTAAAATCCTATAATCGGATGATTCTATTTTTATAATTGGAGAAATATTTTCGTTATTTCTTTCCTGAAAACTTTCAATATTTTTCAATGACTCCGAAGTTATATAAAGCAATATATCGCCACTGCAAATATCCTACAGCAAAAAGTTTTTTAAATGCTCTGGTAAACTGAATGGCACTTGGATTTCTAGCGTTTCCACAAGCATTTCTCATTTGACCAAAGTAATTCTCGAGATAATCCTGATTGAGATTACGCGTCAATGAAAATTTATAATTTTCAATTTTCATGAAAACGGAGGAGACAGTAAGCCCCCAACCAAAAAAAAAAATTCCAGAGAATTCGTAACTTTCTTTCCTCTTTAAAAAATGTTCAAATAACTACAAGAATAAAAGTTCCAATAGAATGTTTATTTCACGCACTAAGTATAACTGGCCGGAACGATGCGAACTGTTCAATCGGAGACACTCTGTTAAACTGGCTCTCCCGTCAGACGGGCAGTGACGACCGACCGGCCAGACAAGGGACGCGCGAGGACGGACGGTGATGATTTGGGTCGCTGCTGAGAGTGAGCGGACTTATTAGAATATCTATGGACGATGGCCGTACTATGGCCCGCCGTAAGAGGTCTCCTCTGCCTTGGGCAGTGAGAGTTTGAGACTTTGGTCGTCTCCCAGCAGATGGCGTTGCGTCTTGGAGGTTTACACCATCTGCACCAGTTTTGGTAGAATCAAGCCAAAGAAAATTTATGAAATAAATTATTAACAAACATGACAGTCTGTACCCCCAACAGAGATGTAGCAACGAAACACTACTGAACAGATTTTTTTCTTATCTGCCGGCCAAACTAAATTTTCATATTCCACGCCAGAGTAGCAGAAATTAGTCATGCTTCTACTTACAATCACTTGGGTCATTTCAAATATAAAATAAAATCCACTTTATTCCAGAATTGTGTCAGGTAACTACGAATGTTAAATAAAATCCATTCTCTTCGAGAACTGTGTCAGGTAACTTGTATGTATTGACTATTTTTATATTTTTACTCTATTTTGATTTTCAGGTAACTTGATTGCTGTCACAACTGAAAGGGTGAGCCGCATGATAATTGGGCTAGGATTTGGCAAATATTTCATGAGCTCGATATTGATTACTCTTTCCATGACCGTCGAACTAAGAGAGAGAGAGCAGTATGCAAATCCTCGGTATATGGTTGATATTCAAAGTATTTTCTCCAAATTCGAGTTTCAATCTCCAATTTCATATTCCAAAATGTCATTTTTAGTTTCCACCGATAGCGAAACTGGAGTATGCAGCATAAACGCAACTTTAAATGACCTACGGAAACGTTAGTGCCTCGTTTGCTGTTTGTTTTTTAGAGCCAATTATCAAATTGAAATAAAAACATGGAAAAATGTGGTTGGAAGTTCTCATGGTAATATTAATATTAGACAAAAGATGAGGTTTTAACCGATGGGTTCTTCACTGTAGTTTCAACAACCACCGGTTTTAACCTGATTGGTTTAACCGTGCCATCCCATCCAGAGCTGTTTCTTGCTCCAGTATTCTTCATCAGCTTAGAATTATGATTTCGAGGAAATGATAGAAAATGCTGAAAAAATTCAGACATTTTATGTAATGCTGTACAAAATGAAGCTGATCAAGAACGAACTCGGTTGGAAAAAGATGGCGATGATGTTGTGAAGGTCAGGAGCCTACTCGATCCAAACATTAATCTGGGTAAATCAAAACTCATAATGGATGGGCGATCAAGTGATGATTAAATTCATGCACTGAAAGTGATTCTCAACAATGAAAATTGAGTATTGATTTTGATCAGAAAAGCTTTCAATTTGAAACAAAGCTCTTAAGGTAGGGTCTCTATTTCCTTTGGATGCACTCCCCGACAAATGGCATACTAACTTCAAGAGAAGTTGAGGCAGAAAAAAAAGGGGTGCAAGATTTAAGAACTGAATACATTAATGAGGTTGGAGTTGTCGAATCGTAACTACACCCAGCAGTCATTTCAGTAATCAGCTTTCTTGTATCAAAACATCCGCGAATTGAATACAAAAATACCTCTGCTAATGCTTCAGTTATCGATTGGATGCACAGTAACGTGAACATTCTGAGTTTTCACAATATTCTCAACGAAAAGAAAAGAAAAGATCGTTCGTGAATTTCAAGCATGTCAAAAAGTTACAGTTGGCGGCGTATCACTTGCGCTCGAGGAAAATATACAAGTTGAGGTTTTTGCCCCAATAATGTTCGATATTCAGATTCTTTAAATTGATATTACAGTTGTTCAGTGTCAGATGAATTATAAAATCATTCTCAACTGTTGACTGTCAATACTCTTCTGATTGGAACACATATTTATGAGGTAAAAGATAAGGGAGTCTTGATTTTCTTCACACGGACTACTCTTATTGCCTTCGGTTAAATAAATCAAGAAGAGATTGAAATAAGTTGAAATATTTTGGATCATCCGTAGAATTATTGAAATTTTTCGATTCATACCCTACAACAGATATAGTAGTTAGCACTGGGAAAAGCGAATATTCAGGTTTTTATGGACTTATGAAATAATAAAGGTGGAACAGTAATGGGTTTGAATTTGATAAAAAAAGATCGACAGTGATCCCTGTATCCAACGCCAGCAACAATTCTAATAGCCCCTCTCGAGTCAGCAGATTTTTTATAATACCCCAAACAAACATATTTTTTGAGTTGCCGTAAAACGTATATATAGACACTTTGAAAGTTTCTTGCACAGGTCATCGATAAGCATGGGCGCCGCCAGTAAAAATTTCAGGGGGGGGGCACATTTTTTTGTGTGTGGCAATAAATTGAATAAGTATAACAACACATTAAAAAAATTTATTTACCAAATGCCTTACACTCACATGTAAACAAAAACATGAAATACATTTTGTAATATAACTGAAATATACTTATACCTGAGGAGGTATATTTAAAAGAACTAATAAAGAATATCTATCTATGTATTGTATTATATATATATATATATATATATATATATATATATGGCCGCCCCCCCTTGCCCTTATGTGGCGGCGCCCATGTCGATAAGTGCGTTCCAGTTGAAGTTAACGTCCAAGGTTATCTCTAGAACGGTAGTGTTATGACCATTTGTAGGGCATGGCTCTTGAAGAAGTTCAATCGTGAGTTTTGCTCTTTTTGGGGGAAAGGAGATTATTTTGGTTTGCCATATTTACCACCTCCTCTTCGGTATATATTACTATTTATTAGTGTTGCGTTATCAGCATTCATTACCATTTCATTTGGAAAAAAATGACAAAAGATCATTGACGTAAAATATATATTGGATTTCATCTTCAAAAACACACTAATATCCCAATAATTGTAATTTTTTTCAGCTGGTGAGGTAGGTCTTCCATACCATAATGTCATTATCAGTGGGAAGGTAATCGGAAGCTTCATTGAGATCGACGAGAGTTATTTATGTATGAATCCTTTGCTCAAATCCATGTTTTTCGGAAAAGTATGTGAGACGCCTTTTCAAAACTATCTCGATCACTCTACCAACTATAGGAATTAAATAAATCAGGCGATAATTTTTAGGGATCACCTTTCATAAATATCGATACCACCTTAGCAATTTTCGGAGGATATGAAATCGTATTATGGACTTGTAGTCTTCACAGACTTGTGATGTAAGAAACTCAGAAAACATTTGAAGGTGACGTAGAATTTCAAGGAATTTAAGTACACATATAATAATGAATGGAATGGTTTTATTAGCGTGTGTTTGACTGAAAAAGACAAGACTTGTGGGTAGAGCCTATATTGTTTGAAACACAAAATTTCGATTTCCCAGTATTTTGATGATTCTAGGACATTTTTCGATGTACCGAGCAATATATCTTCCCGTAGTTTCCCACACCTCAAAAGATACTCTTTTGGTCACCAACAGTCTGGATTTTCAGTTGATGATGAAAACTATTGAATGTTGAAGACAAATAACTACAGAAAGTAAGCATTGTTCCTTGAAACTCAACGCGATTAGGATTACCAGTGTTATGCAAACTGTAAATTGAAAAACAGATAAGAATAGGCGAATAAGATAAGAATAGGCGAATAACATATTACGATGAATGTTTTGAGTCGTTAATTTCATCATGAATTAATTATCAACGAGAATGAAAAGAAACAAGATATTATTTTTAAGTACTATTTGAACGTCATTATTATGTGGTGGATAAATATTTGTTCTGTAGTTTTCTGGGTTTCTAACCTACCACAATCTGAAAAAATAAATAATACTAATTAAATTTTTCCTTATTTTTTCAGATTATGGTAGGTTAGAAACCCAGAAAGTTACGGAACATTATTGACAGATTATCTAAAATAATATATTAGCCAACGTAGGAGTGAAAGCAAATATACAGGCAGTACATAAAACCTTGAATCGAAATTGTTAAGGAATACTAAAGTGAGAGTAGAATAGAAAAAAAAAGAACCTTTATCCCAATACGCACCCATGCCGGATCCGCATATTATACCAACGACAGGACTGAAAGGCACGATTTTTTTCAAGAAATCCGCTGTGTAGACAAACGATTCATAAGTATATCTGTAACAAAAATTTTATTTTTATCTCATATCCAAGCACGTTTGCATTGTGAAGTATTAATTTTGGAATATCTCTGGAAACTATTTTTGAATTTATGACCACTTACAGGAGTATTCAACTTCATATTTGATGTGAATAGAAATACGCCACTGATTCTCAAATGTCGACTCTCTCTATCGCATGCGACAAAATCAGTGCACTACTTATATTATTCGTGCACTGAAAAGATAAGAGGATATTATTTGCATAAACATTTGAGAATGAGACCCCAGGTGGCTAATGCAGATAATGATTTCTAATTCGCCATCTTGAGGGTTTTAAGGCTTTCTGGAATATAATGTCACTTTGAAATATTTTAACTGATAAGAATTGTTGACATGTGTTCAATGTAAAAATTAACTTTCAATATTGAATATCGATTATTGAAAATATCCGACAACTGTTATAGAAGAATATCATGATACACCATAGAGATTTCTGAAATATTCTGTAGGCACTGTTTTTCCGATATGATATAATATTCAATTCCAGAAAAAGTTTTGGAAAATATTAATTACTGGAAATTTATAATATGCACTTTCATTTGGTCTCATTTTCGAATATTTCTCAATGATCTTATGATATTCAAGAATCGATAGGCCACCAGAATAGACCTGATTATGCCGAGAACTAGCCCAAATTCTATTTCACGTATTGAATAGAATCTGTCGAGTCGGCCATAATAATTCCAAGATAGTCTTATGGAATGAAGATGGCCGACTGGACAATTTGTTTTCGATTCGTATCGTTAAATTTGCCAAGCAGAGGTCTTTGACAATCTGATTTAATTTGGAAGTGTCTTCCATCCAAATTGTTGAAATGATCACCCCTTTTTCGAATCGAACGAGCCGTTGAACGACAAATACTTGTTCGTCTGTACTATCTTGAAATGCAAGATAAATTGCTCGGCGAACGGTAAGTATTAGGGCAAAAATTACCAAAGACAATATTAAAACTTTGGAAAAACGTGATATTTTTCACTGACAGATTTTACGGAATACTGACAGAGCTGCTATTTCGATTAGCTGCTTAATCACTCGTATCATGGCGGATAATCATGGAATCTTGATCAGTGGACATAATCAAGCAAACTGGTCTGTTGAAACGAAATCACAATGTTATCGCGTTTAAATACTCCGCTTAGCAAGATAATCCAGATCAAAGTCGTTGGTGAAACCGGGCCAAAGTCTCGTTCTCAAAAGTCACATTACTTGTCTCCGAACCCCTTTAAAGTTCATTAATTTGTTTTCAATTGGGTGATATTCATAATCCACAAATTTGTTTGACGACAGAAATAGTAAGTACGTATGAAAGTTTTAAGTTACACCAATAGTAAGGTTTTTACATGACTTAAAAATACTTGTGAAAGAAAGAAAGGAGCTTTAGTGTTGAGTTGGATTTTGATTGATAGAAGAAATAAGCTTTGAAGGTATCCTAGAGAATCTAGATACATACAAAACCTCCTAGGAGTGTCTCTAGAAAAGTGAAATGAGCTACTAAGTATGTTTGGACCCCAAAACCGAATAAAACTTGTACTTTGTTTCGGGAGTTGATACCAGTCAGAACTAAACTTGAGATAACATTGCGATATCTGGGTGGCAATATCTATACCTAGTGAGGTGTTCCATTAAATTTAATATTTTTTATATTTATATTTCCAATAGTTTTAGGTTAACTAATTGATTAATAATTCAAGAAAATTTCTTTTTATACGATTACATACAGGTATGAAGACTATGTATCCAGATTTAATTGTAATATTATTACTGGAATATTTACAATTCGATGATGAAATGTATACAAAGCAAAATGAATTGAAAAAAAAATTGTTGAATTTTTCGGCATTTCAACCAATGTAGCGAGTTATTCTAGCCAATCATTCGGTTCTATACTGATAAAACTGCCTGGTCCTTGGTAAAACTTTGTTTACCTTTGAACAGTCAAAACGAAAAGTTTTACCGCGTCGATTCTATTGAACTGGCTTATACACAAGGTTGAAATATGAATCATTATAGATGAAAAGTTACCTTATTATCAATAGCCATTCACTTTTCACTTGTTCAGCATAATAATAAAATAAACGGTACATTTCAATAAACACTCAAAATTCACACTCGTAAATAGCTCATGAACATAACACAATACCAAGTTTATGGCAGATACGCCGTTGTAAGATTTCCTGAATTCAAATGAAGATGGCGTAATTAATTTTTGTTAAATTCAATTTGTTTCTTGAGGTTTGAAACGAAACTGTTTCATGAAGATCCTCATACAACGACATAACGAATAATTTTATGTTCCTTCTGGCGAAATTTTCAATTCATAAGAAGAAATATTCAATTATCAACTTGATACAATGGGAGGTGTGGCGTTATCTCATGGTGTCGTCAGAAAGCATTAGTGAGGTTGGCTTTAAACTATCATAATTTCTGGATATCTTTGTTCTTCCTTTGATTTGTTCAGTATATAATCTCTATAATGTTCATTTTCAAAATACTCATACGTTTTTATTTTGATACAAGAGCATTCAAGCAAGCTGAATTAGAAAGTTTTCGTGGAAAATAAAAATTTATCGATAAAATTTGAAGGACTCGTGGTATTACCTTTGATTATTTTCAGTTATACATATATTTATTTTCATTTTGTTCTTAATTTCAATATATTGAGAATTATTGGTTATGGATAATAATATAATAATTCATTTGTCTACTCTCAAATCAACTGACCACCTGATTTACTCGAAGTATCGGAACGAATCAAGGAAAAGCCGTATGTGGTTTTTATTTTCGTTCACTATAAAGTATGCACGCGTGATGAAAATTGCCCATCAAGGCCAAGGCCTTATTTTCAACCTGCTATTATTCTCCAATCAATATCTCCAATGTATCATTTCTTGAGAGTACGATGAATGAAACAGCTCATACTAATAACATATTTTTTGGAAAAGAATATACAGAGGATTGATAACTGTCGAGTGATCATTCAAGAATGGACTGTGGCATACTTTTTTCTCAATTTTTATGAATGAGCATTCTTGCATTATGTGTGGTGTTAGTACAGAAACTAATATTCTTCTCCATAAAATAGCTACCGAAGGTAAGTTGTTGAAGGGAGAGAGAGAGAATATGTGTTTATTATCCGAGATACAAAATCTTATTGACAAACACTGGTAAAAGGAAAGCATGTAAATAACTATATTATACAATTACACAATTACATGAAAACAATACACTTGAACAATCACATCTAGGTAAAAGTACACATATATCATTACATACAAGCACAGTTAATTTCATATATTTTCGTCATTAAAATATTTTGTCATATTATAATAGGCTTTAATATAACTTTATAGGCACCTTTCAAAAAAAGAGAAAATTTCAGACAACCTAGAATTAAAATTGGTGGCAATGAACAAGAAGTTATTTTCAATATTGCTGTAGAATGTCCTTGCTTCTTGATATAAAACAAAATTGAGTTGGATTCAAACTGGCAGTAAATTGGAAAATTATATAACAGTCTTTAGAATTAACGTGACATTATAACTAATGCACTGGTCCTAAGGAAGAGAACACTGCGGAATGGGCAAGATGGAATACATTGGGTCGTCGGTCGTGATATAGTTGCTCTTGAACAACGTATAAGATCACACACTTGGATTGAATGCGAAAATATGAATGAGCAAAGAATATAAATAATTGGAAACGAGTACAACAGTACAAACAAATATTCAGAGAAGAAGGCTCAGACAACAATTCGTTTCTCTCAAGCTTTGTACCGTCACAGGTTAATTGGAAAAATCGAAAACCAGAAGAATATGGTTTGGCACAATCCGCGAATGTCATCCATTGCATATTATCGACCAATCCGTCAATCCGGATGGAACTGAGGAAGGAAATAGATGTACCTTCACGTAAAGAAAAAGAAGAAATTGAAACTGAAGTTATGGATCTGACTGATGCAGTTTACATAGAGAATGGAAGAACAATTTTCATAAAACATTACTAGGATTGATAGCAAAACTGAAAATTTATTAACAGATAGGTACTTCTTCTCAGGTTGGCTACGTGAAAGCTTCATCGCCCAACGAAATGAATAACATTTCCGTTGTATGTACAAAAACTGTGAACTCGGAAACATTCGTTCATAGCATTTCTCCTCTGCTTTCTTGGATATAGATGATGGAGTGTTTACTACATATGAGTTATCGCCTGCCGCTTCAGAGTTGAAAATGAAATCTGCAGAAAAAAATACAGGAGGAATTCAATTGAAATTGAAATTGAAATTAATAAAACCAAACAAGGGTTTTCTTCGACTAATGATGGTTTCACAGCCAGAACATTTTTTCCAGATCCTGCCACATCATCTGAAATAACAGGTATTGATAGAAATCTTTTATATTTGTGAAATTCATGTGATTCTGCAAGTAAAATCGAGTGTATTCAACATTGGTGATTACTGCTCAGATACTGCTCAACTTTTCGTATAACTGTATCCATGGTATGAAATACCAGTAAAGGTACACAAGATACTCACTCATGGAGCCGATATTGTAAAAGTTGCTGATCTCTTTCATCGGCCAACAGTCAAATGAAGCTCAGAAGGTCGCAACAATCAATATAGAAGATACAGAGAATTCAATTCTTGTAAAATAATCATAATCCTTCTAGTTATCATATTTTATTTCATTTTACATAATTTCTTCCTGTGCTAACATGGAAATGGGCCCACAGTGGCCGTGCGGATCAGTCATCATCTGATCGATTAAACCGTGCCGCGCACAATTGGTCCGAATCTGTTCCAAAGGTGAGAATTGTTGGGGGAATTTTCATCATTTAACCGCTCAGTTTATGAATTTTCGACCAAAAACAGGAGAGATACAGGGATTTCAGTCGAGCTCACGGATAAATCATCATCATCATTTTATCACGAGTTGTTCGCGCGGGAATCTGAATAGTTAGTTGTATACTATACCTCGAGATTATCTTGCCTCGGCCGGAGCGGCCTCGGCGATAATCTTTCACTTGCAGCGCGGAAAAGCACTCTTGAGGCTATAGTATACACAATATTTTTTATGCAACCGTGAAGATTATATAATTCTAATAACCATCAAGTCGTTTTAACACGGTAGCGTTTCAACGCGGATATAAAAAAGTAAACTGATGGCGTCAATATCACAGTGTTTTTATGGAAATGAAATATTCAGCAACACAAGCGTTCAGTTTCCCCGCAGTTACTCTGGGCAACGGCCGTAGAAAATTTTGCCGGCTGTCACCCTGGGTAGCGGTCAAAACATTATTTTGCGGTTGCCACATGCTTGATTCGCATTGATCCAATACAGATTTTCCGAATTTTCTCGGGAACTTTCCCACTTTCCAAAGGTGCCCGCGTTCAAAATAATATTTTTTCTCTGACTAACCTTCAAAAACCACTCGTGTACCCAAAATAGTTTCAATTGGATTTAGAGACAGTTTTAATAGCATTTTGACTAGAGAGTTCATCAACATGTTAAATATTGAGTATTGGTTTTGGTGTTTCGCACTGGACCCATTTGATTTTTTATAGAAATCACGATTCATTTTCAGAAGAACTTGGGATCTATTTTTTCAAACAGAATGAATACCAAACAAAGAGTGGAAATGTTACAACTCAAGTTCCTTGAATATTGATGATCACGGGGTGTAGATGATTATGATCATTTGGAAGTTTTTGCAAATATATCGAATTATTTGTGTTATACTAATGTTGTAGCACATACAGCTGGCTTCGTAAGTGGACAGGTAAAGAAATTGAACCACTGAATATTATATTGCTACGAAATCTCCTAGCGCCGGCCCTGTCGCTCGTAAATGCTAAATAATATGAGGGGTCGAAGAAAGACCGTAATATTCCAAGAAATCTCGATACACATAATCGAGATCTGTCTGGAAGATTCTCCATAGTCGTATGCAAGTATAAATAGGGAGATACTTCATCGCAAAGGCAAAGAGTTTTTCAAAGTTTCTAGTAGAGAGAGCTTTGGTAGGTACTGCTAAGTGCAGAAGTCGAAGTTTTAGGGCAGAGCGATGGATAGTTTAGCTGAGCAATTCAAGTGATTGTATTGTTATGTGATAAATAGTTGTAATGAAAGTAGTCTAGTGTTGTTTGGAGTTTTGATAAACGAACCCAAGGAAATATCGTAACAATATTTTGTATCTCAAATCATGTCCTATTATATAGCGTTCCTGAAGAGAAACCAATCAGAGTTCGAAAGCTTGAGTAGAAATAAAGAGTTCACTCATTACTTTAGACTGCAATTCCCAATACAATTCCATTGTCTTCGTATTCATTCAGTCGATCCAGTACCATACATATATATTAAAGTTTCTTTTCTTCAGCCAAAATGAAAAAGTCAATTTTTCTATTTCAATAATGGTATATTACCTTTTCCACAACTGTCAAAAAAAATTGAAATTTCTTTGTTGCCATGGATTCGTAAATAGTATATTGTTTACCAGGCAGGGAAAGCCTAACATTCCTGGACGACTGTGAAGATAAGTCAAGGCGCAAGCGGAAACTCAACAACACTGAGTCCAGGATTGGCTCTTCCTACTAGGTAGATTTACTATTTATCCGCAAATCGTTCAAAATTCGACATCTGTGCAAATTATAGCGTACGCTTTGTATTACATTTCATCATTAGTCAAATAATTGGATTGGAAAAAACATTTCACAATCAGATACTTATCTCGGAAAATATCTGACCGAATTAACGGATGAGATAATTAAATGACCTTCTGAAAGAGTTATCATCCGACCCCTTGTTCCTTTTGAAAAAGTAAGTGTTTTTCTCCCAACCTTCTTAGAGGGTTGAAGTTGAAAAATCATATCAAGAAACCTTCCCCTCGACCAATGTACGTGTACGACAGATGTTTATTGAATAACGTGGTATCATATTTCGTCTGCTTCGTTTTGAATGGCGACCTCTGTGGAGTTATCACTTTTATATAGGTTTTTAATCGACTGACTAACCTAATTGAGCCACCTGATGAGTTTTCGTTTCAGTATCGGAAATTGCAAAACAAATTTTTTGTGCAATCAAGAGCCGGTGCTGCTTTTCGTTATCTTACTTGAATTGGTTCATTATCTCATTTCACATTCACCTGTGATAAGCAGTGAAGGCTTTTCCGTCTTGTTATGTACATTGTTTGATAACAGAGGATTTTTTCAAAAATAATCATGATTAAGTCAATATTATTAACATTGAATTGTTCTTCTGAAAATTATTCAAGGGTAAAATATTTGAATTTGTTATTGAAATGAACGTTTCAAATGATAACGATAATAATGATAATGACAGTGTTCTTCAACAATATTGAGGAACTTCCATCGAATGCATATTTGAATACATACATTTCTCCAACATGAGCTGTTAAACCACACCAATTACTCGCAATTGCATCAGCTGACACGTGTGAGTATCTGATAAATTCATTTGATTATCTCAAGAAAAAACCCTCTTGACAGAATATTAAGTGAATGATACAAATTCCACCATTCAGGATTCCGTAATGGAATCCTGAATGGTGGTTTATCACAAACTTTTTCGAAGGATTTTCCCATCATGAAAAACATATTTTTCCCAATAATCTTTTGAATTTTTTGAAACGTTGAATTCTATTTCAACCGCAGGAAAGCCTAGAAAAACCTTTATTTGTTCAATATGAATAGAGAAGTATCAGCTGGAACTGTTTTACAATTGAAATATACTGATTTCAAACCCAACCAATAGTATCTCTCAAGATAATTTATCGTAAAAACAAAAGAGCTCACTTCTTTTTTCTCGTGAACTCACATTATGGTTTACCTTTCCGGAACAGATACCTCTTAATATATTCCTTCACCTAAGCCTTCTGATAAAGTCAATTTGATAGTCAAATCGTTTGTCAAACTATTTTGGGGTTTATATCATATGACTTTCACTTTTTTCTTTGAATTCAGAACAGCTATTCCTATAATATATATTTTTTGGAAGTCCGTCATCATTCGATAGGTCAAAAATCGTTTCATAACTTCTTTTTTCGAAACCTTGCTAAACATGCTGCGTGAGTGAAATATCGATTTGACTATTCCTAAGAACTATCTTACTTGTCTTCGCTAAAATTCTCTGGGAATTCCTCTTTTGAACCATTTAAATTTTGATGTCTGCCGGCATTTCCGTTGCCTTTGTATACAACTCCGTTTTCTGCCATATTTGATTATACCACTTATACCACTGATTGAGATCGCTGACAGCTAGAACTGAACTGAAATTTCCGTTACAGTTCGCTTTATATACGATAAGTACAGCATGATGTAAAAAATAAGTTTTAATTGATATCTTGCCGTTTGCACCGTACGTCATCACAAGACATTACATTATTGTTTGTTACTAGTGTTCATGTTTTTAAAGGTTTATCTCTTCTCGTTATCGCATCGAAGAAGTTTCCAAATCCAGTCTCCACAAAGGATCACGTATCAGTTTTGTTGGTTTGTATATGCATATGCACAGTGAATATTCTTCAAGTGGAGGAAAAACAAAATCTGGAATTATCTCCAGAGAATGGAAAAATTCCTGAATTACTACAATGTTTGCCTTGGAAATATGTACCTTGACATATTTACGAATATTATCAGAAAGTGAAGTTTGTTTTCTTTTTGATTTTGATGAGCTTCGAGAATAACTGAATGGATCTTAATGTTTTTCGATAGGTTAATTTGGAATGAAGTGATACTGAACCTTCTATATATGGCCAAATATTTATATTCATTAACTTACACAAAGACTTGTTGCCACAAAAAATGCATATAAGTAATTGCTTGCGAATTTTTCAAAATGTCAATGTAATATATTGATTTTGAAAGAGAAGAAAAAACACCTTGTTGTTTCGAAAAAAAAGAAATATCTTTTCGCTGAATGATAATGATTTCTGATTGGAAATAACATTAAATAAATATATAAAACTAGTTTTAACATCTCGTGCGTTGCAATGCCTTTGAAAGGAAAGGAAGTGATTTTTCATACTAACTACTGCTACTAACTGTTTCCGGCTTGCTTTCTTTAGAACGCCTGATTCAGACGAAGTGGTTTCGATAGCCCGTTCCTGAACTATTTTCCGTTCCCGCCTTGCCTTCCGTTGCTTAGGCCGGCCATACACGTACAGGTGACTTGTCAGGTACACCTTTTCGGTATACCGCAACGTGTATGGTCGGCCTTATATGCTTTAAATGGATTACTCAACATCGTATCCGATGAATTTGCTTGCTTCCCATTTCTCGTTCGTTTCAGATGAACGGGTTTCAATAATCCGTACCTGAAGATTTCCTGTTCTGTGTCTGCTTCAGACGAACGTGCTTAATTTTTTTTATAACGGGATTCTGACTTTCCTACCGTTCACGATTTTGTTTGTACAAACTCAACATTATTATTGAAATGATTTCACATAGACTTCCAGTCGTGATAACGAAAATTCGCAAAAATTCTATCGAATTCGAAGGAATTGTATTTATATAAAAGAGATAACTTCATGGTTTTGACCATGGCATACAAATAAATTCAAAACTGACATTTTAATTTACCAAGCAGCAAAAAGTTTCCACTGACGGGTCTATGCGTTTCTCCAAAAAATGTGTTTGAGATAAAAATAAATTTCAGCCAATAACTTTCCGAAAATGGCGACTTGCAAGCTAAGAGAGGGAATGCCACTCATGAGGAATGCGATAGGCATGCAGACTTGTAACGTAATATTAGGTTAGAGAAGAATATACTGTGTTGATTCGATAAGTAGACACCCCAAATATCTGAGAAAACAAAAGAAACATAAGAAACACGAATCGCCATTTTATATTCACCTCACTTCCATAGTCACCTACTTTGATCTCAATCTCAAAAAGCACTACCTAGTTCATCAGTTCGATGGAGATTTTATCACAAATGCAATTCCTTATCGTAATCGGAAATCAACAAAGTTTTGAGAAACTTATATGCTGCAAATAAAAATGCCATTATCTCAACTGTGTACCAAGTTTATCATTTTATGTCTATGCTCAGCAGTGGAAAGAGGCGAACGCTGGTAAAACGAGGCCTGAGAAAGAAATAATATCAGAAGAACAATACACGAACAGGCCACGGTTGATATGAATAAAAATGATTTTGCCAGAAATCATAAAAATCATGAGATGGTTGATGAGTAACTGAGAACAGAGGCCCCTTCGATTTCCAAAAGTGGCAAACCATTTAGCGTCGATCTAAAATAACGATAGCATATTTTTGGTTTTCACATCGGTAAATGAGTTGGTTGTTCTCGAGATGTGGTAATCTTTCACGATTTGTTTTTCCACAGCTGACAAGATTCCAAGGTCGAAACAGCTCTTCCATGGTTTCCACTTTCAAATGAATTTACAGTACGAGAAAACATTTAAGGTTTGATGAAGAACGTTTTACTTTTCCTTCTCCAAATCATTAAAAAAAAGGGATACAAACTTTTTGAATTCATTATCATTTCCTGTTGAGATGTTTACATCATTCATATATATTTGATCCACTCAAAAACAGGAAAAAAGAATTTAAATCTGAAAGAGCTACTCAGAAAAAAAGTCAAGAAATTATTCCTGAAATTATGGTTTTCCCCACAAAAATATTCATAATCAGAAATTTGATATCTAAAATCATTGCATTAACAATTCTACTGCCAGATAAGTTTCAGATTCAATAATCCAATGCCAAACAGTTATTTCGGCAGGATTTTCGAATACGATGCATTGAACCGACTGCTTCAATCTGTTTTGAGGAACTGGAATTGAAAAATCTGATTTTTCTATGCATTCATTCTCTTCTGGTTTCTTTAAGCTCATGTGCAAACTTTATTTGATCTGCATATTTTTCATGGGCATTCTGAGCTGGACTCTGATTTCAAGATCAACAAATTCAGTAATGTCAGTTTATACAATTGAAGCTAGTGGTTGTGGTAAATATTATTAATGGTATTTTTCTCACCAAATGCCATCGACTTTGTTTGAAGTCCTTCAGATTACTAACTCCCTACGCTTCACCTAAGCAGGAGCATGGTTATTCGTCTACCACGAAACGTGGCAGTCATTTCCCAAACTATAACATTGAAGTTTCGTGGATTGATTTCAATGTAGGTTTCAAAGTTAAATTATTTCATTTTTAATAAAATACGTAGTAATTTTTGTACATTACTGCATTTCTTTTCACAATCCAAATATCTCACTAGTGCCTTTAAAATAGTGCTGAAGGAATTTTACATAACATCTTTATGGTTATTTTATCAAGTTTGATACGTGATGAATCATAAATAACCTTGATTGTCTAAAGAAAGCGAGTCATTAATTAACATCATCTGTCGGGGTTTCACTTATTTCTATGAGATTTGTGCAAGACACTCATGGTGGAAGAATTATTCGAGTTATTGTTCAGAGCCAATTCAATCATAATTATTGAATGGATTCAACTTGACATTCCAATGTATTAATCACAACAAGATTATGCTCTCACAACTAGAGTAATTTCACTGTGTGTGTCAGGAATTGTATTATATATTATTTATCTTGATGATATTTTGTTTGATATATCATTATGAATAAGTATATAGTATATGTATATACTATGGGTTATACGGGATACAACTGTTTTTTAGTGAAGTTTCAGCAGAAAGAGAAAGATGGCAAAGCAAGAGAAATGATTGGTCTCCTCGTAAAATAGTAACATGAAAAAGCCCATAAATTCAATTCTTCAGTTAGTGGAACAACTTCCACCTATGGGAGAACAATACAATATTCTGATCACGGCACTGGGGAGCAGACCAGAAAAAGAGCTGGAACTTGAGTTCATTACACCAGATTGCACTGACTTTTCCTTATGAGAGCATAAGCTAATGGGCCATTTAAAGTCGTTCAATGCACTGCAGCGATTGCACCTTAGTTTAAGAGATTATTGAACACCCATTAATGACCCCCACCTATCTCAAAGAGTCCCGTTGTTAATGTTCTCATAAGAAAAAGTCGGTGCAATGGGCTGTTAATGACGAATACGAGGGAACGAAAGAACTGAATGAGCAAACAGCTACAGATGAGAATAATGCAGCAAATGTAATCATTTTTGATAATATAAACAGTATAAAAATAATTTGTTCTATCACTATTGTAAGAACTGTTATTTTCAAAGTCCATCCAGACTATGTACATACAAAATTAAATTGCGGGTTGAATGACATACTTTTGCAACAGGGGACGTCGGAACTACGATACTTTGAATATTGCAGTACAAAATCAAGTATCTCGATGCTAGGAATTACGATCCGTGATAATCTCTCATGGGAAAACCATGTGAGATCGATAGCTAAAAGTGCCTCCCAGAAGATTTTTATTTCGTACGAAGAAATACTTCACTTCTCGTCAGCTTCTAATGATCTACAAGGCTCAGATACGACCTGTAATGGAATACAGTTCTCATGTATGGAGTTCGGCACCAAAACATTCATTGAGGCTTCTCGATTCTATTCAGAGAAAGGCAATTCGTCTTGTTGGTGATTCTTCGCTCACAGACTTTCTCCCTTCATTGGAACATCGGACACAAGAACTTGGCATAGATTATGATGAAGTGTTTGTATCTGTGTAGTTGGAAAATCCTCATTGAGAATTCTTCTGATGATCACCAGCAAATACAATAGGGCTTCGCGAAACCAAGAGATTAGTTCTGCCTTGGTTCTGATGCAAGACCAAGACTTAATGAATCTTCTCAAGACTTGATTTTGAGACCAAGACCAGGAGTCTTGGTTTTGGTCTTGAAAGGAAAACAATGAACTCAAATTTACTCAATATTAAAAAAAATCTGATGAAATATGTTATGGCAATTTATTTCAATTACTTATCTTTCATATGGCAGGATTTTGATTTTTGTTCACCCAAAATTGAAAATATATTTTTCAAATTCAGTGTTGCAGTTTTATAGTTTACAACAGATAGGTCTGTTGTAAAGTCGCAGTGGTCAGTGGCATGACCATTTTTTAACAGATTATATTTACGACCTGTTTGTATTTTAATGAAACTCATCGCCTAACGGGGTTGAATAGGGGTATATAATATTTTCGACTTCTATAAAACACTCTTTCGAGTGCACCCAGAAGGCAGAGCGTTGTGATAAATCTGAGAAAACTCATTACCAAGGACTACACAATGACTTCATCACAAAATTAATTAACGCCCAAATGGGCACGGGTCGGCAGCTCTAGTAAGCTGTACTATTATCAGAATCAGTTGAAAAAGGACAAGTTTAGGACAAGTTTAGCAATTTCATAGACCATTATACCAAAAATGTCTCTACGTAGCATTTTTTGGTTCCGATCATATACAGAAGAAACAAAGAATCAAAATGACAATTCATCCTTAGAGATATTATGATTTTCCTCATAATTGCCAGAGGCATTTTTTTAGTGATGCCGTGGTCGTGCTGTGTGGTATCCCTTGCTCGCATCAGCTCTCAAATGATCTTCTGAAGGGGTTTCCTAGAAACCTGGAATATGTTTTTGATCTTTTATATAGGTTTACGCGTATATAGGTATCATACGATTTTTTCCACCCATTTTGAAATGTTTTCGAAACAAATCTACATTTTTCGTTGCTTTATTCATTTGGAGAGTTCATTTTCATCAACAAGAAATTTAAATTTTTGATCATCGTGGAGTTTCTTACAATAATTGATAAGTATCAGGAATTCAATAATTTTTAGATATTATTTTGCTATTTTTTCGGAAAAAACTGATGTTTATCTGACAACTGAGGCGGGAGTTTGTTGAGTCTTTAGACATCCAAACGAAGTGAAAAATTAGTGTTGATTGAATCGAGAATAATCTCAGTGTAAGAAGTGTTAGTACAATCATTTCATCAACTGGTAAGTTGAAATTGGATATGTGGTATTGGACAAACATTAAGTGCATGAAACAAACATGTGTTGATTTTAAAAGGAGGATAGGGAAAAATGATACTGTTTGAATATTAACCTAAAAACAACCCCTTTATATTTATAATAAAGTAAAGTACAGGTGCCAAGTCCAATGTTGAAGTTCGTCACGAAAGTAATTTATGTATACCGCTGTACAGCACCTCGCTATTCAAATTCTCTTTCTCGTATAATATCACATTTTATTACAACTCCTTTCCTTTGGAAATAAAACAATTTTCCATTTAATTTTTCAAGAGAGAAGTTATGCTATCATTGATGAATGGAACGGAATTTCGGATTGATTTGGGAAGAACTGAAACAGTATTTAGTTTCACTCCTACATGGGTGTTAAGTGGATTTTGTTGAGCGTTGCCTTATCTTGTGTCATTGGTTGAGGGAAAGAGCGACGCTTCTCAACAAATCTCAGCTGTAGAAGTGCGAACTATGCCTTTCGTAACGAGGTTGTATTTTCTACTTCTATTAACTATATCTTTGTAGTTGATTTTTTGTGTGTGTGTGTGTGTAAAATACGACCGCTCACAATGAAAACATCTATTTTCATTACTTTCGTCTGAACAAATCTAGACGGGTCCGTACTGCCCACTGCTCCGACCCAGTGGGCGAACGCCCATATTATGACGATTGCAACTTGTACAACTTTTTGAATCGTTATATATCAAAAACGGTGGCTCGTAGGAAAAAAGTATTCATACATTTTTTGTAGATTATTTTATGATCTACAATTTTCGTCTGAGATATTTTTATGATAAAACTTACCGTTTCGCTGAAAATCGTGAAAAACTAATTTTTTTGACCTTTGACCTTGAATAAAATTTTTTCCATACAGGAGAAGAATGGGGAACTTTCAAATTTTATTTTTAATCATAAACAACCTTACTGATTTTCAGCTTGATGGGAATTTATGTAGCTTCGAATGTTTAAATTGACCGGAATAGGCAGGCAGGTAATGTCTTGAGTTTCGAGAGTAGCGTTGGTCTGGAACCACTGAGAACACTTATAATCAGAACCACCAATTTGACGGAATAGTCCTGGTGGAGCATACGGAGTTCGTTAAGTAAATCCTGATATCCGTTTTTTCTCATCTTTTCGGATGATATTCGTTTCGGCCGAGGCCGAGAACTTATTGGTTTCGGCTGAGGCCGAAAACTCAATAACAAATATCGTCTTACTTCGGTGGTTGAAGAGGACTATATCAGGCTTATTGGCTTGTATTTGTTTGAGGGTGGGAATGAAAAGTTCCGAAAAATTATGGCGATGGATATTGGCCGAGACCGCATATATTTCACAAGATGACAGCAAATGCATCAAACTCTCGGGCGCCTGTCGGCAGGCCCCGCTGGTATAAGGGACCCATCACATGTCTCCGGTAGACAAGGTTGTTGAAGACACCGTCTTGGCACGTCATGATGAACCCTTCAGTCTCCGACCTCAGCTCACCTGACCTGAGAAAGTCAAATGTCAGCTTAACAGAGAAGCCATATGGTCCTTGTCTGTATGCAGCTGCAGCAGCTTGGCATTCTATGCAGCCTTGACGTGAACTTTTCTCCGTACGGGCTTCAACTCGGTGACAGAAAGTTGGCTTACCCGCTCGGTGTTGAAGACCATACTAAGTTCATCAGCAGCGCGCCTTGCTGCCTTGAACAAAAAGGCTCCAACTTCTGCATTTTCATGGCCTCGGACCATGCAGTGAAGGGACTCCTGATGAATTTGCAGGCTTCATCGCTCTATCCAGTAACAGTCTTTATCATTGTTGGTATTATTACTTTCATTATATTACTAGATAGTTAAAGTAGTGGCGTTATGAAGTCTTATTTTGCTTGTCGTTAGTTCCAGCCTTGGGTAACTATCGACTTCGAGTTGATGGTAGGAACGTCCTTTTGCTGACTTCAGTTCAAATAGCGCGAAACCATAGGTGCTTTTCCTGATAATTGAAAATTGATTTCGGCAGTTGAATCGCCAAAAGCAAATGTAAAAATTGTGAATGATCCTGCACTGATATCTTACGGAAATAATCCAACGACCTTCATGGTGTTGGTTAGGCGAGTAGTTTTTTCGGACAGGTATTAGTCCATCAACCGACTGTGAAAGTACGGGCCTGAACGAAATGATCCTTCTGATGATTCGGTTTATAGCGAGTTTTCAAGTGTGCTCGCCGATTAATTGTGATTGTTGATAACGAGCTCGTAAGATCACTCTGGATTGTAGAAACTTGGGAAGAAATAAACACTTCTCAGAAAGGTATTCCCGAAAAATGACTGATTCATCAGAATGATATCTCAAAAAAATATAGAATTACGAAATCTGAAGAGACTTCAGAATATTTTATGAAAAAAAAGGAAATTAATATAGAATATTTAAATTTCTCTTCAAACCAAGTCCGTGTGTATCACTGAGTTATAACAAATAGACTTTTTCAGATTACTGAACGAAAAAGATACTAGGAAAAGATACGTATGTTCCAAAGAGAGGAGCAGTTTTTTCATAGAACATAAGAAATGTAACGTTACGAAATTTGACATATTGCTGTGAAGTTGGGTTTTTTTAATCGGATTGAAGCATATAATTCTGAGATCCACTTATTGCGACAAACTGAAGTGTGAAATATCTCGACTACATGCTATTGAATTTGAAGCGGATAGTGATTGGCGAGATAAATGGAGACAATGTAAAGTTTCTGCGGTGTGAAATCATTAACACATACTGGATTTACAGTTGATTCCAAGGATTATATTCTACTGACTCTCCAATTTCATAGTCAGCAGTACAAATTATATGCCATCCCACATTTTTGTTGATCAGTGTAGTGGACTTGATATATTTTTTCGTTTTACCAAACTTTCGACTTATTTCGTGTGCACCAATTGATGTCGATCGGTAAATCATTTTTCGTACGACTTACGTTCTACAAATTTACGAGCTTTTCTATACACATAGATGAAACTGAAAAAAACACTACTATTCAGTCAGAAACTTCTATCGAACCTCATCAGATGATTTCAATTAAAAAAAAAAACGGATTGAAGCTAAAAATATCTCTTATTGTATAATGATATAGAATCGTAAATATCTCTTCAAATTGTATCTTCCTCCAGCACGTCGAAAAATATTATGATAATATGTCAGAACAACAAATACATATTTTGAACTTAATTAAAAATATAATTGGTGATTCGATAATTTTTATAGGGTAAACATATATTATACAGTGATACACACCTGAGATTAGGTCATTTTTGAAAGCAGAAATTCGATTTTTAACACATGCGTACACCTTCATGTACAACAGTTTTTGCAATACTTAGCCCGAGTGACAACCTCAAACCCAGTCTACTGCAATCCCGCGAAAAGGGCAAATTCTCGATATTCTGCTTCGCGATGGAGATACCGAAATGAGTTTCAAAAAGTTCCTTAGGAAACGATTTTGAGCCTACATACTGAATTTCAACTCAAAATTCGAAATTTAATTTTTTTTGTATTTTTCATTTCGAGTCCGTTTTTCAATTAATGGTTCCGAATAAAATGCTACAGGAATGATAAAATTGTCAAAATCAATGGAATAGATGTGTTGAAAATAAAAGAAATCAAATTTCGATTTTAGGGTTGAAGTTCGTTTCGAAGGGTCACAATCGATTTTTAAGAAAATTCTTCGAATAACTTATTTCGGTGTCTCCAACGCAAAGCAAAATATCGAGGATTTGCCATTTTCGTGGGATCGCAGTAGGCTGGGTTCAGAGCTGTCACCCGGGCTAAGTAGTTCGAAAAGTGTGGCCCATGAAGGTTTACGCCTGTACCAAAATTCAAATCTCTGAAATATAGGTGTATCTTCATCTTAAGTGTGTGTCACACTGTATATACCTATGCCTGTCGGTTGTGGCAGATATTCCCTGCGGATCCACCGGCACTGATGACATTGTTCATAGAGATATAGTTAGTCAAACATATGGAAAACTCATTTGGAGGGATGGATACCACAGGTAGATTGCATTAGTGATTTCGTTTGAGAGTCATGTCTTATCTTTCATTTTTCTTACAGACGTCGTAGCCTGAAATACACATTTTCTTGATTACTTATACATAGTACCAAAAGATGGCATCAGTTTAGAAATAGAAGTGAAATTTTTTGTCAATGTTGTAGATCATTCATATTTATAATATTATGGTCAACTCTTTTCTGAGGCTCCATTATTTTTTCCTCGACATTTCTATCAAACTGACAGACATAACTCTGCACCTATTTTTCTCTTCAAAGTAGGAAACTTCGTCGTGAATTGTCAAGTAAACGGAAATATCAACATTATGATGATGACGTAACGAATATGCTTCAAATCTTTTTTATACTGGCATTGACTAACTATATCTCTAGAAACAATGCTGACAATAGATTAACGGCGAGTGGATATTTTATGAAATTGTAGTTGGAGGATGACTCGGAAGATGGAGAGACGAAGACTGGGTCTGTTAGTAAGCGATATTTAATGTCTGTTTCATGTTAATGCTAGTATCGAACTCCAACGAAGATTTTTCATTCCTATCGGGATACGCTTTCTGATGGCAGTTGACAAACTTGAGTTTTCTATTGACAGATGTCTGTCAAAGTCAAATTTTTGGTTTTCACTTTACATCTTTTACTGACATATAATCACAACTTCATTTCACCCGGACGACCTAGATTCGGATCCTGTTAATACCAGAATTTTTCATATTCGGTATTTGCTGTCCAGCCACGGAACCAAAGTGGTTCGGGTTCCACTCCATAAACTGTAGGATCCGGGAATCCCCTGCACACACAAGCTCTTGAATTAACTTCTGAGGGTATCCTAGAAGCCTGGGATATTGGTTGGAATACATTTTTGAGTACCTATATCATCCTCAACAAATGAGAAATTTTCTAGTACGTAACTATTACGTATTAATTATACAATGAAATTACTATATGATTATTATTCATAGATGAGTACTGATTATAGTTTCTTCAGAAGCAAGCCTTTATGACTATTTGTCAGCGAGTATATCAATCTACCTCATTATCAATAGATAAAGAGACGGGTGTATTTATCTCATTAGGTATTTGATGAATAAACATATAATTCAAACAGAATCATTGTGCGAAGAGTCGCTTATGGAATTCTATTTATAATAAATATATTCGTCAAATGAATATAACGAAGGGGGCAGTATTCAACAGTTATTGATGGAAAGTTCCGCTTTCCACATCTGAACTGTACTGGTGCTTCCGAAGCACATGTCCATTATTCAATTCATGTTCACATCCAATACAGAAACCAACAACTGGAAGTACTCCACAATTATAAAGGATGTCTCGCTACAGTATGCAGGGAAAAATCTGGATTTCCACGGAATGTATGGCTCTTCAGAATGAAGAGATAAACATTGATACCAAACACAAACTTTTGAAAATATCCTATGATGATGAGCTCATGACTCACGACTTGTGTTGAAGACGTTCTTCTATAACATTTTTGAATATATTTGCATGTAATATGTTACATTTTTGTAGTACTTTGTATATTGTGATTGTGCGTTTCTATTGTTTTTGTGTTGATTATTATTGTCAATTTTGATAGACAAATAAAAAAAAAGTCATACAGTCCATTAAGAAAAGTTATTTTTCAACGGAAATAAGTAACATTTTGGTCGTGATCATGACATAGAAAGTATAATTTACTTTTCAAATCACGTTGCATGCCTTGTTTCGACCATAAAATCGCTAGATTATGATGCACATTTACAAAATCCTCAAGTCTTAAAGGAGTTGTGTCATAAACTACCCGCCACATTAAGACTTCGATGGGGCGAAGTTATTATGAGCAAAAGGGCACATCTCGTCAATCTAGAAGATTTTTCTAATTGGCTGTCAGAAATAGCAACAGCAGCATGCTATGTTAGCACTCCAAAAACATCATCAAGATCCTATCAGAACGTGAGTTTTCAAAAATATGAAAAAACATATTTGACCTCCACTAAATATCCCGATATTTGTTCGTTCTGCTCCAAAAAAGATCACAGTATTGAAACTTGTGAACAATTCAAAGCTCTCGACACTGATACTAGATGGACCGAGATTACCAAGAAGAAACTTTGTTTTTCTTGTCTGAGAAAAAATCATCAGACGAGCAAGTGTAGAAAACGAAAAATATGTGGACTGAATGGTTGCAAGATGCACCATAATAAACTTTTGCACAAGGACAATCCTGAAACAAACATCGCCACGATTTCCACAGAAAGAAGCTCCCATGAGAACGTCCTAACTTCGCAACATAAAGAAAATGGTGTACTCCTGCGCATGGCTAATGTTGTTTTATATGGACCTGACAAATCTACAATCAAAACTGTAGCATTGTTGGATGAGGCGTCAACCGTAACCTTATTGGATGAAACTTTAGCAAAACAGTTAAACTTGGATGGAATTGTTCAGCCATTATGTATCCAATGGACAAACGATGTAAGTCGATGTCATGAAGACTCTGTTTGCCTCGATGTCGAAATTTCAGGAGATTTCAAAAATGCTAAAATGTTCAGAATGAAAAATGTTCGTACAGTGAAAAATTTGAACTTACCTTTGCAAAAAGTTGATTCCAGGAACTACTTGAATTATTCCTATTTGAACGGAATTCCAATTTCCAATATAACAAAACGTCCAATGTTGTTGATTGGACAAGACAACATTCGCTTAAGCATTCCTAGGAAGATTGTCCAAGGACCTGAACACTTGCCGATTGCAACGAAAACGAACTTGGGTTGGATTTTACATGGAATGAATAAAAGCGAAGAAATAAGTACAAATTCAATGTTTCACATATGCTGTCAACAAGAACTGGACGACAAACTCCACAAGCTTGTTAAACATTCATTTTCAACCGAATCTTTTGGGGTATCAACGAGTCCGGAAAAAATCAGCAAAGAAGAATCCCGAGCTTTAGATATTATGCAGACAACCACTAAACGAATAGGTGAACGTTTTGAAATTGGCCTACTGTGGAAATATGACAACGTGAAATTGCCAGAAAGTAAATCCATGGCTTTCCGACGATTACAATGTGTCGAAAAGCAGATGGAAAAAGACCCGAACTTCAAAGCAAGATATTGTAAAAATATTCGAACGTATCTAGACAAAGGTTATGCGAGGAAATTGAGACCGGAAGAAGCAGGAATAGAGGGACCTAGGACGTGGTATTTACCACACTTTGGTGTTACAAACCCGAACAAACCAGACAAATTACGACTAGTCTTCGATGCCGCTGCGAAATCCAATGGAACTAGCCTCAACGAAAACCTTTTATCTGGACCTCATCTTCTTCAATCTTTAGTGGCAATATTATTGAAGTTCCGACAAAGAAGAATAGCCTTCAGCAGCGACGTCTGCGAAATGTTTCATCAGATCAGAATTAGGAAGGAAGATCAATGTTCACAACGATTTTTATGGAGAGATGGACATACTGATAAGCCATATAATGTTTTCGAAATGCAAGTTATGACCTTTGGAGCAACGTGCTCTCCAGCGTGTGCTCAGTACATCAAAAATACTAATGCATTAGAATTAGCACCTGCAAAACGAGTCGTTGACGCTATAATTCGAAAGCATTATGTAGACGACTACCTGGATTGCACTGATACAGTGGCTGAAGCAGAAGAAATAATCTCCGAAGTAAGACGTGTCCAAAGGTTGGGAGGATTTGAACTCGTGAAATGGACTTCAAACTCCAAAGAATTGATGAGAATTATTTCAACAGGCGAAGACTCTTCGAAAGATTTGAATTTACATTCAGATAATCTCCAAAGAATCTTGGGACTTTCTTGGAATGCTGCTGAAGATAATTTCGTCTATCAGCTGAAGGAAGGAATGAAGAGCTTAAAAAATGAAATTCCTACAAAAAGACAGGTGCTGAAAATAGTCATGGCAATTTTTGACCCACTAGGATTGATCGTGAATTTTACTATAAGAGGACGAATGATTATCCAGGACATTTGGCGATCCGGAGTCAGTTGGGACATTCCTATAAATAAAGACATAAATAGAATATGGCAGTATTGGCTAGCAGATCTTGAAAAGATAGACCAGTTGAAAATTCCCCGATGTTATTCGCTGAGAATTCCTACAGCAAAAATAATTCAGCTGCATATATTTTGTGACAGCAGCAAGAAGGCTTACGCAGCAGTTGGATATCTAAGAGTTGTTGCAGAAAATAGAATCGACGTCGCCCTTGTAATGGCAAAAGCCAGAGTTGCTCCAACCAAGCAAATATCGATTCCACGGATGGAGTTGCAAGCAGCAGTAATGGGAAGTCGATTAGGAAAAACGTTAAATGCTGAGTTGGAAATCAAAATCGATAAAACTTTTTATTGGACGGATTCATCAATTGTATTGTATTGGATCAAAAATGAAAACAATCGTCTTGGGCAGTTTGAATCACATAGATTGGGAGAGATTCAAGAGCTCACGGAAGGAAACACATGGTTTTGGGTTCCCACGAAAGATAATGCAGCAGATTTTGCTACGAGAACATACGAAGATAATAAATGCAAAAATCTTAATTTCGATCGATGGATAACAGGTCCTGCGTTTCTCCACGAATCCGACGAAAGTACTTGGCCAAAACAGAAAATTTGTGATGGAAACAAGAGGTTGGAGGGAAGTTTTACTATTGTGCAAACTTCAAACTGTTCCAAACCAGATACTTACTTACCTGAAATTGAAAGATTTTCAAAATTTGATAAACTTATTAGAACAACGGCGTGGCAAATGCGATTCATTCACAACTTATTAGCTACAGACCGTATTATGGAGCCCGTTTTGTCTACTGAAGAAATAAAAGACGCCGAAATTCGATGGATTCGTCAAAGCCAGGAAGATATGTTTTTTGAGGAAATCGAAGATTTGAAAAGGAAAAGACCACTGAAACGACAGAGTAGATTAAAACGCCTCACACCAAGTTTGGAAGATGGTTTATTAATTTTGGATGGAAGAACAAATCTAACAACATTTATGTCAGAAAGAACAAGACGGCCTTTCATTCTACATCCAAAACACAAGTTCACTACTCTTCTGATTCAAAAATACCATGAAAAATACGGTCATCAAGGTTTAGAGTTGGTTCTGAACGAGCTCAGACAGAAATTTTGGATAATTCCAGATCAGCTGTACAAACCCGTGTTTTCCAAATGCATGAAATGTCGACTCAATAATGCGAAACCTGAAGTGCCAATAATGGGCCAACTTCCCATCGAAAGACTCACCCCGAATATGCGGCCGTTCACTTATGCAGGGGTAGATTACTTTGGTCCTCTCAAAGTTAAAATTGGCAGAAGAGTAGAGAAACGATGGGGAGTATTGTTTACTTGCTTAACTATTCGAGCAGTACACATAGAAGTCGCGCATTCATTGTCTACTGATTCAGCCATTATGGCAATTAGACGAATGGTAGCAAGACGAGGAACTCCAAAAGTATTATATTCGGACAATGGAACGAATTTTCGAGGAGCTGCGGAAGAGTTGAGAAGATCTATCAAAAATCTGGACCAAAACAAAATTTCTGAGGATCTGAGTTTGAGGGAAATTCAATGGAAATTTATCCCACCGGGTGCTCCTCATATGGGAGGAGCATGGGAACGGCTGGTTCGAAGTGTTAAGAAAACCTTTTACGCTATCCTGAATGGACAGAGTCTGAAGGAAGAAACTTTATTGACACTCTTCTCAGAAACCGAAAATATATTGAACAGTCGTCCGTTAACTTATATTTCTACCGATCCCTCCGATTTCGAAGCTTTGACGCCCAACCATTTCTTACTTGGATCATCGAATGGAGAAAAATCAATAGGAAAATTTGAAGGCAAACATTTCAGAAAAGAATGGCAGAAAACTCAGCAGATGACCGACTGTTTCTGGAAACGTTGGACGAGAGAATACATGCCTACACTAACAAAAAGGGCTAAATGGACAGATGATTCCGAACCTCTAAGAGAAAATGAATTAGTCATTATTATCGAAGAAAATTCTCCACGCTGTTTATGGAGGCTAGGGAGAGTCGAAAAGGCAATTCAAGGACCCGATGGAAGAGTCAGGGTTGCCGATGTAAGAACAAAAACAGGAATTTTTCGAAGACCCGTTTCAAAACTTTGTCGTTTGAAAATTGACGAGAACAGATGACGCTGAAAAAAAAAAAAAAAAAAAAAAAGAAAAGTTATTGGGCGGGGAAAGAATGTTGAAGACGTTCTTCTATAACATTTTTGAATATATTTGCATGTAATATGTTACATTTTTGTAGTACTTTGTATATTGTGATTGTGCGTTTCTATTGTTTTTGTGTTGATTATTATTGTCAATTTTGATAGACAAATAAAAAAAAGTCATACAGTCCATTAAGAAAAGTTATTTTTCAACGGAAATAAGTAACAACTTGAATAAATTCACTGGAGTTTGCTGTTGTGAAGACGTCGAAAACAATAGGATGAACTTACACTGAGGAGCGTTTAGATACGACGAAGGCCCGGGCGAGAATTTCGATTTCCATGATGTCATACTGAAAGTACACTCCGACTTGCATTATTTTGATGATGATTTTGCTTCAACAATTTCTAATTCATTGTAAGTAATCGTAGTTATATGTAACATATTGCAGTAAAATATCTTTTACAAAGAATATAAATGTTGTTATGATCAGTAAAGATAGCGAATATATTGAAAATATTGAAGGAGAATAGCTTATAATACTAAATTCACTCTCCTAATAGCACATAAAAGTAACAATCCAATGGTTCCTTTGCCCTTCTATTTCATTGTTATCATCATTATGTCAGTCTGCAAAATATTATAAAAAGCAATCCGTTTTGTTGGTGTTTCTTCTCTCACGGACTCGCTTACTTCATTGGAATATCGTAGAAGGATCGGAGACTTGTTTCTCTTCTATATATATATAGTTCCACGGTCGATGCTGTGACATCATACTAGAAAACAACATTATCGTTTGTAATAACGCAGCAAAGTCAAACGAATTCAACAATTTATTTATTGATGTTAAAACATGAGCCAAAAAATACAGAAGACAAACTTACCCGAAGAAGTTTTTATGCGATATCAAAATCAAACAATCACTATTTTTGGAACCTGTAACTAATAATGGAATTGTCATGATGATTGCTAATCTAAAAAATAACTCACCAGGACCCGATAGAATAAATTCAAAGACACTCAAATCAATTCATACCAATATTTTAGTCCCCCTTGTTCATATAATCAATCAAATATTTTCAACGAACGTCATACTTCGACAATGGAAAATCAGCAAAGCTGGAAAAATCCCAATTAAATAACTATAGACCTATATCTGTCATAAATAACGCTAGCCAGAGCATTCGAACAATGTGAAGAGAAAAGACTACTGAATTTTTTGGATACAACAAATTATAATAGATATTTTGGGTTCGTGAAAAATTCAAACACTGAGAAGCCATAATGGATTTTGTCGAAAATACTGTGAGGGCAATGGACAGTTCGTTTTCTTGGACCTGGCCAGGGACAGTTGATCATGATCTATTGATGGGAAAATTAAATAACTATGGTGTTCGGAAAAATGTATCGGCATTGATGAAGAACTATCTATCAAACCAAATCCAACGAGTGAAAATTGGGTACGAAATAAGTGATGATCTGATTGTACGAACTGGCAAACCCCAAGGGACCGATACTCTCTCTCATTTATATTAATAGCATACCAAATATCAACAACTTCATGGGCGATATAATATGCTATGCTGATGATACTGCACTAATTCACACAAGAAACACATGGCACGTACTGAGAACGACTGTAGAAATGAATTTACAAAAAATATATGTGGTTGAATGAAAACAAACTATCACTGAATGTTAGTAAGACAAAGTATACGACCTTTTCTCCCACCATTCGAGATCAAACCAAAAATTACAAAAAGGATAATGCATGAAATATTCTGTGATAATCAAGATACTTGTGACTTCCATTCCTTAGAACAAACTACATCTACTAAATACCTCGGAGTTATACTAGACCAGCACCTGAAATGGACGGAACATATCAACTTCATTACAAAGAGGCTGAAAGTATTAATGCACATAACTGCGAGACATTATATCAAAAAAAATCTTATAATTCTGTATACCTCTTCTGCCGAATCTATAATGAAATATTGTATTCCTGCTTGGGGTGCAATATTCAAATCTACTATTAGCCCGTCACAAACCTCTCAGAAGATACTATTGAAAGTTATCTTCATAAAATATAGTCTTCTTTCAACGAAAGGATAATATCAAGAAACAAACATGTTGAATATGCACCTACTATACTCTTATCACTGCTTGATAAGAATGTTCCATAAACGAACATATTTCGCACAGAAATATTCAAGAGAAATCCGAACAAAAAAGAAAAAACTGAATTATTTGATAAAACTGTCGCGAAAAATTCTTTCCTCTTTTATAGTTCGAAAATATTCAATATTTTAGCGAGAAATCTAAAAGATATGACATCCTTGAAATTTGTCAAAAAAGAGGCGAAAAATATATAGTTTTTTAATAACATTTTTTTTTTAATTTTTGAATTGATACCGACATATAGCTGCATACAATGTTGATATAAGCTCTCCGCATACAGTACTAAAAATTCGCAATAATACTGTACCAAGTGTTGTGAAAACACTTAATCCCCAGTCGGAGTGTTTCAAATTGTCCGATCTCTATTGAACTTTAATCACATATTAATACATATATAAACTGGTTCGTCCTAAGCCCGATAAGATAAAACAGTTGAGACTAGGTCAAACTAGTTTATCCTGATAAAAAAACAGACATTCTTCAGGTTGGGTTAGGTTGGATTGCGTTAGGTTAGATGAATTGGCTAAGCTACTCTATCCTATCGTGCTCAGGACGAACCAGTTTAACAGTTTATCCTATTGCATGTAGGACGAATTAGTTTAGACCAGGCAAAACTAGCTTATCCTGAAATTGGGTTTGGCTGAATATATTACAGTTTCCTGTATGATTTCCACTTACAATGGGTTTACGTAACCGCGACACGTGTTTCGCTATTACAATAGCTTCTTCAAGCAAGATAAATAAATCACTATTCTATAATACGCTATTTATATACATGTAGGTCGAACGTCAATAAAGGTCCGACTTACGTCCGATGTTCAACCCGTTATTATTTTGTCCAAATATTGATTAATTACATTGGGTGATTATTTCTAGAAATAGGCTATGTTAATTACTGGCCAGGAACATATTCAACAACGGTGAGTTATTTAATTCAACCTGATCTTTCGATAAATATTCTGAATTTTCCCCTCTATTGATTTCCAAACTTTCTAGAAGGTTGAGTTTCCAACCTTCCTGCTCAAAATGCCGTATTTTGAACTCGTGGTTGAACTCATGACCTTCTATAATGAGGTGAGACGCATAATTAGAATTTGTTTTTCCATTCAAAAAACTAGTTTTGTGTTCTCTTAGGCGTGTGTTAAAAGATCTTCCTGTTTGGCCTACGTGGTACATCGGACATGACCCACATGTTGATTCATAAACTCCTGATCTTTGTGACGATTCATTTTTGTCTTTATTATTTTTGATATACATATCAAAGTTCATACAACTGTCTACAAAAGATCTGTATATCAGTTGGTGAATAAATCTTGAAATCTTGAATCTTGAAATGAGTGTCCTTAAATAGACCGCTTCAGTACTAAAATCGCCATCATGGCGCTGGCAATTCAATTTTAAATCCCGATAAGCATAAAAAATCTGAACTTCAAACCTCCATTACACTCATTCGGATACGAATCACCGTTTGAATAACTCGTTCAGGCGAGTATAAAACTACATACACAGTAGGTATTGTCTGGCACCTGTCAGAAGACAACTACTTCCCTGGCTTATACCACGAAGGGCGTTGCATTTCATCCGACCGATGCGATGGCAGTGCGGGCTTCTTCACAGAAGAAAATCCTGCATTTGCTTCTGGTGATACAAATGACGGTATTGATTTCCAATTATTGGGACGGGCACACTTGCAGACCGGTTTCGAACTATTTGGCCAATCTTCAGTATGAGTGCTATCATCAACATAAAATTGTATAAAGGAACCTGCACTGGCACCGGTTGGATATAATGCTACACCCTTAGTGGTATAAGCCAGGGGAGTAGTTGGCTTAAGACAGGTGCCAGACAAAACCCACTGTGTGGGTAGTTTGGGACTGGCCTGAACGAATTGTTCAAGAGACGATTTGATATACCGCCAGTCTTCGAGAATGCTCATCGACAATGTCAAATGTTCTTGCATTTGGATAAGCTCCTGACGGAGATCGATATGTTTAATAATCATTTTCCTTCGTATATTTTGATATTGTGTCAAAAGTCCAAATGTCAAATATTGAACATGAAATACAAAGTAATTATCTCTCAAGTAGGTAGGCGTAATGATCAGATATTTTCGAAAATAAGAAATCTTACTAGAGTATTTGTTCACCATAAATGTAACTGTCAACTAATCCTCCAGATTTTGTTTCCACAGTGAATGTTTCCACGAAGTGCATATTTAGTGAATTCCAATAGTAACAAGACTAATTATAGAAATTACGAATATGTCCTCATTTCCTAAGAGGATTTATAACCTTTATATCTCATAGATATGTTCAACGATTGCAATGTCAAGTAGGTGGATTTATAGTTTCAAAAATAATTTCAGATAATGATTGCTGAAACATTTATCTATTGCAAAATTTCATGGATTTGCGAAAAAGAACGGGAGGAAATCTAAATGGCGGATTTGATGAAAAGATATGGGCGCGTTTTGAACTTTTACAAAAATATAAGGATTCCATGTTGCAAAGAAAATCATAATAGTCATGAAAGAAAAAAACCGCGATAAGTTTCAATTCATTCAATTTGAAAGTCTCATAAAACGCTTTTCTCGGCAATGAATTAATTCCATTCAATTGCATTGAAAATATCTTTAGATTCACAACAAAAGGAAAGCGATATTTCATTCGTTGGGTTGACAGCGATGGAACGGCAAAATGTGAAAGAACTGACAGATTATGAAAGGCGAACTTCCTCTTATTTTAGTTAGGTTCTACTCGAACAAATATACGATACATTCATTACTGTTTGTTTTTTGCGTGGAATTCGAAATCGAGTATCTTTTATAAATTCATGAGTTAATTCGAATATTGAAATGTTTCGAAGTATTAGACTCTCTTCGAATTGATTCAAATCATTGAAGATTGAAATTGATACAATTTGTAGAAGGAAGAATAAATGTGAAAATTATGATCATCGTATCAAGAAAACCAAATAATTGCACATCTTGGACCATGTTTTTCCTACTCGATCCAATATTTTGTTGCCTTCGATAAGATCAGTCATCATCTACTGATCAACCTATTATCTCATATCGCTTTCTACTTAGTAGATACTTCTCTGGACATTCCCAATATACCTTGCTGAATAATAATGAATCAGATTTCTATGAAACGCCGAATGCAGTCCCACAAGGTTAGGGCAACTGCTTGCCACCTATACCTCTCAGTTTCCGAAGTGTGCTGGTTACACCAACATATGCTGATAATATTCAAATTCACTTGGGATTCGAAGAAAGTTGTATGTCAACAAATCAACTATGACCAGCTTTCGAAAAAATACCGCCAATGCCAATGCATAACCTGACTATGACACTAGTGGCATAGACAGGGAATGAAACCTGTTATTTGAAAGGGTTTCTTCATTCTTGATGAATGTATATTAAAAATTGAATTGAAAGTTCCGGTAGAACCGCGTCTATAATTACGAGTCGGTCGACGTTTCGGCCCCCGTTTCGAAATGAAGTGATTTAGCGTCTAAGCCTCCTTAGTACCTGTGACCTAGTACTAGGGTCTTTTTGGTATGTCTAAGCTCTCAGAATACTTCATTCCATCAACAACGACATATGATGCCATGGTCCTCGATGTCCTCAAAGAAATCTACATGCATGGACTTTTTTGTATGCAGCAGCAGCATTTTAGCATTATTTGCTGCCTTGATGTGAGCTTCTGTCTGTGCGATCTCCAACGGATTGTGAACAACTTCAATATTCATATTGAAATGAAGAAATCTATAATTCCCAGAGAAAAATCTTTACGCCCACCTCGAATATATGTCCTTCCCAAAATACACAAGCCGAACATTCCACTTCGCCTAATAGTTGGTGCATTCTCCTCATCAACACAAGTACTACAGCAACTTCCCCCTAGCAGATACACTTGGCATCTTGAAAATGAAACAGCAAATCTCCCAAGACACGCTCAACCTCATTAGTCATTGCATGTCCAGTACATATTTTCTTTTTCAGGAAAATTTTACAAACAAGTTAAGGCCGCCCCCATGGGTTCTCCTCTCTCACCAGTACTTGCAAACTTCCACGTGAATGATTTTCAGTCTAGAGCCATTCACACATCTGTAGTGAATTCGATCTGTTGGCTTCATTATGCAGAGAATGTCTTTGGTATCTGGGCTCATGGATCCAAAAGCGTACACACCTTCCCTAATCACCTCAATCATATTCATATCGATATAAAATTACCATGAAAATAGAGAAAACTATTTTCCTTCCTCAGGCGTCCATATCACAAAATCCAACAATTCCTTCACTCACACTGTCTAACGAATATCCACTCACAACAACAGATACCTCAATGCTAACTCCCACCATTATCCAGCCCCCCCTACTCAGTCCCTCATCAACAGATCCATCAAACTCACAGATGACCGCAATATTCTCAGTAAGCTGGAAAAGCTCGAATCAAATCAAATCCCTTCTCCAAAACGATTATCCGTACCTTTAGTTTCAGATAAATCTTCAACGCCATCGAACCCGTTGTAAGCCGAATTCTGATAAAACACGGCATCAGGAGAGTTTTTACAGCAAACCATCGAATATCCTCTTCCCTGCGCCCACCTGAAGATGATACCCAAAGAATCACAAGGAGTAATTGAATTTCCTTTCCATGACTGTCCGAGAGTATACATAGGACAGACGAACAGATCATTCGAACAGGAACTTGCAGTAGGTAATTCGGATATGACCTTGAACCTCTTCAAATATCACCACAAAACCGGACACAAAATTGATTTTGAAAAACGAAGAATATTGCCACAACAAAAACACTCCGCTCTTGAATAATTCGCGAAGCAATGGAAATTAAAGAACGTCTCAAATGCCTTGACAATCAAGAAGACTAACAAAAACTTTCCAATAATTCCTGGAAACCATTACTGTCCTATCGAACAAATCCTTCAATTAAACTTCCTGAAATCATTCCCACATCTAGTCCGATACCACTGCCCACACCGTCAGACCCTTATATGATTTCTAACACAATACTTCCATCCACACAAGCTCAGTCCTCACTTTGTTAGGTTAGGTTAGATAGACGTTCCAGGTGAATCCCGCAATTTTTGCAGATTACAGGCCTATACCGGGTACTTCCCCCAGATCCTTTGCTTTTGTCAATCCACCACGAGATGGCGATTAGTTCAAGTTCATCGTTGGATCGTGGAGGGATGACAAATTTCAGCACACGTCATGGTGCATTCGAGCTTTAGTTCGTTCGAATGAATAAAAAGTGATTGATTGATGTCAAGGTGATAATTTGCTCTCGATTCTCCTTTTATTTTTTTTCCATTCATCTGCCAATGGAATGAAGAATTCTGAAAGCTCAGACGTACCAAGAGAACTCTTTTATTTAGCAGAGCCATTAACTATAGATTGGGAGTTAAAAGTATTGTCGTTGAGATACATCACGCAGGAGATACTAGCATTATGGCTGTTTTGATTAATAAAGCTCAAAAATCTATCATTATCTGTGAATATGCTCGATTATACATCTGGCATATATGCTTTGTAAGATATATCAATTTGAGGTTTGATTAGATTCCTCAATCTTCAGAAAGTCTGAGGGTACTAATCAGTTTTGTATGTACATAAAAAGTTTGATGTGCAGTGTTTTTAATTCAATGTTTTCAACAATTTCTCTAGAGAATCATTGTTACGAGAATTATTAAAAATACTGGCAAGCTTCTTTCACATCGATAAAGTCCAGAATACTAGACCAATCCGCATCAAGCAACAAGTTTGCAAAATTTGCATGTTTGAAGTTTATACTTTGGATTTGAGGATCCCCGATCAAAATATTTTGTATTAGTGACAGAGTATTCAATGATAATATTGAGAGCGGGATGATAGAAAGAATCCTCTTGAGTAAAAGCATCTTCTATGAACTTGACAGTGAAGATTCGCAATTAGCAAGTCCAGTAGATTCGTATCACTGTTCACGACGTTGTTATATTGATTACAATTGAGAAAACTCATAAAATCAATGATCACTCTGGATTTCTTATCTGTTGGATCATTAGAGAATGAAACAGCTTCAAAATCACCAAAGGATTAAAATTTTACAACTCGACTGGAAACATTTCAGACCTCCGAAGGCATCCAAGAATGCAACATCCATAAGGATGGGGATATATAAACTGTAAATATAAATATGAGATGGTCAGAGAGTCTAAACTTACACTCTATAATATCAATTAGTGAAAATGAATCGTAAATCTCAACAAGGTCCACATTTGAGGCATTGAGGGTGCATCTTGCTGGTAGAAAGATGCGATATTTTACGTGCAACACTGATGATATCGAAGTCACTAGTACTGCAGACTTGTAAAATTGAGGAGTATGTTGTGATACAAGTCAATGAACTTGATAAAGTCCTCTTCGACCACCGAAAACGATATTGGTTATTGAGTTTCCGGCCCTAGCCGACGCGACGAGAGAAAAAATGGACAACGGATCTCCGAATGAAACAAATATTCGTGGGTATGCTTGAAGACTGGCTTTAAATCAAATATTCAAAAATGAACAATTTGTTAATTTTTGAATATTTGATTTAAAGCCAGTCTTCAAGCATACCAGAATTCAAGAATATTTGTTTCATTCGGATTTTCCTTGTACAAGGAATTGGGACCATGCGGATATGCTCTTGGTTAGTACTTAGTCTACGGGCAGATGGCGCAGCAACGGCTATTTTGCTTGTTGTTTGTATCAGCCTAGGTCTAGGGAAGATGCTCTACCCGAGTGTGATTTTTAATTATGGGAAGTCATCGACTTATGTTGATGATGGCACTGCCTTGCACTGACGAGGGCCAAATAGCCCGAAACCGGTCTGCAAGTGTGTCCCGTCCCAATAATTGGAAATCAATTCTGGTGGTGTATCGCCAAGAGCATATGTGGAATTTCTTCTGTGAAGAATCCCACACTAACACCTGTTGGATGTAATCCAATGCCCTTCGTGGTATTAGCCTGGGGAGTAGTTGTTTTCTAATAGGTGTTAGTCCGTCAACCTACAGTGTAGGTGAGTTGAGGCTGGCCTGAACAAATTGTTCATTTTTGAATATTCTACGGATCTCCTCCACTTAATCCGCAGGCCACACCCAGATCATTCTGTCAAATTGTACGTTGTGATTATAAGTGTTCTGGGTGGTTCCAGATCAATGCTACTCTAGGAAGTCAAGATGATACTGAGATGTTGAAATAAGATATTGGCCGGTCGCATGCAGAAGGTCGTTACTCTCGGTTCGTTGCGTTAAAGCAGGACCCACGGCTCCCAGAGCCAGTGATCACTTACTGAACCAGCACATCCGCTCACTGGATCGGAACAGTGGAAAATTCGGACGTGACTAGGTTGGTTTGGACGGGCACGATGACAATCATAAATGCCTTTATTAAATCAATAAATATTGTCAAAAAGATTGTTTCAATAGTTTAAGGCAAGATCAGTACCTCTAAATGTTACGGATAACACTCAGTGGTTTGGTCTTTCCCCGAAAAAGGAACACAAAATGAATTATTTCGTGGTAAGAATGAAAAATAATTGATGGTAGAATAAAAGTGGAAATCAGAGAAATGATAAAATGAACTGGGGGGAAATGGGATATTGGAAAACGTGGACGTTATTATCATCATTTTCTAAAAGAGTAGTCGATATAAAAATGAAAGAACGTTAAACTTTTCACTCTAGAAGAATCCCAAAAACCATTAGAGGTGACCTAAGTTACAGTAAAATTACCAAGTTTTGTGATACAATAGGTATCCATGTTTGATATATCTAGGTCTATATTTTGTTATTCGCTGAATACAAATACCTATATAAGAAACTCGACAATAAATTGAAAGAACTCATTAAAAATGAATTGTAGAAGTATTTTTTTATTGAGAATTCAATAATTGTTCCGAAATTTAATGAGAAAAGGGTTATAGTTGAAAGGACAGAATCAACCCGTCATGTGGCTTCGAGTTGAAAATTTCGTTCTTATTAAAGACGAATAATTCGTTTTTTTCGCAGCTGACAATGTACATGTTTGCTGAATCACTTTCTTCTCCCGTAACAAATTATTGATCAATTTCCCCATTCAGTTCGACAATTTTCATTTTGAATGATTAATATCTTTTGTATACCAATATATCAAAATCTGATCCAGTTGTATTGAGACTTTCTCCTAGAGAATAGTGAGAGAAGAATGGACTACTGCTAGGGCAAATTTTTTTTGAATCATCATGATAGATTGGTTTGTCGAAATAGTTATTAACCTGATACTTTTTTGCATATGACCATTATCAACGTGAATTGGGGTTCGGTGGTTCAGTGGTCACAATGGCTCCCTTGAATCCGAGCATCCTATAGTCTTTTTCAAGAATAAGGTAGAACGAATTGAGATGAACTATTGCCGTTGTATCGCGGTTGTCAACTTCGCATATATGGATGGGTCTGAGGCTGTACAAACACAGCTCTCATCAAGACTGGTACGAGATTTATCGGTCTGGGATCATTAGCGAATTCGATAAATATAACATTGTAGCATTTGTACGATGGGATTCTTCCATCGAGATGCTCAAAAGTGTGCTTTGAGAGGGTGAGGTGATTGCCCCTTAAATTTTCAAATTATCCGCATATAGTTGGCTATCTGTTCAAACCACTCCAGGTGATTCAATGATGGAAATGATGGATAATAAAGGCCCATTTCAATGAACTTACACAACACTCACCCATTTTTATCTGCGAAAAAACTTGACTTTTTTCCTGGTTCAACGTTTGGTGTTTCCTCTGGTGTATTCTTTGTTGGTGTTATTTTTAGCTTGCAGCCACAGGACATATTATAGTCTCATATTGTTTGATGAACTAATTCACTTTCAATTTCGAAAAAACTTCACTTTTTTTACGGTTCAACGTTTGGTGTTTCCTTTGGTGTATTCTCTGTTGGTGTTATTTTTAGCTTGCAGCCACAGGACATACTATAGTCTCATATTGTTTGATGAACTAATTCACTTTTAATTTCGAAATCTGGCATTATGTCAAGATGACATTTCTAGAAAAAAAAATGGTAATACATATCTCATTTCAAGATATTATATAATATTAGATACATTCATTCAAAAGAAGCTGTGGCATTTGTTAATCACAAACAAAACGTTTCGTTTCCTCAACAACATTGATAACCCAAATTCAAGGCAAATTTTTAGGCAATTGTAGAACGTTCATCTTGCAATTGTTGCAACAACTATGTGGCATCCTCTGTCGAACTCGACCATCCAAAGGGTAGCTTTTTCTATTTTACACAACTGAATTATTCATCAAAACATACCCCATTGAACCAATAACAATTAATTTCGAAGAATTGTCGCCCAACGGGCAGGATTTCCTTGAGAGCGACGAGAAGCTGATTGATCAATGCTACTTGGTTGATGGAACCGTATTGTGTGGGTATTTAATATACTAGTTTTTCGAACGCAGTTGACTATCGAAATCAATATTGTAGTTTGATTGGTCGAATTATAAGGGGTTTTATTCATGGGAATACTACTGACAGAGATTTATCTATCTCAGAAATTTAAAATTTATGTGAGTTCGAGGTTCAGTGGGTCCTTGTTTCGAAAGATTCAATTGTATGCATGAGACTGAGAGGGTGTTTGGATTACTTTTATTTTCAATTTTCCTTTTTCATAATAGGTTGACACTGAAACAATGGAGTTACAAGAAACCTTTTGTTCCGAAACTTAGATCTGTATAAAGAAGAAACAACTCCTAAAAAAAGAATATGACTTAAAAGATCTAATGAACACCTCTCTGAAGCTTCCTTTGAAATCATCCACAAACGGTCAATCCAGACACGAAAAGAATGAAAAATATTCACAACTATTGCCCTCGACTTGTAAGGAATTGATGAAAGTGTAGGCTTTGGAAAGGTGATATTTCAATATGAACAACACATCTTTTATTCTCTTTTCCTGATGTCTAAAAATATCTTGGCCGATTCAAGATTATGAATGCGAGGTTCACACATTGAGAAAGAGGAAAGATAAGTGATACCCTCTATTTTCTTGATATTCTCAATGAAAAACATAATTTATTCTGAACGTTCGTCAGAAAATGAGTGAACTAATCATTCTTTGTGTATATTTTAAACTTTTCGAAAGATATGTAAATAATCAATTCTTGAACCTCGTTAACGATGGATGCTATATCAGTATTTGTGTAATATATCGCAATCCGCTGGGGTCTCAATAAACAACTACGGATAACAACTGACAAATAACATCAATTAATTTCTTTCCGTTTCAGGGTCAATGGGTGATGCAGTGAAATATTTCAACGAGATTATTACCGAGATATCCCAAACTTTCCATTCAGCACTGTAGAAGAGCATAGAGGAAGGCTGATTTTCGGATTTGTTTCCGATGTTGGTGTGGTGTGCATGCAGGGGAGATTCCATCACTAAGAAGGCTATAATTCTCTTTCGTAATGTGTGATGCAAAAAAAACCCCTTGGCCGAAATGATACACGATTTGGGCCAAGAAGCTAGACTCTGTGTCATATATAATTCTACACCTTATTCTCAGTCGATAACTACATCGCAAGCAACGATTCCATTATTTGGCACTCTGTGCATTAGTCGCCTAGTCAGATTTGTTCCGCAAAGAACTAGTCAATATTTGGTGATATTCTAGTGACATTTCATATTCTTGGATATTTTTGTGCATTTCAATTGATTTTTAATGAATGCTATATTATTAGGATTATGTTGCCTTTCGACGGTTTTAATTTATCAGCTTGAACGAAGGAAGACTAGAAGATATTCATTCAGAGAATGATGAAGGAAGAGTCAGATCCATTCTCAATAAAGTTAATAGGTTTAAAGATTGAGGATGTGGCTCGATATATTTTTAAGAGTATCTTGCCTCAGATGAATCAGTTGAACAACTCTGTGTCTACACCCCTAATAATCAGAACCTTTTAGTGTCCTAAATTTTCATTCAAGAGGAACATATCAAAGAGATTCATATTGCCCAGCAATAAAAGCGTTAGAAGTAAACATTGTCATTCTAAATGAATGTTATTCGACAGTAATCATTTCATACCCTTATTACTACATTATTCATATTATATGCAATCGAAATTGTAAATATATTCGACATACAAAATTGACAGAATAAATTAAAAGAGAAAAGTAGGGTTGATCACACAAAACGACATGTGACGTTTTGCTTTCTGGCTACCAGAGAAGTGAATGTAAAGTCGGCACCTCTTATGTTGATGGGGCAAATTTTAGTAACCTTGAAATGATATGTTGAGTGAAATAAAACTTGCTACACACAGAAAACAACATCAGTACTTCATGAAGGTATAAACGGTTGGATGTTTTGATAAATAATTTGAAGGGGCATTCCATAATTTTCTACAAGATATTCAATCATCATTAATGGATAAAATACCCCTACCTTCTAGGTAGAATGATAAACAACTAAATTTCACAAGTGACAAGTATTATTCATATCAAATGGTGGCTGCGATCGAGCAATGTGGCATTCCTTCGCTTCTGTATAGTTCTGATTTCTGAGCTACCAAGAAAGTCGACACAGACACAGAGTCCCGCTGCAGATTCTTTGAAATGACGAACACCTATAATATAGATACACTAAAGGGAGTCACAGAAATCGTCAATACACTTGAGATGCAAGATTGCGTGAAAGAAACAGTGTTCACTTGCCTGGGAGGGCCGTGTTACGAAACAGTTGCTGAACTTAGGGCACTCAGAACGATGGGGGTGGATGCTGTGGGAATGTCTACTATTCACGAAGTGATAGCTGCGAGGCATTGCGGAATCGAATGTTTTGCATTCAGTTTGATTACAAATATTTGCCCTACCGAGTACGATTGTGAAATAGAAGCTAACTCCAAAGACGTTTTAAGTGTCGGGAAATCGAAAGAAAAACATTTGAAAATGTTGGTGGAGAATGTTAAAAAGTTGATCGGTAAAAAATATATCAAATGATATGATGAGACTAACATTTTGATAAGTGGAAAAAGTAGCACGTTACACGCAAAAATTTCTCTCCAGTATTATAACATATTTTCATGGAAAAATTGTTTTTGGCATTGTAAAAAATGTTTGGGAAAGTAACTAACACTAGTATTGATATAAGGACAACTCAAATGGCATGTCCCAAAGGGTAATCACATGTTTGTTTGGAATTCAAAAACTAAGTAACTACTATGTGTAGGATATCTGTGTTCATACTCGAACACTAACAGGTCAGGTGGAACCCAGCATATGAAGTGATCAATTCATTGCCAGATCTCAATGGAAACAAAATATTTGAGCATTTGATTATGTTCGTGAAACCAATTCCGAATCTGGGGGTTGCTAGGGTTTAAAATATCATAAAATTGTTGAACTTCAGACAAATTCTAGCAGTTACATCATGAATGATGAAAATTACTCGTGAAACCCATGTTATCAATCCCCAATTGTTTCAAAATCGATCCCCACTTCAAAATTAGACTGGGACATAAATGTCAATAACTACATAAGAAATAATCATTTTTCAATGCTAGATTTCTCTGACTGCAAAAGACAAAAACGACATTTTCTTGTGATAATTTGTGGCCAAGAGAAGCAAGCTAAGAACTATAGTATTTGTTAGGAAAAAATCAATGTGCTCCTAAAAGTTGCTGCGGTAGTTTTGCGCGACCGAAAAGAGGATTTCTGAACACAAGAACTTTTTGATGAAGCATCAAGCATGAAGCTCTGAAACTAAATTCAGTGACGAACGAAGAAAGAGAATCATGGAGTTGAACCCGGAAAAAAAAATACAAAATGATATATGACCCCAGAAAGATGAAGACTGAAAAATCTTGACATTTCCCCAAAATCTGTTGATGATAAAGTTTTGACAGAAAGATGGAGTGCAAGGAAAGAAAAAAAAAGAAATATTTACGAACCAGGAGAATATCGATCTCAAATAGTCAGAGAAGTAAAGGATAGTGGTAATGGCCGGGTAATCATTTTAGGTGTCGAAGTGATGTGAGACATCCTATTGATCATACGGTAGGCCATTTGCTATTCGAACTGGAGGGAAAACCAGAGAAACCGAACAATTTATCGGGTCTGTTTGTGTATTCGATCAAGATATCCACCTACCACGATTGGTATTTGGGCAAGTAACAATTGCCTAGAGCACCTAATCCTCCATAAAAATTCTGCTGTGACCACGGATCGAACCGGCACTGACAAATCTGAAATGAATACCAAGTTGACACATGGTAGTCATTTCTATACCAAAATGAAAACAAAATGAAGCTTCATATTTCAGTAAGCAAATACCTACATGATTCAATCCAACTTAGTCTAGTATACAAGTGCTATTTAGGTAAATTGTTTTTGTCATTCTTCGAAAAATATGATTGAGGTGTTATTCGATTCGGAATGGCATGAAGATCGTTTTTGAGAAAATGCTAAGGCCGCTAGCAAAAATTGCAATAGTTATAAATAATCAAATGAAAACAAAGGAAGTTTAATTTTTCGCCAATATCTCAAAAACTATTCGAAATGATTTGAATTTGAAAAAAGATTCAGAAAGAGGATATTTCCAAAAAAAGACCCTACTCCTAACTGTAGGACCAATATTCATTATTTCCCAAGGTTGAAAATACGCCCGAAAACGGGTACTCAAGCCATGCCCCCTTCGGACCTTTAATGAATGAATATTACTTAAACTCGTTAAATATGAAAATTAAAAATTGAAGAAATTCAGGCGCTTGCAGGATATTTTGTGTTATTTAAAAAAGATATTTGTATTATTTATTGAACTTTCAATTTCCTGTTCTCTTTCCTTTCACCATTCTGACCTTTTTTTTTTGCTTAATTTCATTATAACTTTTTAACTAATAGAGATACAGGTATATGAACGATCACTTGCACCCTTCGAAAATATGAGTACTTAGATGTTTCTAGCAGGTAACAAGAAAGGTATTCAGCACGTAAAAACCGGAATCCACAGATAATTTCAAGAATGAAAAATATTTCTAGCTGCTGATAGAAATTTGAAGGAAGCAAATTAGATTCTAATAGAAGAAATCCTTGAATAACCATTAGTTATTAGTCGTGAGCATGCGGGTCAATTGTAGACTAGAGACGTTTTTAATGAAGATCAGGATGAATGTGCATAAAATCTTCAGATTCAGAACAGTAAATTGAAAGTAGAAGTTTCAAGCTGAAATTGTTGATGAATATACGTTAGATAAAAAGTTACATGAGTTCTATGGTCATAGTTATATTAGTTTATAAGATATTTAGATATAGCACGTTCGCCTTTCAAGCGGAAGGCCAGGGTTCAAATCCCCGTCGGACCACCGTTATGAGATTCACACATTAAAAGGTAAAGCCACGTTAGCTCATTGCTCGCACAAGTTTCGAATTCTGAGGATTGACGTTCGTCAGCAGGTTAGCGGATTGAAAATTTGTTGTTTGATTATTAAGGAATGAAGAAGTTTCGAATTTTTTTCTTGTATATCCATCAGTCAATAGTTATCATGAAATTGAACATAAAAGACCAGGACAGAGTGGTGAAATGGAAGGGAACAGACAATTGAAAGTTCAATGAATAATATTAATATTTTTTTTTATAATTCATGGTTGTTTTTACTTGGAAAGAAAAAGAAAAAATACCAAGAGATAATTAATTTGTAACAAATTTTTTATTAAATAAACAATGAAATTTTAAATAATTTTCATAATGATTTTCTTTGCTATCAAACACAAAGATAAATAATGATTGATAAAAAATTCCCCAAAAACTATTTACTTGTCATTCCGAATCGAATGACACTTCAGTCATAATTCTCGGAGAAAGCGAAAAAAATTGACCTGAAAGCTCTTGTAGATTATACTAACTGTCCCTCAGGGCATGGCCCAGCTCTTCAGGTTGACTGACAGTCATTCCATATCTGAAGTTAAGCAACGCCGAGCGCGGTTAGTACTTGGATGGGTGACCATGCAGGGAAATACCGTGCACAAGATATATTGAGGATATGCCGTCCTTCGGAGGGGACGTTAAGCCGTCGGTCCCGAGTCCATGAATGTTGGGCTCGTTGAAGATCCCTACCTCTGGTTGGAATACCAGAGTATTCGGCAAAATTTCCGGTTGGGGGAAGTGTGCTCACCGGCGTCGGTGATTGGCCTTGGTAGCGGAAATAGGCCGACGTTAAATAAAACTCAATAGAATAGAACTGTCCCTCAGACTAGAAAATTCGGGAGTGACGACAGAATAAAAAAACACCCCTTCGAAGAACGAAAAAAACGTCGCGAAGAGGAGAACGCAACAGATGGGGGAAATCTACCTTCTGTTGAAGAGATATGATAGAAATGCCACAATTGAAGAATTATGCCGTGAAAAGGGTGAATTGTATATAGAAGTCATTATGCGGAATAATAAAAACTTTTTCAAAAGCTTATGAAGAAGCAGTAAATGGATATATATATATATATATATATATATATATATATATATATATATATATATATATATATATATATATATATATATCATATATATGATGAAATAAGATACTAGAAAGGTAGACACGGACACTGGAGAAAACAATGGAAGAACATGATATTCACATTTCTCAGTTATATATATATATATATATATATATATATATATATATATGTATATAGTTCTCAGACTTACTCGGATTATCCGAAATATCAGAACATATATAAGGGATTACATATTCATAACGATTTATCCGGCATCGACAAAGCATTGCCGATATGTTCATTTAATGTTTGATTCTTTTCAGTCAGGGTTTACTCCTAGTGGGGCATATCGAATCAAAAATCATAGCAAAATGTCTGATGAAACACAAATAAAATTGGATTGGAGTTTTATGAAGGCGAGGTTTTATGAAAACTGAAAATAACACTATTCGTGTGAAATAAATAACTCGGAATTGTTTTCCATGCAGGCGTGTCTTCATCTCGGAGAACCACAAATCATTCCGTGTAATGTTGTAAAAAACCAAAAAAAATTCGAGAAAACGACATGTATTGGGATTCAGATGGCATTGCCACGGTGGCAATAGTCATGAACAAAGATATGTACATTGGATTTCGGTTTTTCTTTCTGTTGAATCAACAAATCGGTGTGTTTTGAACCATTGTTTCGGAATATTTTTAGTATTCATTAGATTTTTCCTTGGAAAAAAATTTGAAAAAAAATAACGCATCTTACTCTCTGAAGCGAAAGCTCAAGTATCGTGGTCAGATTCAGATAAGACTGTCACTTCTCAATCTTAGTGAATGTTTCCTTGCGCTCTATGATACATATTATGATGATAACATTCTTATTATAGAAGAAGAACACGATAAGGAATTTTCAGAAATGTTAGTGAAAATCGACAGGAATTACCTCCAAAACATGTTTCACACTATTTGTGTGTACAAAACATACAAGAATTTGAGTTACTTATATAAAATTATAGAAAATTGAACACCATAATGACAAAGAAAATTGACAAATCAGGAGTAGATTCAAATGAATGAAAAGAACACGTGCAATAGGAAAAAAACAAATATACACGAAAAATGCATTGATTATTACATAGAGAGAACATTCAAATAACCCATTATTAATTGAAGAGCATTTTGAGAAAACTTATGATTTTGGAAAAATACAACTGTTTTATCAAGATATCCAATTAATCACATAAAAAATGACCACAGCTATAGATGACTCAAGTAACTTAGTGTCGGAAATGAATAACATCTTGATTATAAAACGATCAGATATAAACCAAGTTGACATCATCAGGAGATGAATGAAAAATAAATATTCACTGATAATGAGAAATTGCTTTCGTTTGTTTCTACTGTATGCTACTCCTATATCAGAGAAAATTCAACATTGAACCGTCTCAAGTAATGTAAATTTTCACAAGAATTGAATATGAGAGATTACAGACCTGTCGAATCTCTCATGCTCAGGTATTTTGAAAAGAATAGCTGAACTCCTTGCGGAAGGTTTTCTTTGAAGTTGAGAAACTTCGATATATTTCATATATTATATATAGGAATCTCACGATTTGATATTGCTTTTTTTGTTGTTATTTTCTGCTAGAAATGGTCGATTAACTCAATTTATTAATGAATGGCACATATATCGTCAATCGAGAATTCTTCATCCAGCATCATTGCATCCTACCCATGATCTAATTTTGAATTTATATTGGAGTGTAAGGAGAATGCTCTGTCTGAAAATTTTCCACCAAATAGTTCACTAACAAAAAATATTTTTCCAACTGGTGTTACTCCAGTCCATTCAAAAATTTCACAGTACGAACATACCTATTCGAAGTTTTCGGACCAAGTTCGTATATTACGTCTAGAAGGAAAATATTTCGCATGTTTCAATACACTGCTCAAGATTTTCAACATTTCAAGAAAATATAACTTGAATCTATTTTTAATTTCATCATAGTTAATTTGATTTTTTCATATATAGTGAGCCGTTGACTTCTTTTATATTTATAAACTCTTTGAACAAGTTGTTCAATCTAGTTAAAACTACTTATACCTGTGAGAGGACCTTAGCGGAATATCACTTTTCAAGAATTTATGTGAAAACTTTTGGTACATCAACTTATATATTAGCATCTCGTGTATCTAGCGGATCGAGATCTGAACTTTCCTCTGAATTTCAGAGGAATGGATGATATTAGTACCATCATTCAGAAACTCTTCACATTCAGAAGAGTATTTTTGTTGCACGTTCACTGGTTAATTTTTTTCACTTTTTCGATCATTTATTCTCAGTTCTCGTTGCATGTTCTGTGTGATACTTTTTTTAGTTCACTTGATGATTTCGAAATGGAAATGAATTTTTCAACAGAGTTTTTTGAATAATATGTTGTCATCATGTCATCCATTCAAATCGCCAAAGGAACTTGTATACTCACCAAAATAGTCCTGGTGGAGGTAACACTCTCACGAAATTTGAGATGAGTTTTCAAATTTTCAACACATTTATTCACGCTTTTCGTCGGTTTGCGTTCTTTCAATCCTAAGTCAGTCTCCACTACAACTCTTCATTCATGTTCTCTCTAAAAATGATGAGTGGTGAGTAGCGCCACCACTTTCATGAGCTAAGGATGCAAATGCGCATCCGAGAGAGAAATGCCTCTTCTCTTTGGTGTCGGCCGTGGGCTTGCTGGGCCAACCACCCTGCAGGCCCCCATAACTCTGGTTCCCAATACTAGAGGACAGGGCCCTCACAACCGACCCCATTCGGATAGGGGTCAAGGGTAAGATGGAGGGGCCCAAACCGATGGACAACCCCATGACAACTCTGGCAATGGAAATACACAAATGGACCGACGAATTGAGGGACGGTAGAAGTGTGATTGGCCAAGGAAAGGGTGCGCCCGGAAGCACTGAGAATCCAAAACATCGGGACCTGGAGGATGCTTGACAAAGTGAAGCCCCTCAGGCCAGAACAACTAGCCTGAGTGGATGCCGAGGTTCGTTGTGTTCTTACAGAAGGGGCCGATATCTGGCAGATCAACTGTGCCGTTTATACATCTGTCCAGGCTCTTTCTCGGAGATAAGGGGGCAACCGACAGATTCTTCGACTCCTCCAGGAAACATGAACAGCGCCTAGACAACACGCGTCTCGCATCCAATGGGTGATGGACTACCTAGCGGCTCAAAGATCATTTACGCACGCAGTGTGGCCAATCGCTGCAAGAGGATTCGAATGCTGGTGACTGCAAAAAAGTCACTAATGAGGCGGGCGAGGGCTTTTTCAGAGAAACAGTTCTGCAAGAAACCCTCCTATTCCAATTGTCTCCGCTTGTTGTGGATAATCCACCGGCCGCTGATCGGGCTCCTTCTGGAAGGGTATCTACGAGTATTCGCAACCGCTCAACCGAGAGACTCCAGCCCTGACGCAGTTTGAAGCTTTCTGCAGAAGCCTTCAACAGCCTGAGCCCAACATACTGCGTCAACCGATAACCACCGATAAGGTTAGGAGAGCTCTTGAGGGCCCTGATGGCCTCAATAACTATTGGCGGAAAAAAGTTACTGAGCACCCACCACCACTTGGCCAGAATTTTCAGTTCTTGGCTGAATGGAGAGCAGCTGATTCCGGAATGGTTTGTCGAGAGGTGAACCGTGCTAATTCCGAAGAACGGAGATTTGTCGGATCCTAAGAATTACAGACCGATAGCATGCTTGAATACGTTTACAAGATGTTCACGCGCATCTTTCACATGCGTACTTTCCAAACAATTGACCTGGTGTTCGAGCGGATATATGAGCAAAAAGGGTCGAAGAAGCGTTCCGCGGGCTGTAGGGAGAACTTGCTGGTTGATAGATGCATCAAGCAGGACTCCGTGCAGTATAAACGGAATCTATCAATGGCGTGGATGAACTATCACACTATCAAACTGTCATTCGAAACAACATGACATGAGTTATTGTTGTACCTACTTGAATGCCTTGCGGTACCCGATCAAATAGTGAGATACATCGCCTGGAGGACTCGCTTCACCATAACATCAGGTGAAAGCAGGGTCCAAACAGAGCTGGTTATCATAAGGAGAGGAGTTTTTCAGGGAGATATCGTCCAAAAAGAGAAGGAGAAACGGACAAAGTCTCAGGATTTACTTTACGAACTCCGCAGACCAACGCTACTCTCGGAGCTCAAGATCATGGACCGCGGAAGGTTTGTTGGGGCACTTTTCTTTGACCTTTCTGAAGCGTTTGACTCTATCAGTATCAATGTTGCTCTGGGCAAATTATCTGGACTGGGATTTCGGGGCATTTTTTTGTCGTGGCTCGCATCTTATCTTGAGAATCGTAAAATTTGCGTAAGAGTGAATGATTGTAGATCTCAACTTTTTGATGTTGATTTAAGGGTTCCTCAAGGATCAGTTTTGGGTCCCTTGATTTTTCTGCTGTACGTCAATGATTTACCGAATCATTTGAACACTGAACACTTCACAGTGAGTCTCCACCTTTTCGGTATTTTGTATATCTTTATATCGAATAAAGGCGTATTATTATTATTATTTTGTATGCAGATGATACGACAATCGCCACTGATGCTGAAACCCCAGAAGAACTTGTGCAGAAAATGAATGATTTGTCGAAAGAATTAACTGATTGGTGTTGCAATAATTCCTTAATTGTCAATCCTGATAAAACAGTTTGTCTGGAGTTTTATTCTTGTATAAAAATCTCAAATGATTATTTTGTTCGCGTAAACAACAAAAATATAAATTTCTCTGATTCAATAAAATCTCTGGGCACATATTCGGATACGATTTTTAAATCATCTCGCCAGTGATATCAATAATGAAAAAAAAATTAATAAATTCGAAACAAGATTGGAAAAATATTTAGTGGAATCATGCTTTTATGACATTAGTGAATATTTTGCCAATTCATGATTTTTACTTTCTTGTTTAGTTTTTTGGATGAACGATATGTTTGAGGTAATATAGTTATTTATCTACCTTATGTGTACATGTGTATAAGTCTGCACATGTGTAGTGTATATATGTATTGTGTCTAACTTTATACGTCTGTATACATTTTATGACTTGTCCTATATCATGTGTATGATCTTAAAGGATGAATAAAGATTATTATTATTATTATTATCATACCGGCCAGCCGAAATACGGCAGAGATCTTAGCCGGCCGCTGCAGAAGGCCGTTATTCTCGGTTCGTTGCGTTTGCTCAGGAGTCACGATTCTCAGAGCAAGTGATAACTCACCCAGCGGTGCGGGGAGTGGTAATTTGTTAATGATACTAGCGCGTTCACCCACTGGGTCGGACCAGTGTGAAGTACGGACCAGACTAGACGTGTTCACGACATAATGATAATAATAGTTTATTTATCCCAAGAAACATAAATGTTTATACAGGAAATGCTAATAAAAAATTGTTACATACAAACTTTATAAAAACTATGAAGAACAAATGCCAATTCACCGAAAAAAACAGTTGAATCAGATCACTTATTTTTTATTGATTTATAGTATTTTTTTTATCTCTTGAACTTTTCGATATGATTGATATTTTTGAGGTATTCGGGCAGACTGTTATAGTTTTTGATTGCGGTGAAGTATAACAATTTTTTCTCCAATATTGCTTTTGAATTGTATCGTTTTCAAATGATGCTGTTGTCGAGCGAGATGATTATGGCTAACAGAAATAATAAAATACAAGAGATTGTATTGTTTTTTCCATTTTTGGTTGAATTAATGGAAAAACTTGTTCTAACTTGAATAATGAATCAATGTCTAGAAGATTTCTGGGTTCATATGATTTGTTCGTCGCTTCTCGGAATGGCAATTTGTAAATACATTTTATAGTCTTGTATTGTAACGATTTCAATAGTTTCATTGCTGATTTTGATGCAGTACCCCAAACAGATATCAAACACCCACTGTATTTTCGGATAAATCAAGCTGAAGTAGATAATATTCAAATATATCACTGACAGAAAAACTCTCGATCTGTACTATATATCAATTACTGGTGATATTTTTTTTGTAAGGTTTTCTACATGGCTAGTCCATGACAGAGTTGGATCAGTGATTTGGTATTCCCAGAAATTTAGTATTTCTTGTAATTTCAATTTTGGAATTGTTGAAAATGAGTGGTTGGTTCATAAATTACGTGATGTTCTTTTGAATGTATACATGAAACTGGATTTTGTGGGATTTAGAGTCAATTAATGAAAATTCAGCCACAGTGTAATGCATTTTATTTATGAGCCCATTAATATTTTCAGAGGAGCAAAAGTAAATGGTTAGAACTTGATCGTGGAACGCTCATGTTCGTTTCATTTTTACAAAGTATTAATCAGAATTCAACAATTCGTATTGGAACAAAAATTAAAGTGAACACAACTTAATGGATTCCAAAAGATACAATGTACACATCTTTAGTTTGCCAATTTTACACCAGGAAGCGTAACTCTTATCTTGTATTTCCAATAGACACTTCAATACACCTCTACAGCTCATACTGGAATGTCCATCTATATATTCTTGACGCATGAGAAATAACCTGGATAGCTTCTTCTACTCTCAGCGAGATGTCCCTTCAGCATTCACATCATCAAGTTGTGAAGAGAAACCCCAAGGGACGCCCGTAACCAAGGCAACACAGGGGTTCAGACGCGCCGAATCATCGGTAAAATACGACTCCAACAATCTAAACATCACTACCACCGCACTGATCCGTAACATAACAGCAGACAGTCGGCCAACCTGCTTCCGAAGCGATGTGATGGCCTTTGGGAATGCAGCGACGGCCAGTCTAGCATATAACTTAAAATTCAAGTCCTCCACCCACCTGCCTCTAGTCAGCTGATTTGTGTGATCATCGTAGTGCCAGGTGCGATTACGTTTTGTTATTGTTGACAACAGGCGGTTGTGACTAGTTTCAATGTGAAGATGAGTGACGAAGTGACTTCTCCCGGCTTTTTCGGTCGTTCGGGTATTCTAGAAACTCATGTTCGCGGTCAGTGGTATAGAGTATTTGTTACTCTTGAAGACGATTATTTGAGCATAACGTTGGACGAGTCATATGAAAATACCACTACATTAAACGGTACTTTGAATAATAATGTCGAAACTCCTAGCGGTCTAAGTGATACTCCGGATGTTCCGGATTCGGTAGCTAACCAAAAACGGTCGGTACGAGTTATAAAATCAGAAAACAATGGACTGGGTATTTCGATTAAAGGTGGCAAGGAGAATAAAATGCCCATACTCATAAGTAAGATATTCAAGGGGATGGCCGCTGATCAAACCGAACAACTTTACGTAGGTGACGCGATTTTATCTGTTAATGGAGATGATTTGAGAGAAGCTACACACGATGAAGCTGTCAAAGCACTGAAGAGAGCGGGAAAAGTCGTAGAGTTAGAAGGTGAGGTACTAATAGCTGTTACACGTGGCGATGACTTTCATATGGATTTTGTGTTGAACAGGCTCGTTCATAGTAAATCTGTATCTTAAGAATTCTCGTATTTATAAATGAATGTATTTTTTTTAATTAGGTATCTTGTGGTTCAAGGTAGGTGTTGATATATTTGTGGATCCTTATGAAAAATGGACCTCATTGAAGAAATACACACTGGAACACTCGCTGGAACATTCATGATATGTACGTAATTGTATGATATCAGTTTCATATCTACAAATATCGATGAGAGCCAGATGACTTCTTCAATCTATCAAAAACCTACCATGTATCAACACCTTTTCATTCAATATTCGAGGTGTCAACTTCGGATATCTGGTGTGCGAAATTCAGTGAAAATCTTGTTGAAATCCATGAAATCCAAGTGGAAAGCCAGAAATCTCACCTAAAATCTTTGAAGAAATCCTGAAATCCCCTAGAAATTCTCATTTGGTGTACACATTTTACGGAATTGAAACATCCTTCGGCAATATTCTGAGAACAATCCGGATGAACTTTCTCTATTAATAAACATGATCTGGAATTGTTGAAGCTAACAACTTAATTATTGAGATCCAATAAATACATGGAAGAACGGAGGGAAGAACATTGTTTGCGAGAATATGCGTCAGGAATGAAAGTGCAAAGGATAGTAGAAACAGAGCTCCAAGTCGATCTTGTTTACTTTCAAACATATGTCATCATTGAATATGTCATTATGATACTGTTGGAACATCATTATTTTGTGATGGATAAATATTTCAGCAGTTTGCTGGGTTTCTAACCTGCCACTATCTGAAAAAACAAAAATTGATACTGGAATCTATACGAGTATAGAAGGGCAGATTTCAATATATATTCGTTCTTATTATTTTTTTGATAAGCAAATTTGAATTATACGAGAACGTGTTGGCGGAGGCGCGCTTGTTGAGGTAAGTGTCCGACGAGGTTGAAGCCTTGCACCGCGCGACGACGGAATCGTTGAACGCGACCGCGTTATTTACTTGATTAGGATAGATATTTCATAATTACTGACTGATTTGACTTGTTCTATCAATAGACACAGCAACTTTTCGGGGTCGATTTCAAATCTGCCCTTCTACACTTGTATATATTCCAATTTAGTTCTTATTTTTTCAGATTGTGGTAGGTTAGAAACCCATAAACCTACGGAAAAAAGTCACATGATGTTTTGTAAGAAGTTGAGTGACTAATTACTTCATTCAGTAGGTATGTAAGCAGCATCCATGAATTTTTATCAGTATTCTTCCTACAGCGTTTCCACGACGTGTGCACTCACCGGTATACATCAAACTTCTACTTTCTATGTATATGTGTGCTATACAACCATGATTTTTGTAATATTATATTCCCAATGTACTCCACACTATTGTCACTCGAGCGTTTTCTCTCTTTCATTTTTTCCAATAACACTTCAATGTGAGGAAGATATAGTTTTGTCCTCGGTTTTGTCTAATCCGAATACTCAATTCTCCTTGGTGTATTTTATATCCATATAGGGTCAGTATCTGATTCACCAGTTTCTCAGAATCATGCTGAAAATTATAGTGTGTTTGCTGAATCTGAAATGAACTATAGATGGGGTTGCTCAATATATTCTTGATCATCTATACTCAGATATGAGTAGTACTATCTGTGATTCTCTTCGTAATTCTTCGTCTTGATGGTTCCACTCTAGGAGGGCGGGTTCTACATCGAACATCGAATAACATCATTAAAAAGCACAATATAACAGCGTTGTGTGTTCAGAATATCGAGGAATTGTTGTAGAAAGGTGAATATACCATGGCGCGAATGATTCTGCTCCAGTGCGAGCTCCAATCATAGATAAAAGTACCTACTAGTGAAGAAATAAGAAATATCAACCTTGATTTATCACTCAGACTGTGAATCCAGGTAGTATGGATATATCATTTGAAAACTCCTGTGATATTCCGTGAAGGATTATTAATTTTGTGAAAGATACAGCTCATGAGCAACATTTGTTCGAATCCGTCTCGGAAATTTCAGATGCCTAATAAGGAGGAAGTCAATGAAGGGTGAATTATTATGATTGTTGTATTACTGGAATATACTTGGATGAAGAAAAGTAGTTGTACAGTATGCAATTCAACGGCACTTCTAATAAATACAAATACGAAAGCATCTTCTACACCATGAACAATTAACTACTTTACCCCAGAAAAATATTGGATATTCGCGAGAGGAATGATTTATAATTGTGATCATTCGTCCATTGCCAGAATTCCCTTGTAGTCTTTCAAATATATCCAACATTCTGTTGAGTTATTATTGGAGCGGGCAGTCGGATAACAGCTAGTCTTACAATGTTGAGAGCTTCTTCACCCAATTTCCAGTCGAAAAAGTCCTTGACAGTACTGGATCGTGAAATATCGCAAGAAAGAATGGATTTATCATCATGATCTGCTTCTGCCTAAGGCATAGTCCTTCAACTTTGGCGAATCCCAAGTGAAATCCCAAAACATTCTGTTTCTCGATGATAGTGTGAAGAGGATCATAATGAATATTAGAAAAGGAAACTCGTAGAGACTCTGACTGAATGAACATGTATAGTCTCTGCAGCAGAGTTTGACAAATTCACTAGTTTTTCTAATCGAACGCGAAAAGAATTGAATTCATAAATTGGATATTCATCAGAAAATAAAAATTCCTGAAGTCATAAGCTAGCTTGTGATTCGTTAGTCTGATCAATTCAATATTGCTTTTGCTGATTTCAAAATGAAACCAATCGGTTTCCTTGCCAAACTTCAAAATGGGTTTACCGTTACCCATCTTTTTTTTTTGTGAATAATGAGGTTCTCAAAACTCGAAAATTAATTGATAAAAAAAATGTTGCCTTTAATTTTTCTTAGAGCTGACTTGTCGGGAGGTCCTTAAGAAACTCAAACGGCTCGGATGATATTCATTCTTGTGATGGACTGCATAATACCAGGAACGGGAATTTAGGTTGAATAGACGATCACAGGAACATGAAGAACGGAAAGTATGAAAATCCTCAGATAAAATTTCCCATATGGATTTCATGTACAGCAGTATGTACACCCTCATCTTTTCAGTAATTTCAGTTACCAGTAATGCTATATTTCCAATATCAATATAAGTATAGAATCCAAACTTATGAATCCGTAACCATGAACCCTGGAAAAACAGTACTATTGTACTATTGAAAATCACACAAGAAAATATTTTCCAGAAAACAATTCCACGGCTTACCTCTTCGAGGGTTTTTTGGGTAACCAAAAAAATCGGACTTGGAATTCAGGATACTAAGAGAATTGATCTATTTTCAGGAAGTGCAGCTTCAAGTGTGTTCTTTCAAAAAAAAACATTTGTAATTTTCCAGATCCGGATGATACCGCTAAAAAACTCGAAAAAAACACTACGGGCCTACTGCAACATATCCCTTATTTGGCCTGTACACTCGATTTCTATCTCGGCGATTGCAAAATTCCAATTTCAAATATTTGATCCCCTCTTCGCTTCCTCCCAACTGAAATCTCGAAGATTTAATTGAAGATCGGACTTCGCCGAAGAAAGCCGACGAATTTTTGCAATAAGAAAACAATTTCGTAAGATTGAAGATCCAATAGTGAGAAAATATTATCTTTAAAAACACGTTATTTTTTGGGAATATTCAGAAAACTGAAACCAATTGAGGAAAATCTCGTGAGAATCTTAATGAAGTTAATTCAATTTGCTTCATTTTATGAGGACAACAAACATCCCAACTTGGCAAATTGTGTTGCTTCGGCAAGTATAGCAGGTTGTATACTTCAATAAAATTACTCTCACTTACAAATGGATTGAAATGAGTTATGATGTTTCACCTATATGTGACAAATAAACGAAAAAAAAAAATTATAGTATGTAATTTTTACATTAATGATATTTTACTGGCATTTATAGAAAAAATTACGAATTAATTTTTGTCTTGTCCATCTCACTTCAGTCACGAACTCATATATTGAATACTGTTTGAATGTTTTGTGAGGAGGTAGAAATGTACTGAAATCCATTTTTTGGGTTTTCCCCAGCCTGAAAAAAGAGAAAGCTTTGAATTGGTATATGAGACCCGATAAGTAACTGCAACATTATAAAGAAGCAAGAGTGACTGACTATTGTGTCATAAATCTATTGACTTTTTTATAAATTTGGAAATTAGATTGAAAAATGAGATTTGTGAGAGTATTCTTCCTGAAAACACTTGTTTCGAAATTATTAAATGTTTTTTCGAATAGAACGTCAAGAAAAGAAAAGATGCTACTTGATCACTGAATATAGATCAGTGATGGATTCCTCTTCTGAAAAGAGAAATTGAACTGGAATGATTCAATTCAAAGTTGGTTGTTGCCAGATCAACACTTGGTATGTCTATTAATGAATTGGTCATCCTAGTGTCACATTTTGACACTACCCACCAAACATCCAATCTCGGTAAAAATTTTCAAAAAGGCTTGAAAAAGGATTCAGACTATTTCAATACGATGACATGACCAACTCACTATCTTTGTATTTGAGAAAAGTTGGTTGGAGTTATCACTTTCCTATCAAAAATTCTTTCATCATTGCTCTCCTAAAATATCATCAATAATTAAGTTCACAGAATCGTGACACATGTTCCGCTATACAATAGCTTTCACAATAAATATCCTGCTTGAGGAAGCTATTGTAGAGTTAAACATGTGTCGCGGTTTTGTGAACCCATTCTCATAAGGATCGAAGAGGAAACTATGATATTTTTTTTATATTGATTTTCATCGAGTGAAGGCCAGTTCAATTCAATATTTTTGTCACTGGTCCTTCCAATACATTTCTCCTAACCCTTTGTTGTGTGTGATCTTGAACTGCTCCCGAATCTTTGTTGCTCTCTCATAACTACGCTGTTTCGACGATGCAAGTTGTTGCTGCGATTTTTCGCGACAACTTGTAGCTGCGAGAAATGTCGGTAATCTTTCAGTTTCCAATGCCAATATTGAAGAATAGCACTGAATGTCACCAAGGTGAACGCCTACATTATCACAACTAATATATGATTTCATTCAAGTTTGATTTTCGTGCTTGTAATTGATTCACATTTCTACTTTTCTTGATTCCTTCAGTATCGTAAATTATTGAAATATTCGAAATTAACATCCTTCACAATGATGCCACTACATATTTATGCAACAGCAACAGATTTACCACCAGAAGAGATTCATGCAATTTGAAAAACTTGCATGATTACATGCAGCTTTCTTCAGTAGCACCGACAAATTGCATTATCGAAACGGTGTTCGGGATCCCTTTAATATAAAAATCTGTCCCGCAACCTTCAGAAAACGAATTCGCAACTCCTTTCGCTTGGTTCACGAAATGTTCTCTGCATATTATAGTTTTTTTGTCGTGTGAATGAGTTTATGTCTGAAAGAAAATCCTGTATTCTCAGTAGTATCTGGAGTCTTTGTCATTCAAGTAGCTTTATTACGCCATTATTCAATTACACTTAGTGAACATAAAAAACTTCTCAACAGAGCTTTATATTACGCGCCCCCCAAGTGCGTTTGTTCAATTCGGCGATTTGATCTACTTATAAAAAAAAAACGTATAAAGTTGCGAATATATCATTATAGAATCTGATGAATTATCATTTGAATATATCTGTGAACGACAACGTGATATTATGTCATCGTTACGTTTAGGGTTTACAAAGAGAACGAAAAACCACTGCGCTTAGGGCAATGGCTTGTGAATTGTGAATCTGAATTTTGGATTCAATTTATTTTCGTGAATTGAATAAACGAGAAACAATTCAGATGTCACAATTCACTGAGAAAAAGATAGCAATTGTACCCAATGAATTGAATTCACTGAAAATGAATTCAATTCATTTTAAGTGAATTGCAGTTTTTTTCCAATGTTGAAAAATTGGCGGAGGGATCAAAAAAATTATAAAGGAGGTTGACGCTAGAATTTACTTTTGATTACAAAGCCAGACCATCAAACAAAAAAGCAGTTCCATGAATTGCATATCCACTGCTGCGATAATTTTACAATGACTCACATTAATCGCCCATGACATAGAACTTGATTGTCCGATCCTTCAACAACAGTATTCTCAGTATTGAACTCATGTATGAAAATTCGCAAAGTCGTTATACCGGTTACCTATCAAAACAATAACGGAAATCGAGGCTGGAGCAAAAAATTGAAATTTATGGCTAAGCAATAAATTTTTTTCGTGTAGAAAGATCGTCATGTCTGCTTTCATCAATTCCTTAGTCACTAGTTCCTATTTTCATAAGCATATATGAAAGTTCCAAAGGAGATATAGCGGTTTTTATTTTTGTTTGTCATATGAAAAACATTAAAAACCGGAGTGGGTTCATATATTTCTCATCTCATTTTCGTGTGAGAAACCAATGATCACACCTTTTTCATGGACAAATATGTTCATCAGTTATTCATATATTCAGGAGATATGTCGCGAATACAATTCGATTAAAAAACCAGTCGCAATGACCATGATTCGGGTTCGCATTGGAGATAATATTTTCCGAGAATGATATAACTCTACCTTTTCAATGTATGCCCGAGTGTATGCCATGATATCATATTCAAGATCATCTTCGAAATACGCCGACTGCCCACTTTGAAATAAACTCTAAAACCCTCGAAAATCTCATATACTGCATTTCGCATTGACTAAAATCTCCAAAGTGACTTCAACCATTGAAGTCGCCCAATATCTTTCACATTTTCCTTATTTCATGGAATATTCCTTTTGGAGTGTTCTGTGGAGTTTCCACCATATTGGATTTATTTCGCTATTGTTCAAATGAGGATTCCTCAATTCCTGACGTATTTGAGATATCTTGTGAAGAAAATTATGCTTGATCCATTTCACGGTTGTAGAAAAATATGTTTTTCTTTGAGAAATATTTCTAGAATCGGGTTTGAATTCTTCAGAATGTCGGTGATGTGTCAGCTGTGGGCTGCGGAATATTGAAATAGAATATTGAATAGTAGTTAATGGTGATCCACATGACGAAGATGTTGCTTTTTTCCGAGGTATTGATGCGAGTTGGAAGTGAATTGAAGTATCGGTAATCTTGTTGTGCAATTCAATCCAAGCTCCTGGATTTTTGTCCAACGGTGACCTGCTGCTTCCTGTAAACAGATTGGTTTGCCAATGCTTGTGAATCGTTTACACACCATATTTTGAGTCTGTTCGCAAAAAATGTACTTATGTCTATATTAAAACATAAATTAAAGAATGAAAAATTATCTGATTCTGATGAAATTCCCTCAATTTCTACTGAAAAAATCAAACGATAATATCATCGAACTAATAACGTGTCTACTGAACATAAATTTGAAAACAAACAAACTGGAAAATGGTTACATTATCCTGAATTAAAAAAAAATATGTAGGCGTAGATTTGTTACCTATAATCAATAGACCTGTGACTATTTCCACAAGCTTTCCAGGTATCCCAGACCAACTCGTGATTTTTTTTGTACGAGGATAAAATATTTGTAAATATTCAATATGGTACGAATTCAGCAAAGTCTCATAATGAAAATGTTCTTGAAAATGCAATCAATATATCCAATAACATCGATCACCTCCAAAGCAACCATTGAAGTATTGAGCAGTACATTTGCTCGTTTTGGACTTAAAAAAAAAATCGTTTCCGATAAGGCGACTACGTTTTGTTCGAAAGAATTTCAAATGTTCTTGAAACAAAACGATATCGAACATGTTACCTCTCCACCTCTTTTTATCCTTCTTCCAATGGTGTGACGGAAAACTCCGTAAGAACCATTAAAAACGCTTTAAAAAATGCTCTCGGTGAAAAAATCTCTCTAGATCTGAACAAAGTGTTGAATAATTTTTTTTTCGACTATAGAAATGCGGTGCATTGTACAACCGGTTATAGCTCATCCAATTTAATGTTTGGGCGTAAACTACGAACACGGTTTGACCATCTTTTACCAAAAAAAGACATTTTCGAAAATGAATATTCGAAAAATCACGTTGTAAAAAGAGTTCAAACGACAGAAATTTTATCATAAAGGTTCTAGAGATTTAGGATTCAAGAAAGGTGATTCAGTTATTATGAAAATTTATCAAAATGTGCGAAATCCAACTTGGATAAAGGGGGAAATAATAGAAAAACTGGGGAAATTAGTGTATTTAGTGAAGATTCCAGAACTTGAACTTGTGTGGAAACGGCATTTGAATATACTTTTAGTGAGGCTTCGCTAACTATTGCATTGAATAAGGAGACATTTGATTCAAACACTATTTCCACACAACTGAAACGAGAAACAATGGAAAATGTAGACAGGGAAGTTGATATTGAGGGAGTAGCGGAGACTACTTCCACTTCCAATGAGATTTTGGTCAATGTTAGACCAAAACGTCAAATTAAGTCAATAGATAGGTTAGAGTTTAAAAACTTGTAATTCGTTTTGATAGGCAAAATGAATGTTTTTATTCAAGAGGGAGATATTGTGGTGTATCAGTTTTGTACCACCCTATATATTTCTGAAGCATATTTGAAGTTTTTAGTTCTTTGCGATCAGAAGAGAGGGGGGATAGAAAAAGGGACAGAGTTGTAGGTGTTAATGGCGAATAGATGGTGGTTTTGGAAGTCTAGTGTTTCATTTATCTGTTACCTAAGAATTAATATATCAGATATATTTGTTGATACATCACAGTTTGAAAGGTATATATGTATGCATATGAATATCAATATTTCAAATCTTCAAACGTGTCAATATTCTCTCACTTTATATGTGTTTTAGTATGTATTTGGTAAATTTTCAAATTTCACGTAATGGTCATATATGATTTTTTCTGGAATTGACCTGTGTAAACACCCTGCAGTGTGATAGCACCAATAAAGAATTGATGGAATGTTTTTTATCGGTTCAGTATTTATACAGTTTCATATAATGGACTCCGAAGCCTGTGTCTATACTTGGCTGGCTTTACACATCTCGTTGAAATCGTTTCCGAATTTCTTGTTTGAAATGGACAGCAATCAGAAATCTCCTATAGTTTGAAATTGAGGGATGTATGTTGCGTAATAGTTTACCAGCAACGGTCAAGGCAGACAAATTCGTCTTGAATACCTGAGCATGTCCATCACTCATCAGACTGGTAATAGCTGATAGTCCTTTACCCAATGTGAAGGCTCCTTGGAAAACCTGCTTTTGTCAAATCAGACGCGAGAGTTCGGAAGATTGAAGGTCAACTGAGTTTGCTACTATCCAAAAACATAAGATCTGAAAAGAATTAATTTCTGTCTTTTTCTTCCCAGAATTTCTTTTCTTCACAAAAATAATTATAAATCAGAATTTCTATGTTCGAAGTGATTGCATTCACAAATCCAATGCCAGACAGCTGTTTCGACACACCAGTTCATCAGTGACAATTGGCTGGACTGTGAACACTGACATTTCGAACTATCTACTCCTTATGGAGTAAATCTCTGAAACTGGTGCAGATGGTGTAAACCTCCAAGAGGCAACGCCCTCTGCTGGGTGACGACCAAAGTCTCAAATTCTTACTGCCCAAGGCAGAGGAGACCTCTTATAGCGAGCCATCGTACGGCGAAGCCGCAACAAATAGCCCACTGCGATCAAGAATCGACCTCGGTCAACTTGCAGAAAGCTGCAACCTTTCAAAGCAATCTGATTGTCAAAAATATATTACAGTTTCCTGTATGATTTTCACTTAAAATGGGTTTACAAAACCGCCACACAATTGAGAAGAAGAAGATGTGTTATAGCGAAACACGTGTCGCGGTTTTGTAAACCCATTGTAAGTGAAAATCATACAGGAAACTGTAATATATTTTTGTTAATATGGATTTTCATGTATCGGCCAGTTCAATTAAAAATCTGATTGTGTGATCAAAACCATCAACATGGTTTCTATAAAAACGGGGTGTACTCACCAACACAGGTTCGGTGAATGTCGTGTACACAGATTTCTCGAAGGCATTTGACAAAGAACATCATCCAACATCATTAACAAAGCTCGCGAATTTTGGTGTGCACGGTAACTTGTTGAGCCTCCTAACAACTCACGTTAGAGACAGATATCAATACGTAGCAATCAATAATGCTGAGTCAAACGAAACTTCAATCACTTCTGGTGTCCCGTAGGGCTCTCGATTCTGTTTAGCATATTCGTTGGCGATGTTGAGAAAATTGTTAAGTTCTCAAAAATAGCAATATATGCTGATGATCCCCAGATTCATTGGCCAATAAAAACTATCTCATCAGAATGTATAGAATATTTATACCTAAATTTAATACATTATCGGGAGTAATTACACAAGTGCTTCAAAATTACCGAAAATTTTCCATGAAAGCATGTTGTCCAAAAACTGCATGTTTATTTTCATATTTTGTCGAAAGAACCCGACTCCGAAGGAGGAGGGCTCTTCTAGCAAAATATGAAAATAACCGTATGCAGTTTTTTACTGACAATATGCTTGAATGGAAAATTATCAGGTATATTTTGATGCACGAGTGTAATTCGGTAGAATATTTCCGGAGTTGAAACAACGACGTTTAAAATTCAGTATTTATGCCTGTCAAGATGACAAATGTACATTTTAACAATCGTTACTATAGATACACGGACCGAGCGGATGTTTTTCGATACCTACCGAGTATTTACCAGCCCGAAAATGTCCCGCCGGGAATTTATCTCTGGAATTGATCGAAAATGTCCCGCTTCATATGGGATTTTCAACAAACGATGGAAATTATCCAAAGTAATTCTTCAATGATAAGATGCATGAAGGCATATAATATAATCTGTCTTTGATATTGATATATTTCACTCAACTCTGGGTAATTTATGAAGAAACTGAAGCAGTTTTTGTTAACTTTTTATGTCTAAATAGTAGAGTAAATGAACTAGCAAAAGGCTTCTAGAATAGATTTTCGTAGGCACTTTGTTGCTAAAATGTAAAACCTATTTTTTATCATTCCTTACACCGTTTCAATGCAAAATCACCTGGTCGTCCAAAAATCGTAGTGGGTGGGGAGTGGTACGGAGCCTTTTTTAAAAAGAAGCAATTTTTTTTTCAACGTTTTTCAGATCTATGATTCGAGATAATTCATTCCTCAAATTTGCATACCCATCCGGACATCAGAAATATTTTTTTTCAATTTATTAAAATACTTCGCACCATTATTGTATATGGAGCGCCTTCACACAAAAACGCTTGCCCTGAAAACCCATGCTTTTGAAATCTTTTAACTCGCTCTACCTTTAAAAGTATTGGGTCTAGCAAAAATAGGCTCTCTATAAACGTTATAGACCAAACATCAAAGAACATGCTGCTTTTTTCAGAATTCTGATTGGATAATTAGTTCAAGAGAAAATTGAATAATCAGAATGGTATGTTACGACGGACAGCGGCGAGCGCTAAGATGCGAGGAAGGGCGAGATTCCTATGCCATAATCAACGTAAAATCAACTCTACTGAAAGCGATGTCGTTACGGTTGATTTTACCTTGACTTGAAACGGTGTGGTGTTGTAAATTCGTGTGCATCATATTTTTGAAAGTACCTAGTTGGTGAGTATTACAGTTCAAATTGAATTGAGACGTGCTTCTTTTCGTAAAACTTATACCTACTGAACAGGACGATATTATTCAAAATGTGGGTGTTATTTGTTTGGAAAGAGGAGAGCTGGTTAACTCTCAAGAAAAATAAATAAAAACTTTCATTTAATGCATGAAAGAACGTATGACAAATTGTCATGATGACAAATATATGCGGCATATATTCTCAAAGTGTGGTGATCTAAAAAATCAAAGTTTTTTGAAATGGCACAAAAACTGTTATTAATCTTATACGAGCTCAAAGACCATTGCCTCGTATAAGTAAAAAAATACCAAATTGACAGCTGATATTCCAGCAGATTTTTGTAGAGGAGATATTTTTCAAAAAATGTACCTTGCGGACCCCTTTTGATTCACAAAAGTGTGTATATAAATATAACGCCGCTTGCGTTTCAACGGAATCACGCAACCCCAATAAAAAATCGGTTGAAAATACTAATATTGAAAAAAAGACAATGAAGCATTATGTAAACATTTTGAGGAAATGGAGAAGGGTTTGGAAAAAATAAGGATACAGCACAAAATCGATTGGCAAAACAGACAATGGAGCATTTTGTAAACGTTTTGAGGAAATGGAGAAGGGTTTGGAAAAAATAAGGATACTGCACAAAATCGATTGGCAAAAGATATCGCGAAATTAGTGGCATTGACGACATGAGTGAGAAATAAATCGTGAAAAAAATGAAACGCCATTTTGGGGATGATGTTGAGTCAGTAAGGTCTCTTAGACAAAACGAGCCAACAATTGTTTCGAAGAAGTTTTCATAGAGGACAATGAAGAGTCTGATTCAGAATAAATAATGTACTTATATATAAGATCAGGTCGATACTGACGTATAGGTATATTAATTATTTTTATTACTCTCTTTCGTTCTTCAATGCGATATTCACTGAGAAGGGAAATCGAGCCATTTTAGATATGTATATCCCAAGGTTTTGACGATACCCCGTCCTTAAAAAGCTTCATAACAGTAAGAAATCTATCAAGAACAAAAAATCTTCTGTAATTGACGAAATATCAATGAATGTAATTGATAATCTTCCCATTGACACTTTGGCTGTTTTAGCAATAATCATAAATAACTCCTTCGAAGCTGGCTATTTTCCTACCCCCTTCAAAACATCTGTGGTTATTCCGTTATACAAGGGAGGCAATCATGACGAAGTCTAAGATTTTCATCCAATTTGTCTTATCCCCTCTTCAGCCAAACTAATAGAGAAAATAGTGAAAAATCGTTTGACTGATTTCTCAATGTCACATAATACAATAAATTGTAAACAATTCGAATTCCAACCGAAAAAGTGCACTAATGACGCCATATTGTCCCTTCTGAACGAAGTTTATAACAATATTAACAATCGTGATGTAGCTGCAGCGGTGTTTTGTGGTCTATCCAAAGCATTTTATTGTTTCAATCATGACATACTGCTCAGAAAATTGTATCACTATGGCATAGAGGAAATAACTCGTAGGTGGTTTGAATCATATCTCACAGGTAGGAGTCAAATTGTTAAAATGCCTACTTCAACATCAACTGCAGCTAATATAAACAGTGGAGTTCCTCAGGGGTCCATTCTTGGTCCCATTATCTTTCTTTTGTACATAAATGATCTGACATCGTTAAATATAAAGGGAAAGTTCACGTTATTCGCAGATGATACCACAATACTAAGGCACAGTAAAAATACCTCAGATCTCCACAAGGTTATATCTTCAGATATCGGTATTATCAAAGACTGGTGCAGTGCTAATCTCTTGTCTCTGAATATCAACAAAACTTTTGTAAGCCAATATTCATTACATAAAATATATTGACAGTTTATGCCATTTTTATATTAGAAACGGCTTGTTTGATAAACAAACATAGATATGAATTTCCTCTGGTATCATCTAACTATTCCACTCGTCAGACTCACGATTTTAGACTACCTTTACCCACCTCGACACAGACTGAAAGTCCCTCAGAATTTAGGAAAGCAATTAAAGTTTGACTTTCGGATAGACCCTATTACAGTTTGGACGAATTTTATGATGATAACTTCCACTAATACTCTGAAATACATCGTACACTGAGCTAATGTTAGTGTCAAACTAAACTTAGTTCCATTTCGCATCCTTTTTGTTTTGTGAAGTTCTCTTCTTGATTTTTATATTTCTGTTTGTTACCACACTTTATACATGTGGACATTTTCTTTAATGTGCTTGCAGTGCTAATCTCTTGTCTCTGAATATCAACAAAACTTTTGTAAGCCAATATTCATTACATAAAATATATTGACAGTTTATGCCATTTTTATATTAGAAACGGCTTGTTTGATAAACAAACATAGATATGAATTTCCTCTGGTATCATCTAACTATTCCACTCGTCAGACTCACGATTTTAGACTACCTTTACCCACCTCGACACAGACTGAAAGTCCCTCAGAATTTAGGAAAGCAATTAAAGTTTGACTTTCGGATAGACCCTATTACAGTTTGGACGAATTTTATGATGATAACTTCCACTAATACTCTGAAATACATCGTACACTGAGCTAATGTTAGTGTCAAACTAAACTTAGTTCCATTTCGCATCCTTTTTGTTTTGTGAAGTTCTCTTCTTGATTTTTATATTTCTGTTTGTTACCACACTTTATACATGTGGACATTTTCTTTAATGTGCTAAACATCTGTTTTTATCATATCACAAGTATATGTGTGTATATGAACTTGTGTATAATTTCAGAGGATTTGAATTTTATGGACTCAGTGTATATGCTTGTATACATTTTTTTTTATTCACACACGCTTTGTCCATAAAATTCATTCTTCGGACAATAAAGCTTATTTATGATTATTATTTCGAGTAGAGTAAAGATGATCGGATAGTAAAAGAATGAAAAATGATGATTAATCACTCTCAAAGATAGATGAAATTCTTTTGAAACAATACTTATTATTAGTATCATACTAAACAAATACATAATAAACACATACAGTATTCTTATAGAATGTATGTGTTGATATTCTGTCAACAAAACATGAGGCAAAAAAGGCTTTGAACTATTACATCATCCTGATATATTCGCGCCCAATGCGTATTCAGTCAAAAACCTATAAAATTCCCTTACAAAGAAAAATCGTCCGTAACAACATCGCTATCAGTAGAGTTGATTTTCCGTTGACGTAGGCATAGGAATCTCGCCCTTCCTCGCATCTCTGCGCTCGCCGCTGTCCGCCGCGACATACCATTCTAATTATTCAATTTCCTCTTGAACTAAGGATCCAATCGGAATTCTAAAAAAACCAACATGTTCTTTGGTGTTTAGTCTATAACGTTTATAAAGAGCCTTTTTTTGATAGACCCAATACTTTTCGAGGTAGAGCGAGTTAAGAGATTTCAAAAATATGGATTTTCAGGGCAAGCGTTTTTGTGTGAAGGTGCTCCATATATAATAATGGTGCAAAGTATTTTAATAAATTGAAAAACAATATTTCTGATGTACGGATGGGTATGAAAATTTGAGGAATGAATTATCTCAAATCTTACATCTGAAAACCGATGAAAAAAAAAATTGCATTTTTTTTTCAAAAATGCTCTCCCCACTCCCCTCCAACCATGATTTATGGACGACCAAGTGATTTTGCATTGCAAAGGTCTTTAGAACGATAAAAAATGGGTTTTACATTTTAGCAACAAAGTGCCCACGGGATAGCACGATAGGTTCCCGTTTAAACTCCACTAAAATTGGTGCATGTAGTATACTGTTTCCATTACATTATAACTCATTCTTGTACTCGCACCTAGTTAGCTTACTAGTGACTAGTGATATTCTAAATGGTAACTCTGTATCGCTTCGAAAAAAAATGAACCCCAGTGGTTTCATTTGTTTGGGTGATCTACAAATGAATAACTAAATAAATATCAAATGTTCTTCGGGTTCGACCGACGTAATACATAGGACTCGAACCACACAATGATCTGTAAACACCTGACCTATCTGACACCGAACTTGTATGTTCATTGTTTTCGACATGTGAGCTTGAATGATTGTTTATTTTATAACATTCAGATCTTTTCTTGAATTCGTATCCTCTAAGGGAACATCCACTGATCTATGAACCATACCGTTGAATGCTGCCGCTTTATATTCATGTACATGTGTGGAGGAAATGTTAATTACATTATTTGTATGTGAAGGTTTTCCATTGCGCATCGTCTCTCTTCACATTTAGAACACATTGGTTTCTCATCTCTATACTGGGTTTTTCCTCGTAAAAAATAATCCAAAAAGTGTGATACTCGAAGTTGATTAGTTTTTATGGAGACAGGAAGGACCTAAAATGGGTCGAATATGACCAAATCAATGGCCACAGTATGTACATTATAATCTTGATTTCAGTTGACAACAAAGTGGTTCACAATCTGCGAATTCTACTGAGGTGACTCGATCTTGGGCCTTTTGAGTATCATCGAAACTTCCATTTGAATATGTTCTAATGAATTAGGCCCTTCTATAGTTTATTTCCCATCTTCATGTAGACCATCTATTGAATATAGTAGAAATTCCTTAGTATTTTGTTCTGCACAAACATTTCTGATCACTTTATACACCTTTGGTTATTTGTTCCGTAGTGTTCTGGGTTTGTAACCTACCACAATCTGAAGAAATGAGAATCAATATTGAAATCCATACAAGTGTAGAAGGGTAGATTTTCAATCTACCCCGAAAAGTTGCTGCGTCTATTGAAAAACAGTTCTTTCTGGATGGAACAAGTCCAATTAGTCAGCACCTTTTCGTATAACTCAAATTTTGCCTATCAAAAAAATTATAAGAACTAATGTATATATGAAAATACTCATCGTTGACGTTTCGCAAAACTAAATCTGCTTCCGTTCTCACACACGCAAATTCCTGTACAAATTCAAATGTCTCTCGTAGGCAATCTTGGTAATTGACATTTGTCAAATATTTCCAATTGGACATAACGTTTTGTCCTTCAGGAGGTGTAGCCATCCGCGATCCATATCAAGCCAACTCATAGATATGCATTCTTCACCAGACAGCGTGATGGAAGCAGATTCTTTTAATTTTAGTTTTCTGCCATTGCTCTCTTTCGTCATAATTTTATAGTCATTTCATTCTACTGTGTGATCTCCATCGGCAGTTAGAATGTACTCTGATAATTTAGAACCACCTATCTGTCTGTTCCTGATGTACATCTTGTATTCACTCTTTCGCACTTCCAATGGTCGAGACGTTTCACCGATATATTTTTGACCGCACGAACAAGGAATTTGATAAATACAATTTTCTGTGTGTTCCGTTGTGTTATTTGGTTTGGTATGTGTCAGTATTATTGACCAAAGTAGTTGCCGATCCGTTTTATCTTAACAGATAAACGAGGGACATAAGGTATAATGTTTGATATTGGTTGTTAATTTTGTGTAGGTTGTATGTCTTCATTGTGGACTGTGTTCGGATTTTCAATTTCTGTAAAAGTTTTTTCTATGAATTTTTCTGGATACCCATTTTCTTTCAATACTGATTTTATGAAGTTTATCTCATCATTGATTTTTTCTTGTGAGTTTGTTCTATCATAAAGGCATTTTACTATACCTTTCTTGACACTTGTGTGGTGGTTTGAGGTGTGGTGAAGATATCTGTTGGTATGTGTTTTCTTTCGATATACACTTGTATCTACGTGGCGTGTCGATTTCTTCATCATTACATCTAGGAATGGAAGTTCATTGTTGATTTCTGTTCCTAATGTGAATTTCATTGTTGGTTCTTGTTTGTTGATATGTTCCAAAAATGTGTCAAGTTCATTTTTACCATCACTCCATATAGCAAAAACATCAACATATCTCCACCACACCTTTGGACCATTTGGATAAATTTTTATGGAAGAATCCTCAAAATACTTCATATTATTATTACTGGGAATTCTGCTGTGAAAGACAGACCAGTTTCATGAAACATTCTAACATAAGTGAAAAATTTCGAATAATCCCCTCGTAGCGCACTGATTAAAGTATGGAAAGTTCCAAAACTTTGTCTTTGCTTTAAAATTGGATGCACCTAGTGTTTTCTTTCTCTTTTTTTGTTTTTCGATCGACGATAACAGCAATCAATACAAGATTAAAGTATTCACATCCATTGTATTCGATAGTCCATTTGAGAATGAACTCAATCGCGAAACAATCCACAGGAAAAAGTGAAGTGGAATCGGTGGTAATTGAAATTTTCTGATGAACAGGTTGTTGAGGAAATAATGGTTGTTAAAAATCACTTGGATTGGAGCAAGTATTGGGCAGAGCGTGAAAGAATATTCGATGAAACACATATCACATATCTCATTACCGATAGTGCCTCATCGGACTGAAACATAGATTTAATGCGTCGCTGGCATTCATCCAAGCGAGCACAAAATGCACGAATAACTTTCATCCCCACTTGGATCTGTCAACAGCGACCAGAAGTCAAATGACTTGGAAAATATTTCAACTGACACCTTCAACTCTTCAATCTTCGAGCAGCCAGCAATAGTTGACATTATCCGTGTACACACTTTGTTACTGAATATTTTTTTTCAACACAGCTATTCGTCGAAATGAAAGTAGATATTTACCCAATTTTCAAAAAACCCATCAATATTCATTCAACTTTCTCATCACTGTCATTTTCATCTTCCTAGAATCGATTAGTCTAAGCTTCAATCCGCCATTTCAATTTTCAAAAAACCCATCAATATTCATTCAACTTTCTCATCACTGTCATTTTCATCTTCCTAGAATCGATTAGTCTAAGCTACAATCCGCCATTTCAATTTTCAAAAAACCCATCAATATTCATTCAACTTTCTCATCACTGTCATTTTCATCTTCCTAGAATCGAATAGTCTAAGCTACAATCCGCCATTTCGCGATTTTCGCGAACGACCAACGTGGTGGTTTGATGTAATTCCTACGAGAAAGCTCAAGAGTGTAAATTTCTTATGATTTTCTCCCGTTTTTTTTATGAATATCGTGTATCATTTTGAATAACTTGAGTGAGACATATTTCGAATGTGATAAATCGATTTGATTTCAATAAAACTCACAAATGAGGACATGAAAGAGATGTTTCATTTATTAGTTCGCACTCTGATATAATTTCAGTATGAGTAGTTGACACAGGTTTTTGCTACGTTTCGGACAAACAATGAGCTCTCCTTCAATTCACCCTGAACTGTAGAAATTCTTTCGTGAAGAAATTGGACCATAAGAACTAGTAGTTGAACTAGGGTGTCAACTACTAATAAACGATGAGATTGGAACCTTTGGTGCAAAAGTTGAAGCTTTTCTCAGAGAGATATTTTTACACTCGACACGTGTTTCAGGAGAAGAAAGTCAGTATCAATTTTCTTGTCCTGAAGATACTAACCTTGTTAGCGAAACGTGCGTCGAGTGCAAAAATATCTGGTATTAGGGTAATTGATCTCTAAGAAAATTGTCAACTACTAATTGACTAATGAATGAAAATTGTTCCTGATATAACACTTCTTCATAAATGAAGGGGAAAATTTTCAGACCAAGAAAAATAGTAGCTGTTGAAAAAGCAGGCTCTTTACCAAACGGTGATATTGGAACCTTCGGTATAACAGTTGAAGCTTCTTGAAGAGATCAATAACCCTAACACCATACTGAATGCATCAGCACTCGATGCGCGTTTTGCTAACAAGGTTAATATTGAGACCTCCCGTATACATGAGAAGGGCGGAAATGTTCACTGTCGCCAACATGCCCTGGACAATGATTACAGAATTGATCGATGCATTTCAGAGTTGAAAAATAGCAAAATGTGAAAATAGTATGAATGGTGACAAAGAGGCCTAACCTCTTCAGTCTACTTTCTAGTTTATCGTTGAGGAATAAATTAGAAAAATTAGTAGTTAACAGACGAAGTCTCTATCAGATCAATGAACTTTCCAGGTAGTTTTAACACTTCCTTAGATTGTAAAGTATATAAGGTGGTCCAAACTATGACGTCAAAAACAAAAAAATTAGGTTCCTTTCATCAAAGGTTATCCAAATATACCCCGTTTGTGTTATCCAACTGTAGTTTTCGAGTTATGATTATTTAGAACCTCAATTCTGCCTTGCTCGAAAGTTAATTTTCCACTCCTGAACCAAATTTTCGCAACTTGCATTGAAAAAAAGTCAAATATGATTGGACCAAGACTCTTCAGAAAAATTATAGCTCGAAAACTACAAAAAATCGGATGACCTAAATGTTATATACTTAGTGCAGGTACTTTACACCAAATGAAGCAAGGAACCTGATTTTCATTTTTTGACGTCAAGGTTTCTCTGATTGGTCAAGTAGGAGCTTGAGTTTTTGGTCATCCAGCAGATGGCGTTTTGTATCAGAGTTTTACACCATCTGTATCAGATTCAGGATTTTGTTTCGAAAGGAACAATCCGTTTTGTGTTCGTAAGTCCAGCCGAGTGTCACCAATGGCTGGTCGAAACAGCTGCCTGACATTAGATTTGTGAAGGCAAGAATGCAATCATTTCGAACATCGAAACTAGGATGAACGCAGATAGAAAAAATTAATAAATATTCACATCTTTCTCCATAGACTGTTCACTACTAGGTACTGTTGTATTTACTCTTCTGTATTGGAAAGGATTGCGATATGACATCATGCATATTTGGTTTCCAATTTTTGATTTGATCAATTCATCATTTAATTCCTTGATTGAAGTATCCAAGCAGTCTTACGCATTAGGATAATTCACAGGAATATAGTGGCGACGAGGGTTAGAAAAGGGTACCATTATAAACGGAAGCAATTCAATATTCAATAGCTTCATCAAAACTCCAACCCATCCGCTGAGAACTACATTATCAGAAGTTATTCCATTGGAACCCTTCTCAGAAAAGCAGAAAACTTGGAATAAATCTGTTGAAAGGCTGGAAAATGTTTTCTCATGAAGAACTGATTGATTCACGTTGACACCTCCATTCATCTCCAAGTATCATTACAGAACAAAATTGTGTTTCCAAAATGTTCCAGAATGAAAATGAGAGTATTGTGGATTTTATTACAGATTTGAAAAAACTTTGTAAAGCATTAGTCATATGGGAGACGTGCAAATTAACTTCTAAGGAATGGTTCTAAACCAAGTCGGAGATCGCTGAATGTCGGGAGAAAAATTCTTTTTCAAATTTTTGGCATTCTCTTCCGGAAAGATACTTTTTCAATGAGCCTCCCGAATATCATTTTGAGCTTATAGATATTTTCGTTTGTGAATATTAAATATTACGTGACGAGACTAAAATAGGCGTGGGATGTTTACATCAACAATTAAAATGTGATTTATATTCCACTTTATCGGGAGATAACTACTTCATTTGCTACGAGTGACTTGCTTGAACGAACATTATGAAACATTTTGACCCCTGATAATGATTGACCAAGTACTTATCCACTGTTACATAATGGGAAGCACAATTTAAATATCATTAAGAAACGCGAAAGCCTTTTCTGTTGATATTACCTTGTTTTAATTCTGTTTCCAGCAGATTGTCAGAAATGAATTGGAGAAGTTCTTATGCCAAATCACAATTTGCACGTCTTTGATTTCAATTATCAAAATAATCATGCTTGATACAAGGTTGATTTCAGTGAGTTCGCGAAAAAGATGAAAAAAAGATAGCATTCAAGTAGTTGTACACAAAACGATGACGTTTTCAAATGAAATGTTTTTCCATTATTGGAATATTATCATGGGGGGCTGCCCCCTTGAGAGTTATTCAACGAAAAATTACTACCCGCTTCTGTGGCTGTAGTTCGGGAGAAAATATTACATTTCCACTCATATTTTCTTACTGATCTCGAGGCGAATGAGTAGGTATAAAAATCAGATTAACGGATAATATATTATTTATTTACGTCTAATACATTATGTTAGTATTATACTTATGGTTTCTGCGGTATAATGTCATATATTATTCCCTTAGGGAATAATGGCTAGGGATTTATAGTCTCTGCCCGTATTCCCTTTTGTAGTCCTTACACAAAATGTCTCGAATTGAATATTACCGTGGAAACGATATAATCAAACTCCAAAATGTCAGTATCAAACGCGTAGGTAGTGTTCGTGTATTTGTATTAGAATGAATGAGACTGAAGCATCATTCATTTATGATAAATAAGTCGTAAATAAAGTAGAGTATACTACTTGCAATAAAGGCTATTATTCTCTCGGAATGTTACTTCCCCGCTGCGCCGCTGACACGGCTCGGTTCGTAAAAGTTTTTCTGGAATAGTAACTATCATTATTGACTCGTGGTATAATCTACTATTAAAGCTCTTATGGACCATAGTTAGGGAAAATTATTCGATTGACTGAACCCTTAGTTAACAAGCTTAATTTTCTTCGAGTGATTGAACGTGACGGTTGGTAGTTTCATTTTCGAGCGAATTTCTGACGTTCACAGTAGATAAATCGACCAGAACAAAGTGAAAGTTACTATTTTCCTAGAACTATCCCATTCCTCAAAAATCTGCCTGAGAAACGGTTAATTTATTTATGCACCTTGTATAACAATATTTTGAAGACCAAGTCAGTGCCATCTTCTTGGGGTGATATAATCTTATCAATGTTATATAAAACGGGTCCTAGAGAAGATCCACAAAATTATAGAGGAATTGCACTGGTTGACTGTGCCGCGAAACTGTTCACTCAAATTCTTCTTAATAGGTTACTAAATTGGTCTGATTATTCGAGCGCTATACCGGAGTCTCAGTCTGGGTTTCGGAAGGGTAGTGGATGTTGTGACAATGTTTTCGTTCTCTTAAGCATTATTCAGCTGCAGCTCCGTTTTAGAAACCGTCAACTTTTTGTTGCATTCATAGATTTCAAGAGAGCATTCGACTCCGTTGTACATACTAAATTGTGGGATAAATTATACAACATGGGATTGAGCTCACATTTCATTTCCGTTGTCCGCAACTTATATAAAATAGCAACAGTTAAAATCAAATCCAATAACATATTTTCCAAAAAGTTTGATGTGTCCTCGGAGGTGTTACAGGGTGAAACTCTTAGTCCAACTCTGTTTTCACTATATATAGCAGATATCGATACTTATTTCCGCAGCAATGATGCTCGCAGCATTGACATCGATCGAAATACTGACATCGTCTTACTACTTTATGCTGACGATCTTTTAATTTTGGCTGAGACAGAAATTGATCTCTCTCGCAAATTAAAAATCCTTGAAAGATACGCCTTAGAAAATTGCCTTGAAATAAATTCGCGCAAATCAAAGATAATGCGTTTCTCTAAGAACGGCTTCAGAACAAGTTATTCCTACCGTTTTCTCTTGAATAACCTTGAAATTGAAATTGAAAATAAATATGTTTACCTGGGTGTAACTTTTGTTTCCTCCTCGCCTCGCTCTTTCGTCAAATGGCTCTTACATCTGTTTCTAAAGCTAACCAAGCCATTGGCTCAGTTATCAGCAGTATGGCTGAAGCAAAAGTGAACTCGTGGGAGGCACGGATAAAGCTATTCAAGTCTATCGTAGTAAGCACTTTCTCTAGCAGTTTATGTGTCTGGGGTGTCAATTACTGCGAAATATTGGAAAGAGTTCAAGTCAATTTCTTCAAAAGGTTACTTTTACTTCCTCGCAATTCACCAGATTGCTTAATACGACTGGAAACCGGTTCTATTCATCTCGAATACACTATCTTTGAATATGTCCTGAACTGGATAATGAAACTTTTTTCTATGAGCGATGATAGATATCCACGAAGGTGCTTTCTGAAGTTACTCTGGTCTGATCAATGTGACATACGATATAATTGGGTATATAAAATCAAACAATGGTTCGAGTCAATTGACAGTCTTGAAATATTAACTCGACTTGATCGCCACCTCTTATGCTCCAATGAACACACATTGCTTCAAAAATTTGAATACAAGTGTCACAGTGATGATCTTAACAAAATTGCATTCTGTAGATATCCACTTTTTCATCTAGGTTTTTCAGATAACTCATCTCCTAAAAACTATCTCACTTATAGAACGTCAATACACGTCATCCGATTAATAGCACAAATTCGCCTGACATACAAGGACAGTCTTAGGATATCAATCAAAAACTTTCACTGGTATATCGATTTCAAAGAAATTTGCTCCTTATGCAACACTCATCAACAACAGAATCTGCGGCATATTCTTTTTGAATGTCCCATACTTTCAGTCCTTGGACCTGCAGTACCATTCTTAGCTAACTACGAATCTTTTGTGAATTGAAAGTATCAATTTTGAAAATGCAAAATTACTTGTTCGAAGTACTGAAGTTGCGCTCTTTCCTTATGAACGAATAACAGAACTGAATTTTTCTCATATCATGCTGTACTAGTTGAAACACTCTCTCCCTATTTTTTGTCTTCTCAGTTTTTTTTTTCAGTCTCAAATACTGTGTGAACCAAACGATTGTTATAAGATTTTTGTCTTTGGAAACAATAAAGATATTATTATTATTATTATTAATGGCAGATTGTGCAGATTCGAAAATTTCCGACTCTACGCATGAGCATTTTCAACAGCATTTCCCAAACAGTACTGTACATGTTACTAATTTCGTTCATTGATTACTATCAGATTTCAAAGCATTTTTCATTACTTCAACCACACTTATCAAATCAAATTAAATTACATTAAATAGTTACCATCGAAACAACACACATAGACGTTATCTCATCTGATGCTCCAGAGCTAATTCAAGATTCATGATGAAAATGTTCGTATTCAAAGTGAACAATGAATACACGACGGTCACGTACGACGGTCATAATTCCATGTTTATTAATTTTGAAAAAACTTACCAGAGACCCTCAGCGTCGTAAATCTCGACTATAAAACTCTTCTTCAGGACCTTGCTATATAAGTGACTATTGGACGATATTTATCACACAAATAGCCATATGAGGAGATCACATCATAAAACGCCACAGTTACCTCACCTTTGAGAAACAAAAAGTAAAAGTACATCAGATTCCAGAAGTGCATGCTATGATATGATATGGTAGTCAAAACTTCGATAGTATGATAAGCGTGTCACTCTGGTGAATTGAGGTGGATGGTACGGTAATTCTGAATTATTGATATGTTGTCTGCGATGGTCGATAAGTATTTGAAATGCAAAATGCATAATTCTCTCTTCCCCCACGCCCATGCCATTAAAAAAATCTGAAAATCGGCATTCTCTTCAGCTTCTTGGTTATATCTTTGTTTTGGTGCCTTCAAGTTACAAAAGATTTTCTTAAATATTGTAGACAACAGAATTTTCCACAATTAATATCATGAACTTCATTTTTCTGATACACTTGTTAAAGAGTAATTCTGACGTGGCAAGTACTGTTTTGCTCTGATACCTACTGAGAGATGTTCATATTCAGAGTTTCTGGAATTACTTCCTCTACATTTTCAAAAATTTGTCAATGGACGAGTATTGTGTAATGAATATTAAACTGAAATCTTCCAAAATTATATCTCCTGCTGCCCTCAGTACTCTTCCAACTTCCTCGCCATCAAAGGATTTAATTTTACTATACTTGTTGTCAGTGGTTACTTTATAGCCTGTATTTGTACGTAGTTCGTTCTGGTATTTTGCCATGATTAGGAACTTTTGGCTTATTTTCTCATTTTACGAAAAAAAAAAAAAAAAAAAGAAATAGAACTGACATACGTGACAAGGGCAGCCATTTCAATACGGCAGTGGCTTGTCACTCCTAAACTGACTCCTCAAATATTCTATTCAAATGATTCATTGAAATACCTAGATGTATTTCTAAAATTAATTATTATCCGTAGAATGTCGATATAATATGTGAATTGATTTCACACATAAATCACTTGGCACATTTACCCCCCATTGAATGAAATATCTTCGATGCCTTTTGATGGCTCCCAACGTACCCGTGAAAAAAAAATAAATTAATCAATGTCATATTTGCCCTCCCATCAACTTGCAAATTTCCTTCATGAAAAATACTACATTAATAACCTTTTAATAACACCCGTTACGTAGACGATTACGACATAATAAATATCGGGATTTCGCATGGAAGTTTCTGTAAATAGAGTATTTGCTGTTGGCATATCTGAAGGTTATTAATGCATGGCAAATTGTATACCATTCCTAATGTGTGATGTGTAAAAAGTCGTGATATATAATCATTATCAAATCGAAATTGTTGGGTATGAAGTTCTTGTTCACTTGAGAGTCAGCTAAACCAATAGAGGTCATCTCGTTCAACAAAGCATGGTTCACCCATCGAAAGCTTCAGAATGGCGGATAACAAGCAACAACCCGAAGTAAATACCATATGGTAGCTCCAAATAATCCTAATTGACTAAAATGCAATATCTTGGGATTTGGGATGTTGTGCCCTCCTGAGACTAGCGGCGATATCCTGTCGGGTTTCTTCGGCTATCAATTCAGGAAGGTGAGTGGGAGCACATTCGATTTGAGTGATGATTGTTGTGGGAGTGATAGAGAAACCGAAACCTATGAATAAAATGTTGTGAGTACTTTTTTTCTTGAAGGGTGTTGGAGAGATTGTGAACAAAGACTGGGGGATTAGATGTGGAAAGAGTTGGGGTATTGGTCTTCAGAAGAAATTGTAGTTTTTTTTGAGGTCCTCTGTTTTTTTTTGTGCTGATATGGTCCGCTGGAATTTCTGGAGCTATCGTCGATAAGAGAGTGTGTGTTCGGTGAGTCTTGGCCTACACCTGCCGATATTAAGGAGATGTTCCCTGGTGACCTGTCCTCCTTCCTGGATAAGGCAGGATGGACAATGTCCTAGGAGGGCGACGCCTTGGGAGGATGTACAATGGGCCATATTGTGGCCTAAGTGCTGTGGGTCTACACTCACCCTCCCTACTCTACAGATACAGATGGTCCGCTTTCCCTCGAGTCATTCTAAGGAGTGTGTCATAGAATTTATTGAATAAATCCAATCTTCCGAAGCTTTGATCTTTCACATTTGTATTGCTATGATCCAACTGCAGCAAAAAAGAATCTATCTCCACTGAGATGCTTGATATCTGATCACTTGTTCCTGCATGAGACCGACTGTGAGAGCAGGACCAATTCCTGGAAGAGTCTTTATATTCATTTGATCCTTTTGCAAGAATTTTAATAGAGTCAAACTCCATAATATGATCTTCCTTATACACATGTTCACTGGTGCACATCTTTCTAGATGCAATTTGCAGTTACTCGTATGAGAACAAATTCTGCCTTTGAGGAGTCTGTTGGTTTGACCAGTATACTCACTGCTACAACTAGGGCTTGGGACACGGTACAGTATATCTAACTGAAGTTGAAAGAATCGATTGTGGGACTGTTTCATTCGCAATTTGAATGTTGTCGAGTAGTTTGAAAACTCTTAAAATCTTATGAGTGATATATGATATATAGAAGGGATGTGAAAAAAGCATTGATGATTTGGATTGGAACTTCTCCACATCATCATCATGCATCAAAAGCAGTGTCACTGTCATTTATATTGATTAGTATAGGTTCCATTGTGGTGCTATACAGAATTTTATTGGAGTGAGTATATGGATTTTCTCGAAATATGTTGCACAGGATTCCCAAATTCCTGGCATGGTGGCACTATGAGAGATGCTTAACATTCGGTTTTTCATGTGATTGCATATGATTCTTTATTCCTGGTGGTATAACAAGTAATTCATGTGTATCTATCCGAACTCATGAGTGTACGATTGAATTTCATGTCCAAAAACGGAACACTGCAGCCTTCATTTTCTCCTATGTGCAGAAACAAATATGATTTGCTTGATAAAAGGAACATCCGTTTCATGTTCAAATTGAGTGAGAAAAACGGACTTCCATGCGATATACAAATATTGTCAGAGATTGTATGTGCTATTTATGTCATATTAGTTCTGATTTTATTCACACACAGAGAAAAACGTTCCAGGTTTACAAGTACACTTGAAAATAATTTAATAACTATAGATGTATTCTTACATTTTAATATAATAACATCAAGTAAAAAAAAGTTTCTGTCATTGGGTTTCTGCAGTAGCTGAATTGAGGTCCTATTAAAAATGAAGTGTTCACTAATATATTACTTGCTACTCAACAGTTTGTTCCTCAGTATTCAACAGTTTTGCCTGAACTAGCTTATTCGCCATCAAATATCTGCATTCAGTGGAAGGAACAATAGTATGCTACCGTTATTACTAATTTAATACCTGTAAGTAAAAAAGTATTTATTTGACTTTTCGGGTGTCTACGGAATGATTCGGAGAGTTGCATACGCGCCCGATCGGCCGATAATACAACAGTTCTTTTCACAGAGGTAAATGTAGCACACCGGTTATTAAACTGTTTAATAGTAGTTGTGTGTTGATGTATTACTACGAAGAAAATAGTTTTTCCCATTATTAAATGATTTAATAATAGTTGCTAGACTCAGCCTGTCAATATTTTATTAGCCATTAGTAAACTAGTGAACTGGGTGTCTGCTATAGGTAGACAGGTTCAGAAAAAAGATTTCATTCACTGTTATTCGACTGTTTATTTGTCCCATATAGTATACAAGTGTTTAATTGGAGTTATTCAAATCTTAATAATCATTATCGATTTCTTTTCTCGGTGCATGAATTTGAAGGAGCCAACTCCTCAACTGTTTTTTTTAGATCTTTTCAAAGTTGATTGTTGATGACAGAGTGATTAACAATGTATCAAAATGACATTTTTCTTCAAACGTCAAAATTGTGACGTTCTGTGACTCACACTACGTTTTACCACATAATAATTAAACTAATCTGCACAGTGAGAGCGTACTAGAATGTTCTTCTGCTTTTGCTTCAGTGAGTCAGATGAAGTGAATATATGGACCAGAACAACATACAAGTTACTATTTTAATATAACTCTCCTGAATTCACTGTCAGATTGTGCAGATTTGAAAATTTCCGACTCGACGCATAAGAATTTTCAATTGGTTGGTTATGGTAGATGTTCGTGAGCGGTTATACAACCTGAACATGCTATACTGAACCAGGGAAGGACACAGGATATTATTGACAAACATTGGGTTACCAGTTTGGTTTTTTGGAGCCAGTCATATGAAAGTAATAGGAAATCCTCTTGCTAATTTTGTTCCAGTGAAAATTCACCTCAATGCCCCAACAAGATGGAGGAATCGAAATATTAACATTTCGTAACCCCTCCTATATAAGAACGCTGAGTAAAACTTTGGTTCCGAGAAGTAAGGCGTTTTGACATCTTGACAATTTTGGTTTTGTTTTTTTCACACTACTTATGACAGAAGTTCAAAAAACTTTTCCGGATCTGATGACTCCTGTTTGAATAATATCATTGTTGTCATCCTCATCGACTTGTCTACAGAGGAGAATCAATTGTTTTTCGCTTACTATTTCTACGACCTGTATGAGACAATGAAAAAATCATAACCTTTCATGTTCCTAGCTAATTGATTTTAAAATGAGTATATTTCTTACTTGTTCCCCCTTTTTTTTGGTGAATACATTATAAAGATATCATTACCTCGAACGTAGAATAAATGAAAGCTTCATTGTTCAGCCTGCTTGCTTTCCGATGAATAATGATGTGAGAAATTGACAGGTTCGGTGAATTTGTAACCCCCGAATGCCTCACAATATGGAAGAGTGTATAACAACTCAGCGTAATAGCCAGTCATCAATTTCAAGTGGATTTTCTAGAGAAAATGTGTCATTTCATTATCGTCTTCCGAGATCTCAGCCTCCCCGTACTGAGACCTATGAGACACATTGTTCATATGGCACACCTTTACGTGTCTTAGATAGCGAGACATCCGATGAAGGTTTACTTCTGGCAGACCAATGCTTGGCACTCGCGAAACAAATGTTCTGCAGATTATTGCCACGACCATTTTCACTATCTGTTTTCAAGGTAACTCCATTTTTCTGTGTTTATCAATATATTTCCGTTGTGGAAATTGTAGATCATTTTTTTCTGATATAACTTTTCAAATTCACATTTTTTGTGGAACATCCAGGCGAGTTATGGAAAAAACATATTATTCTGTCCGCGAGTACTGCCAGACTTTCTTTTCCGTTGAATAAGTCATCAGAATGAGATGATATGTGAGTGGTGTTTCGAATAGGACTGTATGATCAGTAGTGCCCTGCATTGGCATGGCCGAATATGTACCGTTGTGAATCGAAAGTGAAGCTATAGCGATTCACTCAGCATTGATAAAAGCCCACTATAGGACAAATTTTAGTTCTGTGCCACTTACTTCTAGAGACATTTCCGGTTGTGGAACTGATTCACACTCAGTAGTGTATTTCTGTCCTCCATTAATTTTCTGATGAATGGAAGATGGAGATGCTTGATATATGCACCAGTTCTACAAATGATAGAAGAAATCTAAGTGGGTTAAGTGGAAGAATATTTTTGGTTATGTCTAGTACACGACCAAAAATAAACTTCGCCCTTTATGGTCAATCAAATTTATGTTACCAAGACTGTATGCATGTAAACCTTTAATTGACTATAATAAAGACGATTATTATTATTATTATTATTATTCATTTGTTATTAATTACCTGAATATGCATATATTTTGCTAGTACCTCTGATTTTTCTCATTATCAGTTGGAGAACTTTGGTTGTATTATTGTGCGAATATTTGATTCCTTGTGAAAATGGTTAAATGAAAAAATGGGAAAAGACGTGTTGGATATCGTTGTTTCTATAGAAACTGAAAAAGTGCACAGTCTGATGGAACAGAGCCTGTGAAATTCCATAGGTTTTTTTAGGAAGGTGGAAGTAAGTATGAATCATTCATTATTTATTTATTCATCATGGTGGTACGGGCATCTTAGTGGTACCTACAGATAGTGCCAGTGCTGCTTTGTCTTTAAACTTAGAGAATGTAAAATAACAGTGAAACACTTGATTGTTAGATTTTGCCTGCTGATGATTCATCAGTTCATCATTCACCTTGATAAATTTGTATTCTGAATGAGAAACATACTTTATAGACCGAGAGTTAGTGGACCATCCTAGTAACGGCTTGTCTGCAAGTCTAGAAATTCTTATAGCGATGAGTCTTATGCTAAACACGGCCACCATCACCTGGCACGTCTTGGCCCTGCACGTCATCTATCCCTATAGTTTTGAAGATGTATAAAAAATTTAACTCTTCGCTCTAAGCTTGAAATATTCATTAGATTCTGTTCATTCATTGTGGAGTTGAAAAAAAAGTTCTAGAATTGTCTTCACATTGAAATTTGGAAATAGGAATTTGAAAAAACGAAACTAGTAAATCGAAGAACAAAAAATTACCATTTTCGGTAATTTATTTACATTGTTAATGCCTGAGTAAATCTCTTGTACATATTTGAAGCCGCTACGAATAAAACATCCTCTTAAAAGCTCTTTATTTCCTGTCATCGAATATTCCTTTCCAAACAAACATGGACTGAAAAGTGGAATAGCTTTTGTAGGTACTTGAGAATTTCAGATTATTTACATTTATTTCAAGCTATCGTAGACAAAATATTAAATTTATGATGTGAAAGAACATACTGATTTGATACTTGGTATCCCTTTCATTCAAATTTACCGCCATAAAATGACATTACACACCCCGAGCACAGAATGAAGGTTACAGAAATTTGACCCTCGAGAACAAAGGATTGACATTCAAGTGTCTCTACTGTATGGCTATGGTATACTGGGCTATAACTTGAAGAGAATTCAAATAACCCTGTAGATTCAATTTCAGTTCGACCCTTGCCAAAGTTTGACATGACTATTCGAATATAGATGAAAAAGAACTGATTACGGTAAGTAGAGAGAGGTTCAAACATTTCGAATTCATTTTCTTGAATTTTTCCTTTCGATATCTAAAACACCTCTATAAATTCAAGATGAAAAAAAGAGCTCGTGCAAAGTGTGCTTTCTGTACCGCTGTGAAATTAAATTCATTAATAATTTCTTTCAAGACGAGAAATGTTGTTACGTTGTGAATGGCGATGCATTATTCTGCGAGGTTTCCGGCAATTTCTCTATAGAAATAGATATTCATTGAGAGAATAACGAAGCCCAGTCTCACATAATCAATCAATTATAATAGGCATTCATTACGTACCTGTGGTTGAATAATATTCAAGACAAATTGTTTATTTGTGAATGAATGCTTTTATTTTCCCGAAAGAGGCGTGATTTTGAATTTGTTGTATTGTGAAAAACACTCAACAGAGTTAAATTACCTATACACCAAATCGGAGTCACTCCCACTCAGGCATGTTTCGCTAATCAAATTAGCAGTGATACTATGAATTTGCGAGAAGGTACGGATTCAGAGGGGAGTAAGGTAAGAAGGACTCACCCGATGATGATAATATTATTCGCTCTCATTGATCAAATAATGGTGAGTATCAATAACGATCTTTTTTTCTAACTGAAAAAGAAGTTTCATACCACTGCTACAAATCCCTACCTGATTAGAGAACTCTCATTAGAAGAATCATTAACGTCAAAGAATATCTGACAGATCGTTTACTCATAATATCACAATTATTATACATCGACTAATCTTCAAATCAGTCAGAAAATGAATACAATAATGAATAAGACCGGTCCAACATTGAAAGCGTAATTTTCGGTCTGAGCGGCAGTGTTGCCATGCCAATTAAGTCGTTTTACGCAAAGCTGATGTAAAAAAGCATCATTATATGATGAAAAAGCGAAACCAATTAATTTTAATTTGCTAGCTTGGAACCTAGAACGGTCCGTGTTGACACAAGGGACATGAATTATCAGGAGAGTTTACTTCTTAAGTGTGTCACCCATAGTTATGTCATGGGTCATGAACAAAAAGGCACCCTGATCTTCAAAAGTAGTGGCAATATCTAAAATGTGCAGGGTATTTGCTAAAATTTGAAGGCGCTAAAAATGCGCAACTTTTGAATGTTCATGGATTTCGCGCTTTTCTCGCCTTATTGGCTACACTGCTGAACGGGTCTGGTCAGGTCTGAAGAAAACAAAGACATGACGCAACCTCCCCTCCTGCAGTGCAGTCAGTGCTCTTTCCAAGGATGGGAGTCGGGAGTCGATTCGATTTGTGAAATAGAATCAGGTTTGTTTTTTCTTTCAGTAGCTTGAAAGCTGAGGTGGTACGTGGTCATTTATTGAACTTGGTTGTTTTGCTCAATTTTTTTGCTCAATTGTGCCAAATTTCCAATATGAAAATCAGCGAATGGACCGAATTAGGATAAATTCGAATACATTTTCAACGTTTGGCCTATTGGCTTGAAAGTGGCATGAAGCTTGCCAGGGCTTTGACATTATCATTCGTTCATAGTTCCAAAAAAAAACTTAAGTAGCTGAGGGTTCAACATGAAAGTGATACAAATTAGTTGAGGATACTTATTTATTATCAAATAATTTTCGAAAGCACTCATTATATTTATCGGTTTGCGTAGAACTCCATCTCATCCTGCCATGGAACATTTCCAGGGCCATTTAAGAAGTCTTTTCAGTAGTTTCTCAGCTTCTTTGCAGCCGTAGAAGATCTGTTGTATCGTCGTCCATAAACCATACTGGTCTCTGATGTCGCTGTTCCTAATACTGCCACTGCCAATGAGCATAATGAATACAAACAACTCCACGAAAGGATCGACCGGCAGATGTAGATAACGCCAGACCTTCTTCAATATCTTCAATTGAATCATTTTCCAGAACATTAATATAATCCATTATAACAGAATAAACCTAACCTCACAAACGTTATGAGCCACTAACGTATATTTGAAGGAGAAAATATGGCGAGTTAGGTGAGGGTTTATTAATAGGTATTTAATAATCTCTCTAACTATGATGCAATTGCTGCAGTGCGGTAACTGACCTTTAATGGTCCATTAGCTTAATGCTCCAATGGAAAAAAAGTCGGTGCAATCGGCTGTGTTTTGTGTATTTTGTTAGCGATTCCAAGTCAGTACAGTAGTTGTATTTGTAAAGTGATGTTAATAAAAATGGTTTGGTGTTGTCTTGTTCGAAGTATGAACTTATTAAACGAACACAAGAAATATCGAACCACTATGATGAAGTCAAGAGCATCTTTCCGTATCAGATGGAATAGAATATAATTCATAACATCCATATAGTACATTAATACTGGACACCAAGTACCCGACGCTCAGGAACATGGGAGCCTCTTATACAAAAAATGACCGTGATTTATCCTCTGAACATGATGAACATTCTGAAGAAGTAACAGCGGAAGGAAATGTTCGCCAACCTCAAAGTACCTCTAGCATCACTACTCATCCAGATGGTAGCAAGCAATCCGCAGCGCTCAGGTTCGTGAAGGAAGTGAGCGTTATCAATTAAAAACGAGGCTCTGGACCTGAAAAGGCGAGAAGCTTAGTTGATGGAAGCACAATTTGCGAATCCACAACGGAATACATCATTGGAAGATGATGATCTATCTTTCTCAAACATTTTCTTGCCTTCGTTGGAAAAGCTCTCGGACATTCCTAGAATGAAAGTAAGGTCCTCGCTGCGCCATTGCTGATATTAAACGATTACAGGGAATCAATAGGACATGCCCATCAACAACTGTGGCTACACAGCTTCCATGATGTCCCTCAGGATCACGATATTACTCCAATCCGTATGGATGATAAATCCATTTTATCCTGTCATCATATCATCACTAAAATTCCGGGCAAGCAGATCCCCACCATTTTAAGCGTGTCTAATATTGAAAGCCAGACTTCTCCGAACAACCAAGTGGAATCATTTATTGAAATAGCAGTTTCACATGGTAATTTTATAATGAACCTTGTAAAATCTTACTCTTTGAAAGTGATTATTTTGTGGTGGATAAATTCTTCCGTCCTAGTTTTTTGGGTTCTTAACCTACCACAATCTGAAAAAATGAAAATTATTATTGGAATCTATACCAGTGTAGAAGGGCAGATCTTCAATCGAGCACAAAAAGTTGCTGCGTTATTTGAAAAAGTTCTTTCAGAGTGGAACATGTTCTATTATTCAGAAACTTCTCGTCAAACTCGAATTTGACTATCAAATAAAAAATAAGAACTAATGATTATAATTATCAAATACTCATCGTTGTTAGGTTTCTGAATCCAATCTGCTTCCGTTTCCAGAACTTCTTCATAAATATTGCTTCTTAGAAGGGCTGAGGACACAAAAAAACTAAGGAGAAGAAATTGTAGAATCATTAATGAATACCTGTTTATAAATATCAAATAAGTTCTATAGAACTAGCCAGCTTTGCCCGCTAAGGCATCTCTATATGAAATAAAACGAAACATTATGTATTTTTATAATACACATTTTCAATAAGGAATGAAAAGTATTAGTCATATTGAAAACAATTTTTAACTGATTTCATCTTCTGATTCGGTTCTTCTCTGATAACGAGAATAAGACATGTTTTGCTTCGGAAAACAATACGCCATTGAAAAGTTTATGACTATTTTGCTAATGTTTTTATTGCAATATATATTTTCCAAGTTTTACATTGAAGTGACTTACCTCCATGAAATAATCAGCCATCGAAATCGAGAAGCGATATTTCTGCCTAAAAAAATGTGGCGACGTTCAGAAACTTTCAACTACCTGGAAACCCCTAATTTTCAGTCCCCATAAAGACGTCTGGTGATGGTAATCACCCGAAGCCCCTCAACACACCTCAACGCAAACTCCCCCCCATCATCCAGCATGAACTAATTCCGTTTTGAATTCTCTCACCTACAGATCTATCAACCTCACGGACTTGCATAAAAAAACACAGGAGCTGGCCCTACTTAAATCAGCCCTTCTTGAAAATAGATTACCAGACCATCAAATTGACATATGCATCTGTCGTCAACAAACCTCTCCATCCAGTCCCAGAGATCCGAAAGAAAATAATGTTTTCCACAAAGCTCTCCTTCCCTACATAAAAGGTGCTACTGAAAAAATTGGCCGAATTCTGATAAAAACAGGACATCAAAACGATATTTACCGCCAACAATCAAGTTTCTACATTCCTCCGTTTCCCCAAAGACAAAATTGCCAATCACTGATTGCCATAGAATATATGTAGGCCAGACTGGAAGACGTGTGAGAAGCAGAGTACACGAACATCAACTTGCTGTCCGAAAGTCAGACCCATCCTCAGCCCTTTGAAGTAGGCAGATTGAGACCTTAGAGAGAACTCGTGATTGAGACCTGGGGAGTAGGCAGATTGAGACCCCGGCCTTAAGTCAAAAACCTTTCCCCCCTGTGATAACACCTGAGGAGTAGGAAGATTGAAACCTCAGCGAGAAGTCAGATCAGATTTCTTGGAAAGGGCTCCTAAATCGGAGGCGGAAATTCGAACCTAAAACTACAGACGCAGTTCAACCCGAACTCAACAACTACATGCAACTTACCGCGGAAACCTATCCGAACATAATAAACGGTGGATGGCACATTACATTTTTCTGGTGAACCAGACAACGAATCGACGTTCAGAGACTTTCAACGGAAATTTAATGAAGAGCATATTCGGACCTTCTCCATCCAATTTTCGACAATGCGGTTTTGCCACTTCTATTAGAAAGTGGTAGCAACTTTGAATTTTCAAATGGAACACCCGGTATATAAAATCATTTTTGGAATCTACAACAATAATGCCACAACTTTTCTTGATATTCCTATACCTATCTGGTACCGTATTTCGAAATATGAAATAATTTGAATTTTTTTCCTCGGAAATCATGACCTCAAAAAATGCTGATTACTTTCGAGATGAGAAATACTATTGCATGGAAATTTGGTTTGGAGTTAGATTCTATACTTCAGCCTAATCTCCGTCAATTCAATACAGGATGGCAAAAAACAGTTTTTTCGTTTGCTTCAAAAAGTGACTGAAAGTTCATTATTTCAAATTAGGCACCTTGTATATTATGGAAAATTCAGGAACCTGTTAAAATTTGCTTTCTTTCTACGTATATTAAGCGTGTACCTAACTAGTCAAGTTTCGGAAGTATGAGCTTTGATTTCTGAAAATGTCGATTACATGATCGACAGTTCAAACTGTCGATTAGCCCTAATCGACACTTCAAACTGTTTATTATGGTGATTTGATTTAGACAATTTTCACAACTCTGTAGAAACTCAATGAGTATGGGCATGCCTGATTTCAGCTTCCATGAGGGGTTCAAAAACCGTATTAATATACATGGTGTATAATTTTAATGTTGATCATTCACATCGTTACTCTAATTGTCATCACTCTGTATTATAAATCTCGATAATATGGCAAATCTAATTTGAAAATCGATCTTTCGGAGAATTCTTCATGAGGATGATGAGTTTGACATTGAATATATTTATTCCCACTTGAATAGCATCACAATTCTGAGTAAACAAGAAGAAAACCAATATATACTTCAATTCATGTTTGACAATCGTTCTTTAATTCAAAATGGCAATTACTGGAAAGCTATTTCGAGCTGTGGCTCCAATGTGATTTGACAGGTTCACATTTTCAAAAAAAAGGCCTGATGACATCAGATAAATTCGATGTGAATCGTACCTCAGAGGAAATCGACACAAGTGAAACGACCTAGCGATGTGAAAGTGAATGATATGATGTCATATTTTTTTGGCGATGGTATCCCACAAATAAGCCAGGCTCTTTCTGTATTTTGACAATAATGAGTCTGATACAAATCAAAGTAGAATATTGATAAAAAGCAATAAAATCAAAAATAGATGTAGATTTTTCGAATTATTTGATCTTTGACAATAAGCGATTCAAATCGAAACACTGTCTTCTGGAACGTGGCTCTCATAGGTAGCACTACTCCGTTTGAAGACGAACAGTCAACTTTCATTATGGAATTATTTAGAAAGGGACTCTTTAAGATAAGTGGGGGTTCATTGATGTGTGTTCAATAATCTCTCAAACTATGGTGCGATCGCTGCATGACCTTTACTGGCCCATTAGCTCAATACTCTATAAAAAAATGTCGGTGCAATCGGCTGTGAGAGTCATCTTCACAAATACTCGATCATGAAATGCCTGAATCCTTCTTCGAACTGAATCTCTCTGAGTCAGTGAATTTACAGGGAAACTACTTTCAATCCTTCCCAATACCCTGTCATCAGCTGATGATGACAAACCCATATCAAAATTTTTCCTTTGATTCAATAATTCGGATGCAAAAGATACTATACAACAATTCTTCCATCCCCTCGACTCACCAATTCCAATTTTCCCAAATTTCAGCTGAGACCTGTCGTTGCCTCTTGCGATAACTTTCAGTCACTCTGACAAAGCAGTAGATCTCTCGAATTCTCGTGCCACAGGTAACTCATGCATATTCCAGTTTTTCCCCCAAAGAAACCATTCCCTGTCTGATCCGTCGCTATGAAAAAGTAAATAGGAGGAGCGTAATGAATGATTACGTTCCTGAACGGAATCGTGAGGTCTCCTTCGCTTTCCAATTTAAAAAGGTTGACTACAGGGGATGCTCCGGAAAGATGAAGGATATGCAAATGGAGATGTGAATCAGTAAGAGGTGAATAATGTGCGTGTAGATTATAAAATGGGGATGTTTAACTCCATCTGGATAGCGCTTCATCCGTTTTCATTTCTGTTCATTTCTCAGTTATTGAAGAAGTTCCTATTTTTTTGTCAATAGTTATCTGAATATGCTTGTGAAAGAATCATTTCAGATGAAAAAATTATGGGGCGTTTGACATGACTCGACCTATTCAACGAGGGTCTTATTCGCTTAGTACTAACTAATACCTTCATTCAAATATTGGCACTATGTACCAAAGAACGACAGTAAAACCTGTAATAAGATTTTTTCGTGTACTAAGTAACATGAACAGTAGGAACTGATTGGTGTGAACTAATGTGAAATATCTAAAAGCAGTAAATATTCAACAGATTTTTACCGTAACACTCTATAACAATGTAGTGCACTAGAAACAGACTAGACTAGAAACGGACACCACGATTGTGGTGTCCGACGCTGACCCACACAAACTGAAACGAAAGATAGATGAAGTGCTCCGTAATTTCTCTGATTATTGCACAAAAAACATGCTGATGATTAATCATAGTAAAACTGATATAGTTGAATTTCACACAAAAACCAGAACACCACTGAACTTCACTCTTGAATTTAATGGAAAATATTTAACAACGACAACATCATCCCAGTTCTTGGGAATAACTATCGATTGCAATCTCACTTGGGACGAGCAAATAAACGTAGTTTGCAAAAAGATCAATAAAAGCTATTATGTCTTAATGAACTTGAGAAATATGCTCAGTTTCGACTCACTTATTCAAGTATACTATGCACTCGTATATTCGGCAATAGCATATAACATCATCGTGTGGGGCCCAGCGTCGGACATCACTAGAGTGTTTGTCGCCCAAAAACGCACCTTAAGACTTATTTTCGATCTGAACTGTGATACATCATGTAGAGACTATTTCAAAAAATATCGAATTCTTACCGTTGTGTCAATTTACCTATTCAAACTTCTCAGTTACATATTCGTGAACAGACATAAATTTCCTCTAAATAGAGACACCCATTCATACGATACCAGATGGAAAAATAATTTCAGGATGAAAAGACATTCACACTCCTTTCATAAAAAGGCGCCTACTAACGCAGGATGTCGATATTTCAATAGTCTCCCTGATTATATAAAAAATGCAAGATCTATCACAGCTTTCAAATCCAAATTGAAAGAGATCCTTCTCAAAGAATGTTTCTACTCGCTGGATGAGTTCGAATCCTACCTAAGCAGATTGTAGTGCTACTGAACACGGGCAATATTCTGTTCCCATTGTTTTTTATTAATTTTTTTAATCGTCATTGACAATATAATTTTTGTGATACTCACTTTTCACCTTGGTTTGTTCGTGACACGATGTGTATAACCGCTTATTACATGTCTGTTCTCAGAACCTAGATATTAGTCTTTTATGTGTGAGTACATGAAAACATTATTTTTAATTGATTAATTTTATCTCCTACATATGTGCCGATTATTCTTCTCCTTGAGAAAAATATGTGATTATACTTTAAATAATGTGATGTCCATAAATGTTTATAAGCTTCAAGACATGTAATTGTATCGGACCTGTCCTATCTGTTGTGAAACGGTTGAAAGGATGAATAAAATATTCTATTCTATTCTATTCTAAAACTATGATTTGAAATGCGACAGCCCGCGAAGGAACTTGGGGACTCATTTGAGAGGACGTGGAGCCATATCCTCGAAGGAAAAATAACAAAACACTTTTTTTTTTTGAATATTTCCGAGATTTTCAGGCTGAAGTTCTGGACTAATTCTGACGACTTAGATATCTTCAAATTCTCCTGATTTGTGTTATTTGGTATAAAAAACCTTTCACTACAATCAACTTCTAATTCTTCCAGAATTATTAAACTATTTTGGTTGCTTGTGTTCGTGTTCCTAGATAATTTTTCCGAAAACTGTTAGAGAATTACTTTCCTTATACAAGGAATTGGGCGGTATGGATTTTCTTTTGATTGGTGCCTCATCTAAAGGTGATTTCGCGATGGAAGGCCATTTTGCTTTTCGTTAGCTTCTTTTTTGTTCGAAGTATGATTCTCTCGAAAAAAAATTATTTTCAATTATGAGAAGTGACTGACTTCCTATTGGAGTTGAAAATTATCATGTACTGACAAGAGGCTAATTAGCCCGAAACCGGTCTACGAGTGTGTCCGCTTCAGTAATTGAGAATTATTTCCGGCAGTTGTATCTCCAGAAGTCATTGACAATTGTCAGGTATAATTGATCGCCCTTCGTGGTATGACCCAGGGGTGTCGTTGTTTTCTGACAGGTGCCAGTCCATTAAACTCCTGTGTAGGTGATTGTGCTGAACGAATTCTTCCTTGATGATTCAACCTGTTTACTATGGATGAAAAAGTAGTCAATATTGGAGATAGAGTATCAGAAATGAATGGTTGTCTTAATACATCTGTTTTTATTTCTACTGGATGAGGTTGATTTTGAATGAAATGGGAAATTATTGTGGGAGGTGGTTCTAAGTTGAATTTTTTGAACAAAATACTAATTTTCTACTGCTTTCTGTGAAACATAATTTTTTTTGTATAATACGCGTATCTGCTGATGCATTTTATACTCACACAAGTTATTTCATAACTGATTCTTGAACAAATTCCATGAAGACTTACTTAATGTCAGGAACATTCAATGTGAAACTTTACTCATCTTTCGAGCAACTTTCATAAGTACTCGAGGCACTTTTGGCAAGCTAGATTCTTCAGTATGCCAAAGAAATATGTTCTCTTAAAAAAAATGTGATACACGATCTCTCGACTGCCAGGCGATCATTCGACCGCCGCGCGAACTCCCCATCCATTCAAAAATAAATGTGGTTGTTGAAGAATAACGTCGTAGAAAGTGATTTTATATATTTTAATAATTTACTCTGTATATGTGTTACTATGTTGTCTCAGACAGTTGAAAAAAGTTTTGTTGTCAGAAAAATTTGTCAAATAAAAAAGTAAAAAAGTCTTGCGAATATTTAATTATTTTCGCATTAAATAGAAATTTTACATGGTCCTTCGAGTCAAATAGAGTCAAGAGTGGATTTTTTCTACAAAGTCTGTATAAATTGAGCAGAATATGTCGGATCCAATAAGGAAGTCCCAGAGAGTCAATGCTGGTATCAACCGTACACGCGGCGATGATTACATGTGGTTATACCAACTGAAATCTAAAGAAGCAGATCCAGCAGCAGAATCGAAAATTGATGAAACTAATATGTTCCAGTCGGAGTCGGTCAGATGCCTCGACGGAGTTGAAGGAAAACCTGAAAATAGGGATGACGCACGTTCTAGGAAAACGAAATGCACATCAGAAGTATCGGGTCTTTGCAAGAGCTCCAGAAAGGGATCAAAAGTGTCCAAAACTTCTACAAAGAAGACTGAAATAGAAAGAAAACGTTTGGCGTTCGAGACAGAAAAGGCTAGGGCAGATCTGTTGATGAGGAAACAGGAGTTTGACAATGAAATGGGGATTCTGAAACATTCTGAGTGAATCAAAAAATATGCACGTCAAGAAGTGGATTGAGAATTGTGAGTATCCTTCAAATGCCGTGAACAATAGTTCTGAGGGTCGGGGAGACATAGATAAACTTTGTAATGTTATTGCAGATGCTATTAAAAGTGTATCCATATCTTCAGATAAAGAAATGTCCCGAGAATTCATTAATAGACAGGCAACAGATCACGATTTTCTAATCTTTGATGGCAAATCAGAAGATTGGCCGGTGTTTAAAAGCCAATATGAGAGAAAAATAAACATGTGTCGATACTCCAATGATGAAATAATGCTAAAATTACAGCGGTGCTTGAAGGAAGAAGCATTAGAAGCAGTGAGAAGTTTATTGTTATACCCAGGTAATGTTGAATTTGTTTTACAAACTTAAGAAATGAGATTTGGCCGTCCTGAATACATCATCACAAGTTTAATAACAAAAATTCAAAATTTTACTAGTATAAGGGATGGCGACATTACTGATTTAATAAAATTTTCATGCAATGTAAACAACTTGGTAGCAACCTTGGAGCAGACTGATGCGAATAATCATGTTGAGAACCCAGCATTGCTAGAACAGCTAGTTTCTAAGCTTCCCAGTGGACTGAAATTGCAGTGGGGACAGGTATTATTCGCGAAGACAGGTAAAGCTAATTTGAAAGATTTTGGACAATGGGCTCATGAAATATCATCCGCTGCATGTTACGTAAGTTCTCCTACCAATTCTTATTCTGACCACGGACGAAAATTCACAACCAATCCATCTAATGCAATGAAATTTAATGCTCATCATCGTCCAGGTAATTTGGTAATGCACACTACTGAAAATTCTGATAAATGTTTTTATTGCGACGAGGGTAATCATACGATTCTCAATTGTCCTACAATGAAAGAAGATACGGTAGATGATCGTTGGTCGAGAATATTGAAATTGAAAGTATGTTTCAGATGTTTAAAAACCGGTCATTCGAAAAGATTTTGCAAGTCCCGAAAATTTTGCGGAATTGATCATTGTAAAAGACCTCATCACCATCTGTTACATAAAAGTGATCCAAAACCTGAAATTGTTGAAAATAATGAGAATAATCCTACTGAAACGAGAATTCAAAGAGTTTGCCTTGCCGATGATAATGATGCAAATATTTTATTGAGAATTGTTCCAGTGAAAATTTTTGGCCATGATAAGACTTTGATTACTTATGCTTTATTCGATGAGGGTTCAACTATTTCACTTATTGAATCTGACATAGCGGAACAATTGCAATTATCCGGAAAAAATGAATCTTTCTGTATGCAATGGGCAAATAACATTGTTCTCCATAATGATGATTCAAAATTGGTCGAATTGAATATTTCTGGCGTACATGATAATGCCAAAGTTTTCAAAATGCCGAAAGTAAGAACTGTTAAGAATTTGTCGTTGCCTTGTCAAACTGTACTAATGAAAGATTATTGCCATCATCATTATTTGCGCGATCTACCTATAAATGACATGTTTGAAGCCAAACCCACTATTCTTATTGGTCAAGACAATATTAATCTTACCGTTGCTAGGAAAGTTCGTCAAGGCCCCGATTATAAAGGCCCTATAGCTACAAAAACGAATCTTGGATGGGTTTTGCACGGTAATGTTGATACTGGCTCAACAAAACAAGTCACTTTCAATTTCCATATTTGCAACTGTGAAAAGGATGAAGAACTGAATTCATTGATGGAAGAATCTTTTTCTACAGAATCATTTGGCGTTTTGGTAAATAACGTTAGCATTAATGCATCGGAAAAAAGAGCATTACAAATTTTAGAAAACACTACATTATATTTGAAAAATGAAAAGCGTTTTGAAACCGGTCTCTTATGGAAATTTGATCATGTTACTTTTCCTGAAAGTAAAACGAATGCCTTCAATCGTTTATTGTGTATAGAAAGGAAGATGTAAAAAGACAAATTATATTTTGAACAATATTGTAACAAAATGAATGATTATCTGTCAGTCAGTTTGAATGATACTCTTATTCAGGGTCCAGATTTTTTGAATTTGTTACCTGGCGTTTTGATTCGTTTCCGTCGTTTTGAGTTTGGCTTCTGTGGAGATATCGCTGAAATGTTCCATCAAGTGAAGATAAGGAAGGAGGATAGGTGTTCGCAGCGGTTTCTTTGGCGAGACGGTATCCAGAGTAGAGCAGTAGATATATATGAAATGCAGGTAATGATTTTTGGGGCTACTTGTTCACCGTGCTCTGCTCAGTTCGTTAGGAATCTCAATGCCAGAAAATCTGAAAGATTCCCTCACTTGGTTAGGGACGTTGAACGGAATTTTTACATGGATGATTATCTTGATTCTTGCGTGAGTGAAGAGACTGCTAGGGAGAAAATCAGTGAAATCATTGAATTGCACAAGGGAGGTGGATTTAATATTGTGAACTGGGTTTCGAATTCTCCATTCCTCATGGCGAAATATGGGAAGGAAACATTTCAGAAAGATCTCAATAGTGGTAATACTGACAGAATTCTAGGAATATGGTGGGACACATCAATCGACAAATTCACATTCAAACTGAAATTTCATAAAGTACCGGAAAACATTATTACAGGGGAACATAAACCGACAAAAAGGCAGGTTTTGAAGTTGGTCATGTCAATTTTTGATCCTTTAGGTTTTTTGACGTGGCTAACAATCAGAGGCCGTATCATTCTTCAGAAAATTTGGAGGAGTGGAATCATGTGGGATGATATCATTCCAGAAAGTATTCACCAGTGTTGGGGAGAGTGGTTGGAAAGTGTGAGTGAAATTCCTAACCTTAGTATTCCACGATGTTATTCACTTTCACTTCCTCACACCAAATTTTTGGAAGTACACATAATCGTTGATGCTAGTGAAGAGGCGTTTTCTTCAGAGCTTATCTGAGAATGATATTGGAGGAGAAAGTAGAAGTAGCATTCATTTCAGCTAGAGCTAGGGTCAGTCCACTGAAACCCATATCAGTCCCTAGACTCGAGTTGCAGGCCGCTGTGATGGGAACAAGACTATTGAAAACAGTCATATCGGAAATTGACCTCACAATAACCAGATCCTATTTATGGTCTGATTCTAAAACGGTATTACACTGGATTAGGGAAGATGGTAGGAAGTTCAAACAATTTGTGGCTCATAGAGTGGGAGAAATCCAAGAAACCACTTCTCTGGATCAGTGGCGATATGTACCTTCGACACTGAATATTCAATTCAATTCAATTCAGTTTATTTCCTTCAAATGACAAATTACATAATTTGTATAGGAATTGTCAAGAAATACTTAAAACTAGTGGACAATGACAAACAAACAATACGCGATATAATTTAAAACATACCGAAGAGAAAAGAGACACAATACAATTTGTTCTCTATATTCACAGTGGGTTGTTTAAAAACTCGCCGAGTGTATAAAAACATTTCTCGAGTAGAAAAGACTTCAGACATCGTTTGAATGTTGTAAGATTAGTATTTGATTTTATTTCTTTTGGTAGGCGATTGAAGATTTTGGGACCCATGAAATTTGGAGCATTTTGACTGATTTTATACTTAGCCATATTAGTGTGGATAAAGTGTTTTTGACGGGTATTGATCTTATGGATATCATAGTTTAGTGCGAAGTCCTTCCTATTGATGAAAACGTATAAAGACAATTCATAAATGAATATGCTGATGAGAGTTAAAATATTGTGACTTTGAAAAAGTGATCTGCATGAGCTGCGATTTGGAATTCTGAATATACATCTCAAAATGGCTTTCTGTTTGACAAAAACGTTGTTGCTCATTGATGAGTTGCCCCACAAACAAACACCGTAGCGTAATCTGGCTTCGAGTTGGGCATAATATATGCTCATTAGTTGATTAGTATTCAAAACAGTGCTTAGATTCTTGAACATATAAATTATTGAACTCAACTTAGAAACTAAGTGTTCGCAGTGAGTGTTCCAGTTTAAATATTCGTCCATATACAGTCCTAGGAATTTTACCTTATCACAAGTGTTTATGACGCTATTGTTAACATTTAGTTGGAGTGCATCGACTCTATTCTGATAATTATGGAACCGAATCACCTGTGTTTTGCCAGCGTTGAAAAATAGATCCTGTGAATTGAAATAACTGGTGGCCAAACATAATATTTCTTCACATTTTCGGGTTAATGAGTGTGTTTCTCTACTTGATATCAGAAAACTGATGTCATCGGCGTAAGCGGTGAACAAAGGATATGATATTTCGTTATTTATGTTATTAATATATAAAAGGAATAGAACTGGCCCCAGGATAGATCCCTGAGGCACTCCCATCTGAACCAGTTTCATCTCAGATGTGTAGTGGGATAGTGTATTGTCATTATCAAATTTAAGGGAAACTCATTGATATCGATCATTAAGAAACGAAGAAACCCAAGTCAGTGCCTTGCCTCTCAGACCAAATCCCTCCAAATAATTTAGAAGTTTATCGTGATTGACACAGTCGAATGCCCTGCTCAAATCACATAAGATCGCAGCAGGGCACTCGCCTGCGTCAATAAAATCTATCAGATTATTGAATAATTGAAGTATTGCGGATTGTGTTGATTTTCCGACGCGAAAACCATGTTGCATAGGTATCAGAATATTATACCGTTCAATGAAATTCATCAGGCGTTCTAAAAATGCATACTCAAAAATTTTGGCGAAACTTTGAGGAACAGTTACTGGCCTGAAATTATCGATTGTGAAATTTTTTGATTTTTTTTGGATAGGTGTTACTTTGCCCAACTTCAGAGATGTTGGAAAGGTGCCATTTAAAAATGAGAGATTCACTAGGAAAGTAATTGGTTTGATAATTACGTGTAGAACTTTCTTTACTATGAAAACAGGTATCTCGTCAAACCCCGAGGATTTCTTGGCCTTCATTTTGCGTACTATTAAATTAAGCAATTCTATTTCACTGAATGGGTTCGAAAATAAAGTATGTTGATTAAAATCTGTGCTGTTATCTTTAGGAACATTCGAGTGGCAGTCATTTGAAATATTTCTTGTAAGTGCCTTGGGTGCTTCAATAAAGAAATCGTTGAATTCATTAACAACATGAGCGGGATCTCTGATAATTGTATCATTTTTTTCAATAACTAGATTTTCATGTGAATCCTCACCTCTATTTGTAAGTTCGGAAACTATATTCCACAAAGTTCGTGAATTGTTTTCAGATGTATTTATCTTTTTTTGGTAATATTTTCTTTTTGATTCGTTAATCAATTTTAAATGCTTCTTTTTCTCTTTGAGATATAATTCAGTTAGAGAAGGATTATTTTTCTTCAAGTAAAAAAGATGTTTCAATGAAGAACTCGAGTTGAGTATCGAGTCATCGATCCACATTTTTTCTTTGGTGGATAACCGTAATTTTCGTTTGGGAAAACAAATTTCAAAATAATGCACGAATATATCATAAAAGTATTCAAAGGCTTCATCACTATTGGGGTGTTCATAGATTCTACTCCAATCTTCTTTTTCCAAGATGTGTTTGAAATTTTCAAGGTTCTTATGACTGAAACATCTCCTCATTTCTGTTTTTGTTTTTGGTTTAGAATCCGAATTTTGAGTTTCTAATAAAATCGTACGGTGATCTGATATTTCATTATCTAAAACATAACATGTTTTGGCATAAGAACAGTTGGTAAAAATCTGATCTATAGAGGTGCAAGTCGTGTTTGTGATCCTTGTTGGCCAACCCACCAATGGACTCAAATTAAAACAAGACATAACAGTATATAAGGATTTGAAATGAGATGCTGATACTGCAACAAGATGTAGGAATTCCGCGCTTGAAGATGCTTGGTTTGCAGGTCCAGCGTTTTTGTATGAACAGGAAGAGGATTGGCCAATGAATGACATTCACAGAAACTTCACATTAGATGATGAAAGTGAAAGAAAATCAGTAATTGATTTTGTTGGAACATCGAAACAGTTATTCGAAGGATTTCCGGATGTGAGTCGATTCTCTAAATGGAGAAGATTTGTAAGAACCACTGCATGGTTATTGAGATTCAAAAATAAACTCATTGCCAAGGTAAGAAAGGAGCAAGAGAAGTTTTCCGAAGAGTTGACTGTTATTGAGATAGAAAAAGCTGAGATAAAATGCCTACAACGAAGCCAAGAAGAAAGTTTTCGGGAAGAAATCATGCAACTGAAGAATAAAACAAACGTTGATAGGAAAAGCAGAATATTTCGACTCTCACCATTTCTAGATGAGGATAATCTTTTGAAAATGCAAACAAGGATAAATTATGCTACATGTTTTTGAAGAAACCGTGAAAAAACCAATCATTTTAGATCCGAAAAATAGAATAACTGAATTGATTCTGAAATTTTATCATGAGAAATATCGACATCAGGGAGAAAATTCAATTTTGAATGAATTGAGAAGAAAATGCTGGGTGATAAAAGGAAGAACTGCTGTGAAAAATACATTCAAAAACTGTTTGTATTGCAAAAGGAGAAGAGCAGTGCCCGAATATCCGAAAATGGGAGAATTACCAGCCATAAGACTTATTCCAGGAGTGAAGCCGTTCTCTTACTCAGGTATCGATTATTTTGGGCCGTGTATGTAACCGTCGGACGGCATAGGGAAAAAAGGTGGGGAGTTTTGTTCACTTGCCTTTCAATAAGAGCAATTCACCTCGAAGTTGCTTATTCCCTTTCCACAGATAGTACCATAATGGCCATAAGAAGAATGATATCTCGGAGAGGACCTATTCAACATCTATATTCAGATAATGGGACGAATTTTTGAGGTGTCTACGAAGAACTACTGAAATTTTATAAGGAATGGAACGAAGCAGAGATCACCGCAAAAATGACCGAAATGGAAATACAGTGGCATTTCATTCCACCGGGAAGTCCCCACATGGGTGGATGTTGGGAGCGGCTGATCAGATCCGTAAAGAAAATTCTTCAAGTCACCCTGATACAAAAAGCACCAAAAGATGAGGTTTGGTACACGCTATTCTTGGAAGCCGAGTACGTGGTGAACAGCCGTTCAATTACAAGTGTTTCAGTTGATGCAGATGACCCTAATTGTCTAACTCCGAATGACCTTCTCATCAGTTCATCTGTCGAATGCCGAAGTCCGTTTCCTAGCACTTTTCAAAATGAAGATTTACGGAAACAGTGGATGGAAAGTCAACGACTAGCCGAAATATTTTGGTCTAGGTGGGTCAGAGAATATTTGCCAAGTCTATCAAAACGGGGGAAATGGATACGAGATGGAAAACCAATCCAAGTCGGCGAAATTGTCATTTTATGTGATGGAAATTTACCTAGAAAATCGTGGCCGCTTGGAAAAATTGAAAATATTTTTCCTGGTAAAGACAAAATCGTTCGAGTGGTGGGTGTCAAAACCAAAAGTGGGATATTTCGACGACCAGTTACCAAACTTTGCCGCATCGATATTGGTGAAATTTAATGTAATTTCACGGTGGGGAGAATGTTGAAGAATAACGTCGTAGAAAGTGATTTTATATATTTTAATAATTTACTCTGTATATGTGTTACTATGTTGTCTCAGACAGTTGAAAAAAGTTTTGTTGTCAGAAAAATTTGTCAAATAAAAAAGTAAAAAAGTCTTGCGAATATTTAACTATTTTCGCATTAAATAGAAATTTTACAGTGGTGTTTTATTAAAGAGCATGAATTTCGTTTTGTTTCCAAAAAAACAAAGTGACATGAAATTGAATATTCGATAAAATAATTTCAGCATACTAATTTTTACTTCTATCTTCTAGATGATAGATCCGAAAACTCATTTTACTTGAAGAGCTAATGTTGACTTTTTTTGGAGTTATTATGAAAAATGGTCTGGAAAAGCACAATTTATTGGACTAAGTCGTGTGTCCTGAGACAAAGAAACCGTGGATGATGACTTTCTGTATTTTTCCAACCAAGTTTTGTTTGATTAGTTTCTCGTATTTTCTTAGGAATAAATTTTGATTACTTTCACTTCACATAAGTTGAAGAATTCTTCATTAGCATAGAAATAATGATTCCAAACCATTTTAAACATGTTTTGCATTTTAACGTTTACTTCCCAAACTTTTTGTACGATTCAGTTCCATGGAAACTTTCACGAATAAAGGAGGACAACAGAAATGGCATAAAGTTTCGACATCGCTGAAAAATTTATATCCACCTGCAGAAGAAAAAGTTGTGAAGCAAAGCACTGCTTTAGTTTACCCTGCGATAAATTCGTATAAATAGACATCCCGCCGCACCTTCAATTCAATTTTGCATGAACTGGCACTTTTTTATCTTTCTCGTTTACTTCTTGTGTACTCCATCAATTTGTGAAAGAGGAATAATAAATTATAGATAACGATACCGTGAAATTTCAAAGATAATTCAATAACTGCATAATTTTTCATGCTGAATGTATCTTGTAGGCACTATGGTTTCATTAAAATCGATGCTGATATGTTTTCGAAATCCTGTCACACTCTTTATACTTGCAAATGATTGGAATACATTGATTTTGACTTCTGAGGGCCCTTTATTTATAGGAGAAAGACAATTGGTCAACGAAAAAAAAAAAACATTGCAAACAAGCATTCATTTGTATTTTATTTTATTTGTATTCAATAATTTTCTAAACGTCTTGTAACTTTGGTCGAATCCAACTTCTTTCATATATCGATGGTGAAAGCGAAAAAACCCCATAAGTCTGGTTTCCTTTAAGAATAACAGAAACAAAAACACAAGTCATTTTTTCTCCATCAGTACAAAAAAAATCATCGATCGAATCAAGCAAATGTGTATCGTTTTTCATGAACACTAGCTGAAGTGAAAAATCGTGAAACCATTCTCAGTCATATCGGAAAAAAAAACTATAACCGATACATGAAAGCCCTCACTCAAAGTGTATTCCGGATGTTCGATACTGATTGATACTCAAAGTCATCTCTACAACTGAAATGTCGAATAGAATGGGGCTAACATATCGTTAGGATGAGGCATGTTCCAGATTTAGCTCATACTTTTCTCCATTGAATAATTGACAGTTCTACCAGTGACGTAATAACCAGTCCTTGGGATGTTTCATTAATTGACCAACAGCACATAGAGCTGAAAAAACATTTGCCCAAATGAAGAATACCCTGATATGTAGGTTACCTTGATATATATTTATTACGATGTTTTTCATTCAGATTTATTATAAATAATGAATGAAAACTGATATATTCCAATGACTTATAGTTGAATCTCTTGTTGTACTGCTAATTATTATCTAGGAAGAAATATGTCTCACCTTCATGTTCGCCCTTTGTACTCGACATCAAAGTTGTGGAAATGAACATTCAGAATCGTATATAACTTGTATATGACTGGTGAGTCAAAAAAGTCGAATATATCTATCTATTCGATGACATTTACAATAAATCGAAGAAATTCGTTGAAAGTTTCATAGTTTTCAGCTGTCTGCAAGTATATCAATCCATCGATATCAATGATACAATAGATATTAAATAAGGTAGATGATTGACTGATTTTCCTCGGAAATGGAAATTCAATTGATAGCTGTTGGACGAAAATCTCAATTCCGCACTGCACTACTCGTTCTGTTTTTTGTATGCATCAGTTATTGGCAAGTCCAACAGAAAAATTTTGCCAATATAATTAACACCAAACTGTTGTATTCCGATGATTGAATGAAACTATTGGAATCCAGCCGTCAAACAAATTGAAACCGACCCGCTAATGGGATTTCTTTTCCTTATATTAATGCTTTAGGAAATATGCCTTGAAGACTTGTAGAAAGACGAACAATAAGAGGATTCAGTAGGTATTATTATATCAAATTCCATTCTATTTCAGCACTGAGTAAAAACCAATTATCAGTTCTTAGGTATAGGTGGGACTTTTGGCATTTAGGAACTTGAGGTATTTTTGTGGAGAGAAAAATGTTTAAGTATTCATTGTTTGGCTTTTTTTCCTTCTTCGAAAAAAGAATAACTAAACATCTATGAAAGACGTATAATCGAGAGAAAATTACAAATACTCTCTGTTAATACGTACGTGTATATCATTCAAAGACGTTCGATTCATCAACGGATAGGAAGAAAGCAAATAGCCATATAGGCACAACGGGCACTGAATCACATAGAAATAACTTTTTTTTTCTCAATTTGTACGTCAAGCATACGAAACTTGAATCAAATAGATAGTCCAATCAAATAAACATTTTTCGTAAAATTTTCGCCTACCCGGAAAGTAGCTGTGGATTCCGGCAGACACAGGTGTCCTTACTATCCCCCAAAGTTTGCGCTAGATTCTGTCCGTGCGTTTAGCAACAATTAGCGGTTGAATGCCGGAAAACATAATTTTTTTATGTTTTTCGCTTATATAATGAAAACTATTGGTCAGATCGAATAAAAGTTGAATTGAAAGTTGTAGATAATTGAAAAATCTATCGATTATCGTTGGCCTGATGTCAATATTCTGATTTGTTGCTCAAGTACTGCGCTCGGAATTTAAAAAAGGCGTTTTTTCCATTATTCTATTGAAAAAATGTTGAAATGCATTTGGTGGTTGCAATTGTGAATTTGGGAAGCTTTCAAGTATTAGAAACCACAGTTTCGATATGGTTGAAAAATAATTCATAGGTTAGCAACAATCTAATTTGTTACTAAAAAAAGTGTCCCACTAGATTGTTATTACTTGCCCTACGGATAATCGTAGAGCAATCATCGAAACGGTTTTGGATAGTCAAAGAGTTGAACTACAAACTACCATTTTTGGAAAATCGATTTTTGCAATGTTAAACCTTCAAAAGTGGCGTCAAAAAACAACGTTATTCAAACTAAAAAACAATGGAGAAAAAACGATCGTATCAAAATGCCACAAAATGCATTGGAGAGCTACGATTTTTCTACTAATTTTGCCCACCTGACTTTTGTTCCACGATGAATAGGAGCCGAGATAACACTTTGTTCTATTCAATTCCACCTCCCTTCGTTTATTTATACAAAGCAACGAGACCTTGACGACTGCACAGAGAAAGAGTCATGGTCGGTTCATACACCACTTTACTTTTACTTTATCTTTTACTTTTACTTTAAGAAAGTTGTCACAATGTAAATCAACCGAGGCGTTCATACACGGCACTTTTACTTTTACTTTTAGTTTAAGGATGAGAACTTTTACTTTAAGAATCAGATGATTTAATAATTTTAGGGACTGCGCATGCGTGCATGTGAAGTCATCACAGCAAGCAGTGCCACCAACATTATAAGGAAACGTATTCTTCTGAATATTTCACAGAAATGATTTAAAATGGGTGTTCTGTGAAATATCTGTCATTATCCGATACAAAATAGCAAATTGCAAATCAAAACAATGACGTAACCCACGATTATTTCTTCTTCTTCTTCGTTTGTTTTTGATCACTGCGCATGCGTCCTGTTTACTTTAACACTGGTATATGAACGGTCCAATTCCATTCTTAAGGTAAAAGTAAAAGATAAAGTAAAGGTAAAAGTGTGGTGTATGAACCGACCATCCATATTATCCATTGAAACCAGCAGAATTTGTTTTCCACAATTATTTATCGTATTTGTTGATGGAAGCATTGGAGGTTCTTCCGGAACAAAATTCGCAGAAAAATCGCAGCTTTCCAATGCATTTTGTCGCATTTTGATACGACCATTTTTTCCTCATTGTTTTTGAGTTTGAATAACGTTGTTTTTTTGACGCCATTTTTGGAAGTGTCACATTGCAAAAATCGATTTTCAAAAAAGACAGTTTGTAGTTCAACTCTTTCACTATCCAAAACCGTTTCGTTGATTGCTCTACGATTATCCGTAGGGCAAGAAATAACAATCTAGTGGGACACTTTTTTTAGTAACAAATTAGATTGTTGCTAACTTATCAATTGTTTTTCAACCAAATTGAAACTGCGGTTTTTACTAGTTGAAAGCTTGCCAAATTCACAGTTGCAACCTCCAAATGCATATCAACATTTTTCAATAGAGTAATGGAAAAAACGCCTTTTTTTAAATTTCGAGCGCAATAGTTAAGCAACAAATAAGAATATCGACATCGGGCCAACGCTTATCGATAGATTTTTCAGTTATCTACAACTTTCAATTCGACTTTTTTTCGACCCGACCAATAGTTTTCATTATATGAGCGAGAAAAAAAATGATTTCTCGGCATTCAACCGCTAATTGTTGCTAAACGCACGGACAGAATCTGGCGCAAGCTTTAGGGAATAATAAAGACACATGTGTCTGCCGGAATCCACAGCTACTTTTCGGGTAGGCGGAAATCGTCATTTTGGGCTCTTGAATAGTTAATTTGATTGGATTAAGATGGCATCCATAAGAAATTGATGATGATGATGAAGTTAAAATAGAGAGTTGTTTTGGAAAAATCTCACTCACCAGGATATTTTATTCACACCCAGACAAGATCTTGTTTCACTCAGATAGAATTATCTCTTGAGCTCACCTCAGAGGGCGAATGGCTAAATTATGGAAATGTTTTATTCGAGATAGATATTGGAGTATTGAAATCCATTTTTTCCCTCTGGAAATGAAAAAGTTTCCCTTGGCGACGTTTCGAAAACTATTCTGTTTTTTTTTCTATAGAGCTTTTTGCAAAAATTCTTGCAGATATTCTAGTTTTGTGTGTTGTGTCGAAATGTGACACTGGCATGAGTATCTCAACGATAGATCTACCAACTATTGATATTGACACAGTCTCTTTTTCAAGATCTATAGCTTTACCAAGCACTTATTGATTCTTCATTTTATTCGGTGGTTTGTTTCAATATGGATTTCGGCCCGCGCCCCTTCATTTAACTTCTGTCAAAATTTCGACACAGAGTGAGGCATCAAGGAGGCTCCTCTTGCATCCTGAATGGTGGGGATCGGTCTTTGAAGTCTCGTTAGAGCTGAGTTATTAACAAGGCTCACGATCTGATGGAATCCCAGCAATTGTTCTCAAAGCGTGTCTTTTCAATGGTCACCAGAACTTTGCGACTTGTTCAACCTTTCGTATCTCTTGTTTTTTTTCCTAAACGCTAGAGTTCAGTAAGTTACTGAAAAGGAGGGAAACTTTACCTTGTAATCATAGACCAATTGCATTGCTTTCTATCATTTCCAAAGTTATGAAAAAAGCCATCAATACGAGGCTCATTATAGCAGATCAGGAACAAATAATGATCGAAAATACGAGTTTCGCATCAGAGATCAACCAGTGACTTGTTGGCGTATGTTTCACATATTTGCCAGCATTTCAAAATTTGGGATTACCTTAGCTGTTGCACGCTCATGGTGTTACAGAGTTGAAATAGTGTTTGTCATTTTATGGGCATTTGTTATTTTTTTCACATGGTATATATCTTGCCGCATCACGCGTCTAATTTCCATAAAAGACATTGATCACATTCTCACTGTGCTATTACCGAGACCCCCATTACTCAATCCGATACATTTGTGTCTGGCCAACAGCAATTACAAAGATAATTTAGGCAAGTGAAGGGTGTGTAAAGGCATCGTTTGAACCTTTATATTAGTCGATGTTGTTCGGTCACTCATAAGATCCAGACGAAAGCACCCTGCCAGGCCATTTCAACCTTTTACTGCGAATAGAGGGTCGAAATTGCTGTGAAGTTTTTTGCGTTTACGGCCGATTTATTTCGTTCGAGCTTCGGAAATATATGAACTTTATGACAAACTTTATGAAAGGAAAATGGTGCCCTAAGAATTTCATTTCGCGATATTATTTTCCGTGAAGGCACAGTTATTTAGTAAACAGGATGAGTGAGAGCAAGAATGTAGAACTCAAATATACCATCGAAATTATTCAATTCATCCCGTCCAAGACATAATGACGTATATTATGTTCAGCAGTCTCTGGGAAGAATACTTTGAGATAAAGACATAGTATATAAGTGTCGAAATTGATTTCTAGGAGGTGCTTTTGCGTTTGTCATGGCTTTTTTTTTTACTGCACCACTGGAAGATAATCCACTGCTATGTTGGATTGGATATGCTGTATTTAACTTTATCGTTCGTGGAAAGTAGCTACCTGGCCAAAAAGCATTTCAGTCTCTTGTTCATTTTACACCCATTCCAACAGTCTCGTTTTCCATATACGTTCATACAAGTTGAATGCTGAATGTGACTCATGTTCTTCTGGTCCCAGAATTGGCTGTCCATATATGTGTTACCTCCTGTGATCGGAAGCATTATTTTTCCAAAGTACGTGGTCTCACTTTTTTCGGTCTCATTCCACTCTGTTGAACTTTCAATGTATAAAGCCCAGTCAGCAGCCCTGTTGAGATTTTTGACCTGGTATTGGTATTGGTGAGTTGGATGGTGACAGATGCGCTGCGACCTGCTTAGATCTATTGTGCCCCATCCTCTTCTGCTATCTCAAGGTGTTCTCGTTTACAGCAGCCCCTCAAGCCTCAATTCCTTCAGGAGTTTAAGGATTTTGAGGGGATCTATTCGTGGTATTTCTCCCACAGTCAGCTGGAATGGTCCCAGTATATTCGATATTTTGTGATGTACAGCAAAACACTCCATCACTATGTGATGGGGTGTTTCTGGATGTTCTCCGTAGAACCTGCAGGTGCTCTCCTCCTCTAAGCCTAGCTTCCTTAGGTGTTCTTCGAGTCTGTCATGCCCCGTTAGAGATCCCGTGATTGCCTCTAGACTAGTTTTGCTGAGGTTAATCAGTGTCTTCGATCTTGCTCGGTTGAAGTTTCCGAGGAGATCTCTGGCCTGCCGCAGCCCTGGAAGTCTTTCCCAGTGTGTTGCTCTCATTGCTTCTTTCGTTTTATTGAGTTCTTCTTGGAAGTAAGAGCTTCCAAGTCCGCAGAATGGTTCTGGCCCGATCAGTTGTGTTGATGCACCTTTTCGTGCCAGGATGTCTGCTTGTTCGTTCCCCTCCACTCCGACGTGCCCTGGCTCCCAGAGGAGGGTCACCTTGTTGTTCCTGTCTAGGTCGTTGAGTTTGTCTAGGCATTCTCAAACCATCTTCGAATCGATGCAAGAGGAACTCAACGCTTTGATGGCTGCTTGGCTATCGGAGAGGATCACAATTTCCTTGTTCCCATATTTCCTGTCGAGGTTGAGCTGAATGCACATTTCTATGGCGTGAATTTCCGCTTGAAAATCGCTGGGGAACTGGCCCATGGGCTCGGAGTATTTGGTGCGAGGCCCATAGACTCCTGCTCCAGTTTCCTCGGGAGTTTTGGACCCGTCTGTGTACCATGTTATGGTATTCCTTCCTAGTGCTTGAATGGATTCTATGCTCCAATCTCTCTTGGCACTCAGTTATTTTCGATTCAGTTTCATAAAACTGAATTTCTTGATGATTCCGTCAGTTGGGAGATCGGCAAAGTGTGCGCTTTCGGGAGAGGCTAAGTTCCCTCCCCCCCGTGTGCTATCCCCTCGTGCTATCCCCTTGAGACCGACTTTGGCCAACCTGAGGTGTGCTCCCCAAGCAGTTCTCCTCACCATGATATATAGAGGTGTGAGGTCCAAGATGACCTCCAGTGCTGCCGTTGGAGTCGATCTCATTGCTCCTGTTATGCAATTTTTGACCTGATTCCTGCTAATTCGAAGCAGTTTTGCAGTCATTTCCCCCGATGGTTCTGTCATGGAAAATCTGCCTTGTGAGTTTTCGAATAATATTCATTGTTTTCTCTCATCTAATCCTTATGTTATTTCGTATCATCGCCTTGGGTACCTTGACTCTCTTATCAACGTGTCCGGTGTCTGTGATTTTATGACCTGGCACCCAATATCAAATCACTCCAGTATAGTCAGTTGAAGACTTCAGTTCTTCACAGCATCAACACACCAGTCTGGATGTCACTTCAGGATTTTTCAATGCAGTTTGCTAGGTTTAGTTATCCGTAAAAACAGTAATCCTACTGTTTCTGGTTGTGGGTAAATTAAAGGTGGAAATGTCCAACATTCAATTCGGTGGAAAGTTAGTTCGTTTGGGAATATTGAATACATTATGAAAATGATGTATTAACCAATGAGAGTCAAGAGAAGTGTTCTTGAGAACTCTATGACTGAATTTTAAGTTGAGAAAAAGTTGTCAGGTCCAAATCGATAACGAATAAGGAAGTATATTTTGGCGGATGATCACACTCATATGATATTTCCTCCAGAACTAGATATTCAAAGTTGAGAAATGATGTGAAGTCAAAACTAGAATCTGAAATGAAGTGAAATTTTGAAATGAAGTATTTTCCAGTCTGTCACTCGATCTCTCATCTGATTCGTTAATGGGGTTTCCTCCTTGAAAAAAAATCGACTGATACAAACGTTTTTTGTCCAATCACAATAATCAGAAGATTTAAAACATTGATCGTTTTCAAAGAGTGTAGGCTTCTATATCCGCTTTCTTGATCGATAGCTGCTTTCTTGATCGATAGCTGCTTTCTTCCTTTTTTTTCCTTCGCCTAATTAACCCGAAAACCGATATCATTTGATATTTTTTTCGTGCGATGAATTTTCAGAAAAATAAGTGAGTTCGTGAAGAAAATATTGTCAATGAGACGAACCGAATTCCTTAGAAGAAAAAAAAAAGCAAAAGAAATTCAATCATATTACGCAGAATCTTGCAATTAAAATCACCATTATAGTTGACAAGCGGTCATTACTTCCGAAGCTTCATGATGTTTTGAGTATGAATGCTCCCTATTGGAAACACAATCTGCGTTTCTGTAAATATTTCATTTGGGAGATCTTGGTTGAAATCAGACAAAAGGAAGTCAACATCGAAGTCAAACTGGGGATGAAGGAATCAAAATCGACGGGCTCCGACGTTGCCTGGAAAGCATTCAACGAGAAGTGTCGACAACTTCGAACCCACTCAATCTAATAATTTATTGACGTCGCGAGCAGCGAATGACCTGTTCAAATTCGGCAACTTCATTAATGAATTAATTTCATCGTACACCCTTTTGTCTCCTGTCGCTGATTTTTGGTATCCATTATAGTGCAGCAAGGGGAAAGCTGAAATCGGATTATGTAACGGGTAAAATTTATATCAGTATTACGAAAACAATAATTCTCATCTGGTAATCGGAATACAGAACAAATGAGTTCATTAAAGAGGTCCCAGTAGTGCGTGAATAATCTCTCAGTGGTCAGAGATTATTGAAATCGATTCATTTTCTGCGAACCTGATGTATCAAACGATACGTCCGTGTCATAGTCCAAGAACCAGGTACTTTTTTTCTGCAATCTTCTACAGAATTGATATTCTTGTTGAAAAATGTTCGGGGGTGTCCCCTGAATGTAAATTCAAGTTGGCGGGACGAGGGGGGTTGAGCTTCAGCCGCCATCTTGGAAAACACGTTTTATCGAATATCTCGTGAACCGTGCATCGTACAATAAAAACAGTAAGGATCGTTTTTGTAGATAATGAAATTCTCTGCATTCATTTGAAACTTTTTTTTGTATAAAGCATAGGTTTTTATTTATGGCGCGCCAAAATACTGCCATTTATACTGTTTCATCAACCGTTCACTATATTTAGCAATAACCATGCTGGGAACAGTTTGGCGCGCTATAAATGAAAACCTATGCACTATACGGAAAAAAGTTTCGAATAAAAGTTGAAGAGAATTTTATTATCTACGAAAATGATCCCTACTGTTTTTGTCGTACGATGCATGGTTCACTATATATTTGATGAAACGTGTTTTCCAAGATGGCGGCTGAAGCTCAACCCCCCCTGTCCCGCCAACTTGAATTTATATTCAGGGGACACCCCCAAACATTTTCCAACAAGAAAATCAATTCTATAGAAGATTGCATTATGAACCTACTTTTTTTGCTCTGGCTCTTGGCGTATCAAGGATGTATCGAGTAAAATCAATAGGACACTTATTTGTCATCGAGCAGTTGTTTACCCCATGCAGCGTTTCCAATCAAGGTTGAGTGGGTCTTTAGTGGTTTTTGTTTTCAAAATGCTCGAGAATATATTCATAACAATGGAATTGTGTAATCTATAACATCACTGTGGGCATATGCTTCAATATTTTTTTCTAGATGCGAAATCTAAATTTGAGACCTATTGTCGAAATACATTCATAGCAGTGAACTCAGTCTATACTTCAATAATGAAATGATTGTTCCTGGTATTGCCTGTCCCATTGATAATTTTTACGAGTATTCAAACTTTTATTGGTTATTTTTTCAAATAAAATAAATATATAACTTCTGAACTCTCTTCTGAATATTCATTGACAGTGGCGTAGCGTGCCATCTGGGCACCCGGGGCGGGAGACCCATTTTGCCGCCCCCAGTCTATAGGTGCTTAGTTGAAATCGAATGAGCGGTTTTACAAGCGGATTCTACGAGCCTTATGAGCAGCGAAGTCAGTAATAACTTTGTCAAAATCAATATTTGCAGCCAATTCTTGTTCAATCGACAATATAGCCAAGTTTGATAGTCTAGCGGAGCTCATAGTAGATCTGATGTATTTTTTTTCAGCTTCAACTTCGAAAAACTTCTCTCACAACTTGCAACACTAATCGCCAAAGTCAAATATATACGAATCAAGTACTATATCAGGAACCGAAATTCCGAGATTCAGTTTTTGAATGAACTGGAGGAGCTCGAGTGGTCCTTTACCCCTTATGTGTCCTTCTGATTCAGAACTGACAAAAAACTGCTGGAGACGCTTCCGCTCCATCTGAAACTCGTCCTTGTCGATGTCTTCTAATACATGCGAAAGATCACACTCGTACTTGCTATCCAAAAGTTTCGTTGGCGTCAAAAATCCGAACTTGTCCGATATTTCTTGAATTTGCTGGAATCGAGTTGTCATTTCTTGAATGATCTTGTCTAATGATGCGAAAACATCTCTTCGAAATTCCTGCTCGTGAGACAAAGCTGCATCTTCAGAAGATTCATCGCCATGCATGCGTTTTTTCCTGCGAATTCTTCTCGTTTTGAGTTCGATTCCGAATTTTTCGCAGAGAGTCTTAGCAAAGTCGATTGCGTCTTGGACGAAACGGTCTCTACTTTCCTCTAGGAGGGTTTTTAAAGCGCAAAGTTTCTGAGCACACTTATCCACACTTAGTTCTCGTTGCTGCAGGTAAATCTGTGCGTCATCTACTGCAGCCCAAAAGCCAAGAAAAGTTGGGAAGTTAAATGACTGCATGGCTTTCAGGAGAAGACTGGTTCCTGATCTTGTTTCGGAAGTTTGAGATTGAACTCCATTGTGGATTCCTGACATTGTGGCCTGTCCTGTCAGATTCTGTATGTCCAGTCCAGAAGAGACTCATTTCGCGGTACATTTCTATGAAGCATCTTCTGCCTCACGCGCCGGGCGTGAGACAGAATATGCTTCATAGAAGATGAATGAATCATAGATGATAGATCTCAATTCGCGCTTCACCGGCGACATTTTGCCGCCCCCGCGTGCTGCCGCCCCCTCCGCACCACCCACGCTACGCCACTGATTCTTTGAACTAAATGTAACTAGAGCGGGAGGTGTTACAATATTCAGTGCAAAGCTCTGTGTGAGCAGGAAATGATCAACGTTCTTTATTGGTTCCAGGCGACTTACTGATTATTTCGTGTATTTGCTTTTTCAACTGTAAGGAAACTCGAAACATCCTCAATAGCTACTGAGTAAAAAAACAAAGCTTGCACCCCAGAGCGCTTCGGCCCCCAGGATATTGCCCGCATAAAGTTCATCCTTCTGTACGCACTCGTATGAATATTCGACAGAAAACAATTCAAAACATAAAATTGGTTGTTAGAGAAAATCGCTATTATGCATTTCGTAGATATCACACGTTAGTTCGAAAAGAAATTAGTCCTTCAAGAATATCAGGATTTTCAAGAGATTGTTCTCACTGGAACCAAAACAAAAGTATCATACAAAAAATTCGATTATTCAAAATCCAACATAGTTAATTTCACTAAATCTATGTAAATCATACACATACATTATCTCTTTCATCCCCCCGTAACGTAGTGAACTTCCTGAATTAATCTGAAGGGGATCGATCCCTCATCAACTGTTTGGGTTTAGGACTTCCTAATTGACTAAAAACCAGGCAATGGTCACTTGCAAATCATCAGAAAGGAGCGAGTCTCCATAGGGCTTCTGTAGAACTCACATGCATAATCGATGACTACTAGGAGATGAACATGGTACGTTCGATAAATAAATTATTCAATTGTTCGACTGATGGAGGAATATTTATATAACATGTGATACCAATTGATATCGGATTAAACATCGGTTGATAAATCTAGGAGTGATTAGATCTTGAAGTTTACTATTTGCGAGATTTCCGTGAAACGGAATTCTATGAGGACGTTATTACAGTAGGAACATGTGACGTCACACGTTAGAGTCTCTCTGTTTTTGATATTCATTTTCGAAGTCATCCCTAAACTGTTTTCACGGTCGTACTCATACACTAGTGACTTTTCATTATACTATAGTGTTTTCTGTATATTGTTACCATAACTCAATTTAAATATTATTTCATGTCACTCAAGATTGAAAAACATTACAAAATGCATTTTTTTTCTTCTATCAAAAAAAATGGAATGAAAATGAAATGAAATTGAAATTTGCCATCTTTGAGCTCACACCACGACTTCAGGCTCCCTATCTGACCTGGAAGACTGGTGGTTCAAAACTTCAATAAAACCAGCAGATCATTTCCAGGTATAAATCTTTCGTGAACCTTCCAGTTGATATTTATGTTACATTTTTGGGTGTTGTATCATCTCGAAATTGAAAAAAGTCATATTGTTATTTTCATATACCTACACGAAGTCACCATAAAAACATTCTTGTGAAACCGATCTAACCTCAGATTCACAATAAATCCTAGAGAGGTCTGATGCCGAAGAAACAAACAATTTTTTAAACCGAAGATAACTGGCATAGACTGTTATGTTTCGGGTTTCTGATAGTCGAATCAAAACAGAACACCTCTAGCGTAGTGTCGTTTGTTTCACAAACAGCAATATTTCGTTATTATACCTGACTGCACAACTGAAAAAAAATATTTCAAATATTACATGAGGTTGTTTGAACAAGACAGAATCTACGGAAACACACAGGAAAACTTTAATACTACACAACCAACACATCCGCCAAGTAACCATGGCCGGTGATACTAGCAGTGTTGCTAACAGCTTGAGTTCCAAATGACATATATCTTCAGCTAAGATTTTTTTCCTAGTTTTTCGGAAAAACATCTTACTCTAGATTTTCAAAATAAATAATCTGCACATAATATATGAATTATTACGAAATTATTTACACCTAACCATTTTTTCTTTGAAATTTAACGATTTTTGCGAGCAACAAACATGCATGTGATTGTAAATGAACTTAGTTACGATAAATTCACAACATTGCTTGTTGACTTGGCATCGGGTCTATCTAAGTTTTATTGTTTATCTGACGGTCCATCATACATAGTTTGCTTCGATCACTTCCATACAAATATCGAGATTATCGAATTACCCTCTGATAACTGGTTTTCCCCAACAGCTCAATGTATTGGTAAATTTCAAGTATTCGCCTCTCTAAGTTCGAAAATCAATTAATTGAATAGTTTATGCTTCAGCTGCAGAGGCTGTAGCGTGGTCTTATCGACTGCGAGTCACTAGAGCCTCAGAAATTGCTATTAGAAATTTCAATTGAAAATTCTGATTCAATCATAAAAATAATCACTCGATATAAAACCATCATAGTTCGTGCATTAAATTGACTGCCAGAGGCACGAATGAGCTCATTGAAGCTTCTCTTTACTATTATATCGGCTGGTGTCGGCTTAATGAAATATTGAGTTCCCTTCCAGTCCTTCTTGAATTGAATTCTCGACGATGCGAAGTTAGATCTGTTGAGAGTGCATAAACTGTGAGTTGGGAAATAGTTTTCCCTGGCTAACTGTTGAATTAAGAGTATTATTGACACCATGAACAATGCGATTGGAACCTCTGGTGTAAAAGTCGGAACTTTTTTTCAAGGATCAACATCAAACTGATACTCGGTACCATTTCTCTCCTCCTGAAAATGCTAACCTTGCTAGCGAAACGCTTATTGAGTAAAGTAAAATCAGTTTGGTGTTGAAGCTATTAGTCTCTAGACGAAGTCTTGATTATTGCTGTCATTTATAAGTCCTGTGCTACTTGAGGAACATTAATACATATCGATTAAAATTTTTATATGTTTCAGACCACTTTATTTCTGCTTCATATCAATGATTTGCTCGAGAAAACATCTTGTTCAGTAGATAGTTTCGCTGACGATAGTACTCTTCATACTAGTTTCTATTCCTCTAGTCCCCATGCCAGCTCGAGAAACAAAAGTTCAAAGAAACATTCACGTCGAAAAAATAAACGATGACTTGGTAAAAATAATAGAATGGGGTAACATGAACTTGATGGAATTTAATGCTAGGGAAACCCAGGCATGTCTCTTCTCCAAGAAAGCCGATTTATCATCATCTAGTATTCAGATGTCAGGAGAAACTATTCCTACCAAGTCAAGTATCTCGATACTAGGAATTACGATCAGTGATAATTTTTCATGAGAAAACCATGTGGGATCGATCGCTAAAGGTACTGCCCAGAAACTTGGATTTCTATTTCGTGCGAAGAAATACTTCACTTCTTGTCAGCTTCTAATGATCTATAAGGCTCAGATACGACCTGTCTTGGAATACAGTTCTCATGTGTGGAGTTCGGCACCAAAACATTCATTGAGGCTTTTCGATTCTATTCAGAGAAAGGCAATCCGTCTTGTTGGTGATTCTTCGCTCATTGACTCGCTCACTTTATTGGAACATCGCAGAAGGGTCGGAGACTTGTCTCTCTTCTAAAGATATTTTCACGTTCGGTGCTTTTCTGAATTATACCAATTCAATCGTTCCACCGTTGGCAATATCTACACGGATGACTCGAGTACAGAATTTCCACCCCTTTGTTGTGAATTTGCAAACCTGTCGAACCTCTCTTGCTCGGGTATCTTTTTTCAATAGAACTGCTGAGATTTGGAATCCCTTGCCGAAAGAGGTTTTTCCTGAGGCTTACAAACCTCAAAAATTCAAAGTGAATGTTAATTTGAATCTCATGTCCCTTGATTAGAAGGCTTTCCTTTCGTGTAAATTTGCTTATAAAAAAATATTTCTCAAAAGTAGAAGGATAACACGTGAAAGTTGCCAAATCGTCCGAGCAACAATAAACGAAAGAATGCAAACCTATAAAAATTATTTTCTCAAAACTTCCTTATCCCCACAAAAATATTCATGTTCTTACATTTTCATGAATCTAGTGATGGCCAGGCAACGAGGAATATTTGAAAGCAGTATTTACTCAAATAATCAAGAAATTGTTTTCAAAATGATAATAATTATGATTTCTTCATTCATTAGATATTTACATAATTTGGTGAAAGGGTGGAATTCAGTTTTTCCCATCGACCGTCCGATCCCTGATCCTGTCATAATTACTAATGAACCCTTAAATCCCATCAACCTTCAATCCTCGATCTCACATATACATATAAGCTTTCAAAAAAGATCATCATCGAATTGTTGGAATTTATGTTTGATACTACTATATTCATCAATACTGACACTTATTACAAACAGATACTAGGTTTGTTCTGGTTCTGAAAAATTGTGGTTCTCGGACGTCAGAATCATGCGCAGTTAATAAAGAGCGTTCTGGTTTGTCGAGGACAAGTTCGGATTGATGAATCCTCTGTTCTGGTTTCGCATTTAAAATGATCTCGGACCGTCCTGAACTATCACGACTTGTTTTTGCTCTTGAGCGAGAACTGATGAAAACTGTTCTCGATGCGCATGCGCAGTCAAGTTCAAGTTGCAGGTAGGCAGGTAGGGTAGGTGTTTGTTTATAGGTTATTAAGCTGTAAGCTGTGGCATAGGCCTTAGTTTCTTCTTGTTAAAGTTGATTATTGCTGTCAGCCACTTCTTTATAGGATCGCTCCAATACTTTAAATTTGTTTTCACATTTCGAAGGGTGAATGGTGATATGGCATCAACTGGATAACTCTATGGATAATTTTTCCCACATTTTTTTCATACTCTTAATTTCTCCTCTACCTACTTTTGGTTTGAATGATTTATACAAATCCAAAAGTATTAGGATTCTCTCCCTGCTAAAAAAGTTATCTCCATCCCTATCGTCATTTTTTTCAATTTATATTAGAAACTCTGACAACTGATATTCTTCTGAAAAATATTTATTTTTTAGTTATATCGGGACCATGCACTTTTTCACTCAATGTTTACCTGTCATGGTACCAAAAATGTTAAAGAAAAATAATGAAAATATACAAAAACTGAAGAACGATTCAAACTGCGATTACGAATGACGAACAAACAGTGAACTGAGTGAACTCCCAAAATCCCAAAATACTTTTTAATGGTAGCCAACTCAAAACTCAAACCTACTGTGTTGAAACCATTAATTTCCAAGCTGCCCACTTGTCAAATGAAAGCTCCCTGTATACGAAAGATGGCGCAGTGGTCACTCAAAAAAGAGCGTTCTGGTTCAACCAAGTGTTCGAGACTGTCCTGGACTGTCTGGGATTTTTTGCTTCTACGCATCATGTCCTGCGCAGGTTTGAAACAGTTCTGGATCTTCGAACCAGAACAAACCTACTAGGAACTCCAATGGGAGCTACCATCTCAACTATTTTGGCTCAATATGTAATGGATGATTTACTATACGAAGGCATTCAAAAATTACCGTTTCAGCTTCCTGTTCTGAAAATTGATACAATTCGTTGTAGAAATGGAAAGAAACAATACAGTACCATTATAAGATACTCTTTTGATAAGAGCTTAAAACAACAGAATCATCTTAGATCACTACTTTCAACCAACCAATTCAGGAAGATACAGGAGTTATCTATCAAGTCATCCATAAAAATTTAAAAATAATATACGATGTGCTATTAACCTGTTCTTACTCTTCAAAAAAAACTTTCAAACAATACAACTTCAAATATCATCGACAATACAGAAAACAATCACAATTAAATTTCTACAGATAAATACTGTTCTATTCCGTATATTTCAGAATCATCAAGCAAAATCATAAATGTATTCAAACGAGAAAACAATATCAAAATTTCGCAAAGAAAAACGAAACCTTTGATAAAATTACATTCAAAGTTGAAAGATGAATATCCACTTATTGAAAAATCTGATGTAGTCTACGAAATTCCTTAATTGATTGTGACGAAAAACATATTGGTCAGACAAAAATAGTTTGAAAACACGAATAGCTCTACACAAAAGTTGTTGTAGAAATATAAGACAGAATTCATGTGCATCAACTAAACAGTCTATTGAAAATGATCATCTTATTGAATATAATGATATAAAAATTCTTCATATTGAAGAGAAACCTGAATGAACGTTTCTTTTTGAGAATGAAATTAAAACGAGAAAAAAACAACATGAACAAGAAATCAAATATTGCGAGCCTCAGTGAAATTTATTCGTCTCTATTAAACAACTGAATACATCCTGTATATAACTGTCGTCAGTGAAACTATGCATTTCAAAATCGAAAACTTCCTTTCATTGTGAAAATTTACAATTCTCTTGTTTTATCTTATCATTTCATTCATTAAAAAACCTCAACTAGCATAAATACCTTATATGTTGTATGTTGTAATGTCATGATGACATATCCATTCCTCTCAGAAGTGGACCTCAACCTGCTGCCTGGTACTCCAGCAAGCATGCTATCTAACCTCTTTTGGTTGAAAACCAACTTCTAGGTGCTACTGCTTCCTTTCTGCCTCTAGTGTGTTGTAGTGTTTGCATGGTTGCTCAGGCAGAAATACGGGGCAACCATGTTTGTTTATGTACCGCGATGCTTTGCGTGTTGTGTGGCTTGTGGTGTACTGTGTTATTAGCATCTGCCAATAAGCAACTACTGTTGGACGTAGTCTCAGGTTTTGTTTGCTTGGGCTCGGTGCTTCTTCCTCTCGCGGGTTCTGGGGTCGTCCCTGTTCAGCGCGTTATGAAGATCATGCAACGCTGTGTTGAGTCCTGATACGTTCGAATATGCTTCCGGCGTGGGTTCTCAGGTATTCGTCCTCGTACCGGGTACAGAGGTTCAGGTTCCGGTAAATGTATCGGTTAGGAAAGTAGGGAGGAGCGTTCACGGCCACCGCAAGCAGACATACACCTTCGGGTCATGGATCTGCATGTATCTGCGCATTGACCCCATGCCGCAGAAACACGTGCTGCTCTCGCCAGTCCCAGCTTCTGTTGGATGAGGATATGAATGTCAGCAAGTACAAAATTTTTAGAAATTCATATCGAGCAAAACCTGGATTGGGAAACATATATAACAGAAATGTACAAAAGCCTAAATTCTGCCTGTTATTCCTTCAGAGTAACAGCAAAATATTAGGATCCAAGTAGCTTACGAGTCATATATTTTGCAAATATATACTCGGTTATACGATTTGGGCTTATCTTTCGAGGAAATAGTAACCCTCCACAACGGATCTTTGTTATTCGAAAGAGAGTCATGAGAATCATGCTTGGTCTCGATTACACAGAATCATGCGGAGGAAAATTCAATCAATTGGGCATACTGACATAACCAGGGATATAGATATGTGAGTGTATAGTACTTCTGTTCAAAAACAGAGACAAATTTGAGAAATTCAAGACACAACATAATCTCAAAAAAAAATGTGGACTTAAACATACCAATACATAGGCTAACGTAGACTGAAAGAGCTCCTCCATATTCGTGTATCAAGTTATTTAATAATTTGCCAACAAACATCAAAGCTGAAACAAGTTTTGAAAAATTGAAAAAATAATTATGGAACTTATTTCAGGAATAGAACCTTATACCATAGAGAAATTTATGACCTGCATTATTTTTAATATGCAATTTCAATACGTTGTACTAGTCGATTGTACCTTTTGTTTTGTTTTATCAAGACACATGTCGAGACGCCAGTTCATTTAATTGCACACTCTATATTAATTATATTGTGATTTGCAATTCTCTTAATGTAGATATTTCTATTCTATTCTCCTCTGCAAGTAGACCGAATACGAATCTCGTTCGCGGAGGGTTGTTTTGTTTCAGCTTGGCCGTACTTGATGTACCAGAAGTTTGACTCTTTGGTCATCCAGTAGTATACTGGTTACATTCCATATCTCAAAGTTGGGCCAATTTCTGTGAAACTGGTGAAGCTACCGAAATGCATCTTGAGCCAATTAATTCAGAATGTGAAATGTCAAGTTGATGCATAATGGTAGAGAAAAAGACTAGGGCAAGTTTAAATCAGTTTTACACCAGACATTCTTCTGATATCATTCAAGGCACTTTGTCACAACTGTGCCTGCAATGATTCATTAACCCTTTTTGTTATATGCCACGAGCTTGCTCTATGAATCAATAATAAACTTAAACAATGTCCACTGGATTTCAAATATTAATGAAATACTGTCGCACCAATTCAATTATATAGTCATTCGATTATTTATTATAGATTCAGACAGATGGATTTTCATCAAATCAACTTTCATATATCGATGAAAAATACCAATTAGCCAACTCGATTTGCGCTCAAACATAAAGTTGGCAGAACCATTCATTAACTCTTCGGGATCGGACTGTGATTTCCCGGGGGAAGGAAAACTTGGAGGCGGGCCACAAATGAATATATGTACGTGCAAATGGCGTTGAGTAACATACAGAATGGAATATTCAGTAAATGCAGGTGGTATCAATTATAAGCAGAATTGGATATCTGTAAACCCCTCACTCCTAAAGTAGTAGTCCAACGAGTCTGCTATATAAGTTGTCGACTTATGGCTGCTTGTCGACTTATGGCTGGTTTTTCATTCTACTGTTCAATCAAATGCCCCAGCCCAGCACTGCAAAAAAAAATAATAGTCAGGCTCTTTAGTCTGTGTATCCTGTAACGAATACTGAGCAATACAATTATAGAACCTTGATGTATTTAGGTCAACCAAGCATAAATATTTCGAAGTTCTTGAAAAACAAAAAGATCAACACGGCCTTCAGGAAGATTAATGAGTTGAATGTATACACTAAAAATAGTAGACACATATAGATGAAGTGTCACAAAGGTCAAGAGTTCATGATTTATGTGGATCATGTCCGATGTATTATGTTGACAAACGGAATGATCTTTCAATACACGAATGAAAAATGGAATTGGCGGTTTTATGAACTTATTATTGGTGGGAATCGGACAGGGACTGTGATATTTTTTTACTCAATGCTGGAATGGTTTTAGAATATTTTTGAGTTCTTGATTACGGATATAACTATCATTATACATTGTGATGACCTTCGTTGAGATTTTAGAAGACATCATTGAAAATTCTTCATAAATTTTCCCGATATTGATCAATTCTGCCTGAGTGTCCGTTTTTTGCCTATCAGTGTATACATCGTTTGCACTCATGTACTATTCATTCCGAATTTCATTCTCCAATTGATGGAGAAATGAGCAGTATTGATTCAGAATTCCATTGTCATATTACAAAAAACTTATGAGATAGAAAACAAAGTTCAATTGAAGCACACACACACACATAAATATGGTACAACATATTGTCACGATATATCCTTGGGTTCGTCGATTAAAACACCAAACAACACTAACTTTATTATAACTCTCTATCACAATATAATACAACACAATCACTTAAATCGCTCTGATAACTTTCCAATGTTCGCCACTAAACTCTCTGTACTAAAAATTCTGCTCCTTCGCACTTAGCAATAACAAAACTCTTTCCACTTAACTCTACTGAACTCTCGTCACTTAGCTCTGAATAAAACTGCCGAATCACTTTCTGTAATACCAATTCTCTCCCTGCGGCGAAGCCTGTCCCGTATACATATCTGCGTGCCAATCGAGAATCGTCGAGAGAAGCCCCGATGACGCGTCTCGAATCCTCCAGGCGGCATTACGGGTTCTTGGAAAATGACGTTCGCTGCGACGCGATTCCTCATCTGCGTTTACGATCTCGACAGGGCCGGCGCTAGGACGTAACAATATTTTTTTCAATGGCATGAGGAGTCGAGTGTTACATCATTTGGCATGTCTCCTCAACCTCTATTGCCTCTGTATTTTGTTTATTCGTTCTCGAAAAATTGAATGTTGAACATGTCCTTCGAGAAAAACAGAAAATGCACTGTGGTGACTTTCATCAAGGAATTCAACATTGAAAATATCAATATCACCTTCACCTAGGTCTATACAATAATGCAATCAACTTTCGAAATCATTTCTTCAATTATTCGATATGTTCGGCTTCAGCAATCGGCATTCCCGAACAATTCTGAAATCTTTCGACTTCAGGTACCCCCACAGAAAAAATCCCGACGTTAAATCAATTGATTTAGCTGACTCCGGACATCTTGAATAATGTATGGAACTCTTTCGAAAGTCAATTGTAATATTGCATCGTATTGAGCAATTCATTCGTTGATTTTGTTCTCATTGATATTTTTTTGGTTGATTCCCTTAATAAAAGGACGGCGCATTTTGTTTCTTCTAGAATAACATGAACAATTTCTTCGTAGTTTTCTGGGTTTTTAATTTAACACAATCTGAAGGAATTGGGAAGTTATATTGGAATGTATATAAGTGTAGAAGGGTAGATTTTCATCTACCCCGAGAACTTGCTGCGTTGTTTCAAAAACAGTTCCTTTCGGATAGAACTCGTCTAATCAGTCAACAACTTCTCGTATAACTCGAAATTGGCGTTCAAAACTATACAATAGTATAAATAGTAATAGCTAACGTTTCGGAAACTCAATCCCCTTTCGTTCTCGTTAGCTATTTGCAAATTGCTTCTCTTCACTTTTCGTTATTGACAATTTGTGAAAAATTTGAAATCTGACATAACATATTGTCCTTCAGCAGGGGCAGCGATCCATATCAAGTGAACTCGTAGAGATGCAATCTTTCCTAGACAGCATTACGTTTATATCGCAGTTTTATCGATAAAATTCCTTTTCATTTTTCCGTATTTCTATTACTCTCATATTGACAACTGTGAATAAATTCATTCATTTATTCATTTATTTGGAGAGAAGCTTTTGGAGTATGCAGTGAAAGATGGTGTCATTCTCGAACAACTTTCAAGAGACCATAATGTTGAAAGGATCGTTCGTGATATTCATAATTTTTTTAAAGAAATTAAAAAGTATCCATTAACATTTACAAACTACTACTAATTACTAATTTTTATAATTTAATTTTAATTCATTTAATCTAAATTTATATTTCTGATACAGTGTGGTCTCGGTAGTGTAGTGGTTAGCATATCTGCCTATCAAGCGGAAGGCCGGGGTTCGAATCCTCGCCGGGCCACCGTGCTGGGTAATCGCACGTTAAAAGGTAAGGCCTCGTTGATCCATTGCTCGCACAAGTTTCCACTTTTGAGGGTTGACGTTCGTCAGCTGGTTAACGGAACGAACAATTTTAGAACAACAACAACAAGTGTGTTAGTCTTTCTTCTTCCAAGTATTCAAGTAAGTAGAATTTTGTAAAATATTCATTTAATTACCTACCTCTGAGTAGACGCATGCACACAACTTAACAATTTTCACTTTGCACATATTTTTTCTTGAATCATTTTCTTTCAAGATGAATCGTTCCTTATTTGATTTATTCTGAAAGCAAGTGGTGACTCTTTGAGGACTGAAGTGAATATCCTATTTATGAGATAAATTATTTGAGATAATTAATATAAAAAATGAGTCACATTATTCTTCCATCAAGGTTTACAACTGATAATACGATTGATCAAATACATCGGCCTGAGTAAATCACTCTGAAACACATCACCTCTAGAGACAACATGCTTGGCTAACAGTAGCCTGACTTGTGTTATGACATAAAATTGTTTGGAGTGGCATCAGCTGCCCAACATCTCACTATTTCATCAAATATGTAAGTTAAGACATTTGAGGTAATGCGCCGTTTTATCAAACATTTGGACATAATAAATCTACGTCTCGCTGAGTCAAGGATTGAATAATTGAACCAGAATTGAACTGAATCATATTTCATTGATAAGGTAGCACAGTGAAGTTACTCGTATACCGCACATGTGGTCTCTGAATTTTTTCCAGGAACATCGGATTGTGCAGTTGGTAAGATTCAGTCCATTCAAACTTTCCCAAAAGAGCACAAAAATATGCTGAAGTTGGACTTTTTGTTGAGTGGTTGCAGATGCATACAAAAGAAAAAAAACGTTGCGGTCCTACCCATTAACGATGACTTATTGCTCAACTCGCACCAATCACTTTTTTGTAGTTATTAACATTCTATTCAATCAAGGAAATGCTTAGCAGAGCTCCCTGGTCGAGTTGTGATAATTCTCGTCATCATTATTGTATTCAGTGAATCAATATCAGACACAATTACATTTGGTGAATTCGATGGCACCAGTGCAGTGTCTGAAACGAGAAGAGGTATCAATCGATAGAAATGAGTTGAAATACTCTTCGATATAGCAATTGATGAAAAAAAAATTATGGACTCTCCATGATGGTACCATAAATTATACCTTGAATTGTCATTTCCCGATGAATCGAAAATATATAATTTTTGTTCATTGGGCTCATTTGAAGTAATATGTCCCGCTTCCTGAATATCATTTCGCATTCATTTTTTGAGGGGAAGACGTGATTTAAATGAAAGTTCTACTAAAAACACGAATAGAAAATTAAAAACAATGCAGAAGGTGATGAATCTCACATACAGAATGAGGTGTTTACATTTTTCATTTCAATTGAAACGTGAGTAAATCAGAATCAATTGCAGAAGACTGCAGACATTAATTGTCAGTTCGAATTTTGACTAGTACTTCTGGACATTCATACATTCCTTCAGAAATTTATCACACAAATATCGATATACGGCGTGCACTGGTTTGCATGCATGCATGAGTAGAAGTCATACGAAAAGGTGACGTGAACTTCGTTTTTTACTCTTTGTTGAAAATTATTTTTCATGGCACAATTTCTATTTGATGAATATGTATTCAAGGCAGTGAGAGGTCTTCTTTTATGTTAAAACATCTACAGTTCTCGTCAGCGCAAACATATTCAACCTGTTCCCTCATTTGTGGCTAGGCGGTCTACGGCGCGACCTATATATTCCATTTATGTTTTTCAATGCTGGTTCAATCCGTGGTAGGGGCAGAATTTTTTTGGCCGCCTAAATGCGAAAGGCAATTGTTGGTTCCTGGTAGGTGGGATATCTGGATTCAATACACCAACCGACCCGGTAACACTGTGACATTTTCTGGGTTTTTCTCCAGTTGAAATGGCAAATGCGCTACCGAAAAAACTCAGTAGGACGCCCCAGAGCGCTCCGACACCCAAGAATGATGATGCATTTTATGAAAGCTCTGCAGTTTCTACACTTGTGAATAGCTTTAATACAAACGAAACAAACTTTCTTGTTGATAATGCATTTTTTTCGCTCATCTGGTGATAATTTTTGAGCTCTCAAAAATTCTTGACTGCAATGCAAATTACCGCAAAAGGTACAAATTGGAACGTGATTACCACTCTTCAATCCCTCTTTACTGGGTGTTATGTGCAGAGCTGCTGCGGCATATAATTCTGAATCCTTTTGCTGCTGATATCTGTCGAAATTCTAAATTGTTTGATTCGAGTGCTTCATTTCTCCACTGCTACCTGCTTCAGTTGACATTTCTTCGAGATTGAACGATGACTGAGCTAAATTTATTCAACTTCATTTTTCAGAAACTCTAGTGATGAAGACAATGTATCAGTTTTAATAAGTTGTTGATTATGTGTAACATTAGTTGAAAGAGACTGATTTCTAGAAAGGTAATGTCTTTGCCAAACTTTCAATAATTCTGCTGGAATATAAAATTCCAGTAAAGGAAACAGCATAGCGGCATATTTTTTCTTTGTCTCTCCTTATGTCTCCCATGATCTCAATTGGGTCTTTAACTCATCACATAGCGTTCTCAAGCTCATACCTGTATCATTCCTGTCTATCCATCATTGTTGTGTGAGGGGTAGTTCGAGCAATTCCCTTACATATACTTCAGTGGGGAATTCGTTTCTGGAGAACCTGGTATTCGAATGTCTATCTGCCCTTTCATAATTCTTTCCCGATGGTGGAAAGCTTTCTACGAGTTCTTGTGCTAGTGAACCTACTTCCATGGACTGCAATAAGTGCTGGGAACCCAACAAATTTATTACTTTCCCATCAAACTTTTTCTGCTCCAGTTTTAGAAGTTTGTATTTTCGTTTCATCTCCTCGCTAACTGTGATGGCTTGGTCTTGAAGCGATTTATCATTTTTCATTGTAGCTCCACACTTCGCCTTATATTTAATAAAGTCTCTTCTTTATTTGCGTACTTCCCTATATTCTGCTGCAAAAGTTTCTTTATTAGCATTTGTGGAAAAGGGTAAATTCTTGGCGTTTTCATCCATTCTAAAAAGCCTCGAACTCACATCTTCCAGTTCTTGTAACAAATCGTCACGAGCTGAATAAAATTTTATCCTGCTTAGAAGCTATTGATATATGACGTATATGATTTCTTTAATCCAGACTCAATTGTTTTGACTGGCATCATAACACACTAGTGTGCTATTACTATATTACTATAACATCAAAGGAAACCAACGCCGGGTTATTGAAAAAAATAGAATAAAATGAGGAACAAGATACAGTAAAATAAGAAATTCGGATATGTACAATTGAAGAATAGCGTCCATAAAATGAATATGCTAAAGAAATAAAGGTCAACAACTTTCAACTCGCTATTTTATCGTGAATACAAATTTGGAATGAGCTACTACTCCACTTCTAATCCTGAACACTTCTGACTTCGGGAAATTGTCTGTGACTTCTACTAGACATAGTCATCAGTTTTGGGATTTGGAACTTATCTTGATAGGTGAAGATCCAGTGGTCTGATTATCGAATATACCAACCAACCCGCTAGAACTGTAGGTTTTCTGGGTTGTCCTGCCGTAGAGATAACAAATGCGCTCCCCAAAAAGCACCCAAGAGCAAGCACTACGACGTTCAAGAACGTTAGCCGTACCACACAACACCCTATCTACACACAAAAGTGCAATTGAAGCGTTCCGACCGAATCGAAAGCTTGGCTTGTATATTGTCAACCTCACATTTGTGTTGTTAGGGTGTTATAAAATTTTCGAACAATTATCAATGTCTTGGGTTATTACTACTGATAAATTTTATTAATATCGAATGAAAGCATGACCAGAGTAGTTTTTAACGTTCGTTCCTGCAAAATTAACTTGATTACTCTAAAACTATTTGAAAATCAAATAGCTGCCTACCCCACTTTTCTATCTACTTTTTTTTAAACGTGCAAAAAACACTAAGCCCATTCACTAAAATTATTTTGGTAATTATCCAAATTCTCCGTTTATATTTGTTGAGAATAAGGGAATGAAGATTGCTGATCAACGAAGCATTCAGACGAATTTGATAGGGGAAATGTAAGTTCTGAATTATTAAGACCTTTCTAGGGTCGTATCTTCAAATGGAATTAAAACTGCCCCAATTTCAGTTCAGAAGCAGAAATGCTCAGTCTAGAAATTTAACAAAGGTGTATCACTTGAACTGTATATCAACCGACAGTTTGAATTTACCGCCAAGAAATGACATTATACAAGCCAAGCTTTAAATCAAGGTTACGAAAAATTGACCCCAAAAGATCAAAGGGACCGCCTTCAAGTTGCGCTTCTGTGTAGATAGGGTGTTCTGTGGCCGTACCTCGCCAGCAGAATGCCCCGTCCTCTGAGGGCACTCGTGGGAGTGTTTCAAAAAGGGTGATTATACAACGAAATGATGGTATTATAGTTGCTGGTACTGTGAAAATCATATTAGCACACTAGTGTGTTATGATGCCAGTCAAAACAATCGATTCTAGAAAACACAAACACTTGTCCTGAAATCGAATTTTGTTGACGATTTTCAAATATTGGCCCCAATCATACAAAGTTCCTTGAAACATTGAACGTATCCAAATAACGAAACGATGTATGAATCTGGAATATTAGTATTGGGTTTAGGTATAAATGAATGCGATCCTCGAATATTTTGAGGAATACAGCATACTCAGTTGTATCCGTATCCATATCACCATCATTTTTCGTCAAACGGAAAATTCCCACTCATTTTAGCATTTTTGATACTTTGTTGATTTCGAACAATTTTCATTGCTATAGTTTTTTCTAATCGATCGACTTGTTCCGATACCTCCACACGAGTAGAAAAACAAAGCAGTCAACTCTGTATTCCACCCAGAACTCGGTCAGAACTCGGTATTCCACCTTCAACTTCCGCTTATTCTTTCATATTCCACCGTCCAAAGAACTTGTCAAGTTCAGCGCGGTGCTTTCAGGAATCTGCTTCCCGTGAAATATTTTGAATCGTATAAAAAGGTTGTCGTATATTCTCCATCCTCCGAGATTGTCTTCCCCGTGTTGGAACGTCGCCAACAGAATAACTTGCTCCTACAGGCAAAAACTTCTTCAGATTACCCCACATATTACCAGGGACGGGCTAGCCATTGAATTATGTAAGGGTTTGAAAAAGGTTGTAATGGAAGCGTTGCAGTGAAATGAGCATGGAACAATTACTGGTATATGATAGTAGAAAAATATAGTGATCATTCTATCGACTGCTACCTAATCGGTTTCTTTGAGAATATTGGAATGAATCGCGGAGAACGGTTTACAACAACACATCAGATTGAAAACAAGACATATAAAGTAATTTATTTCTGACCGGGATATTATAAGCTTATATCGTCATAGTTACGCTATCAATAAAGAGGGTCATAACTCCCTTGGGACATTATAGATTTTATAATTCCCTCTACCTTTCACAAGTAAAAATAAAATAATATATATATATATATATATATATATATATATATATATATATATATATATATATATATATATACAGTGAGTAATAACATTTTTCCGTGTCAGCCAGTCCAGATATATCTTGTATTCTTTTTGGTATACGGCTTCACTTTCCGATGGAATTACTGATTCTCTTGCTTGTTCAGCTTTTTTCAGAATATCCTCCATTATATTTGGGGTAGAAAACACGTTTTTACCGCAAACACAGCTTGATAACAAAGTTCTGTTTATAAACAAGTAACATAGCAACAACCTAGCAACAAGAAAACTCTACTATAATCAACGGTACCTGATTCAAATATACCGGGAAGGTAATAATAATAATAATAATGTTTATTCGCAGAAAATATAGAATTATACAAAATTTACAGAACTACTAATACTTCAGATACAATTATTCAGCGGTCTGCAAATAAACTGAAAAACCACAAAGCCGAATGGCTGTCCGTGGTTGTAGTGGTAGCAGACGCTACTCTATAATATGTATGAATTATTAAAAGCTTAAATAGTGGTGTATATAAATAGTTTATGAAATAGAATTTTCAAATGGTATAATCTCTAGAAAAGGTGAACAAGTAACGAACATACAACAAGAACTATAAACTAATACTAATATAAACCATAAAGGATATGCGGATGGAGAATCATAAGGGATATATTCAAAGGAGATATTCAACTGTGGAAGCTCAAAAGAAGTGAGATATTAAATTCCTGTCATTCGTGAACAAAAAAAATTTGACTGCTTTTTTGAATTGGTACAATGAATTTGTTGTTACAATGGTTTCTGGGATGAAATTGAAGAATCGAGGGCCCAAATACATAAAACATTTTTGTCCAATAGTTTTTTGGGCATTGGGAACTTGAAGTTTATTTTTTTCTTTGGCTCTCGTCGAATGCGAATGAGAGATAACATTGAAGTTTTTTTTGGTTTTGAAAGTGTATATTAGTGTTTTCAGAAAATATGTTTGACGGAGATCCAATACAGATATATCCCGGAAGATTTGTTCGGTAGGGTAAGTTTTTTCTACTTTGAGTAATATTTTTAAAAAGTATTTCTGAAGTATTTGCAGTTTTTCGAGGTATGTATCTGTTGTGCCTCCCCAGGCAAGTATTCCGTACAACAATCGAGACTCAATGAGCGCATAGTACAACATTTTAAGGTGGGCTATATCTAAAATTTTTGTTAAATATTTGAAACGTCCTAATAGAGATCTGAGAGTTTTGGCTACATTTTCTATATGATGATTCCACCTCAAGTGACAGTCAAGAGTTATCCCGAGGTATTTAATATAATTTGTGAATTTTATTTCAATAAAATTACTGGCATCATCATTTGGAATTTTCAATTCATGATAATTCGGAAGACCATTTCGGTAGCTACAGATAGGAAGAAACATGGTTTTCTCGAAGTTTATCGTTAGTAGATTGAAGTTGAACCACTCTACGATACTTAACATGTCAATTTCAATCTTCTGCTTCAGTTCACTCCATGTTTCCGCAGTGTAGAACAAAACAGTGTCGTCCGCGAAACTATATATCACTCCGGTTGTATCTATCTTGAATAAGTTATTCATATAAATCATAACGGCCCCAGAACTGTTCCTTGAGGTACACCACATTCACCTATTTTCTCTGAGCTCACATACTTGTCAATTTTCACACGCTGTGTACGATTATGAAGATAGGAATGAAATAATTTCAAAGTTGTTCCTCGTATTCCTGAGTCCTCCAAGACGTTCAACAACTGTTTATGATCAACCGTATCGAAAGCCTTGGCAAGGTCCAGGAAAACGCCAATTGCTGGTGTAGGAAGTTCAATGGCACTATACAATTCAGTGATTTATGCAGATATAGCATCCTCAGTCGATTTTCCTGTTTGAAAGCCAAATTGTTGAGGTGATAACAAATTATTAGTGTTTAGGAAGGATTCAAGTCTAATCTTAATCACTTTTTCAAATAATTTGGAAAAATTAGTAATCAAGGATATAGGTCTATAGTTGGAAGGTAAACTTCTATCCCCTTTTTTGTAAATAGGCTTTATGATACTTTGTTTGAACTGATCTGGAAAAATACCTTCAGACATTAGTTTATTAAACAGAAAACTCAACGGTGCCGCTACCTCTTCACAAATTTCCTTCAATGTTTCGCTCTTAATTTGATCTACTCCCGGAGCCTTGTTATTTTTAAGTGATTTTATCAGCTGAATGATTTCCTTTGCATCAGTGGGATTTAGAAATATAGTTTTATCATTGAGGAAGGTTTTGCTAGGGTTAGCATTAGGTTTTTTAATTTTTTTTGCCAGATCAGGACCTATATTTGAAAAAAAAGTGTTCAATGTTTCAGCAATTTCTAATTTTACATTCGACTTACTACCATTCAAAAATCTGATTTCTTTTATTTCCTCATGTGAAGTACCACAGTTGGTAATTGAATTAATAGTTTTCCAAAATTGTTTAGAGTTGTTTTTATTTCTTTCAATTTCTTTCAATTTGCAATTTGTTGTTTATGGAACATTATCTTTGTTTGATTTATTAATTTATGTAATGTATTTCTGTAATTTATGAACTTTTGCCTATGGTATTCGTTTCCTTGATTATTCTGATATTTTTTATATAGCCTGTCTCTTTCTATGATCGACTTCATCAAACCATTAGTTATCCATTCTGTTTTCTTTAACATTTTTTTCTTCTGTTTTATAGCTACTGTATGTTTTTGGATCAATTCATTAATAGTGTCAGTAAAATACGATGTTGATTTCTGTGCATCACATATCCGGTAAAATATTGACCAGTCAAATTTTTTCAGATCAGCTCTGAGGTTTTTGAAGTTAATGGTTTTTATGATGTTAGATATTGGTGATATCTCCTTTTTCAATAATACATTCCAGTTGAAAATGAATTGGTACATTTTTCCGTTTCAAAAATGAACAAAATTTTATTGAAATCGGTCAGAAATAAAATTATCTATGTACCACGGGAATTAATGAGCCTCAATAACCTCAGGCAATTGCTGTCCCTTGGGCCAGAGGCCCTCGGGACGCAAACTTTGCCATCGGTAATTAATTCCCTTGATACATAAATAACTATATGACTTGGACAGAAACAAATACTGAGAGACATTGAAGTAGATTATTCTGATCACTACAATGTTGAATTCTTCAAGGATTTTTCACACTAGAGTGTTTAAAATAAACGATGAGATTGGAACTTTTGGCGTGAAAGTTGAAAATTTTCCTAGAGATCAATTACCCTAGTACCGAACTGATATTTTCGCACTCGACGCGCGTTTCGCTTACAAAGTCAATCAATTCATATCAATCAATTTTCTCCTCCTGAAGATGCTAATCTTGTTAGCGAAACGCGCTTCGAGTGGAAAAATATCAGTTTGGTGTTAGGGTAATTGGTCTCTAGGAAACGTTTTACAAGAGTGGTTCCCAAAGTTGTCTGGACTACGACCCATCTAAAACAAGTTAATGAACTCGGGCGTCACCTCTAGGAAATTTAACCATTACCAATATGAATAAGGTATGTTTCGCCAATACAGTTTTGAAATCAATTTCATCTCGAGTTACTTTCAATCTGAGTGCGTTCGATGTGTCTAATTTATTTCGGTATTTAGGACCCACTAAAAATTTGCTCGCGACCCATAGACTGGGAAACCCTGCACTAGACCGTTGGAAAATTGTGCTTACTGATTTTTTTTCATTTTAGGAATGGTCTCACATGACATTCAAAGCTTCCTTTGGAAAACCTTCAAAGCTCATCAACTAATAGGTGTATGCAAAGTTATTTCTCGAGGAATCCATAATGTCAGAAATGATAAAACAACCAGACTTCTATGTTGTCTTGAATTGTTAACATAAATGACCTATTACTGTCCTGAATACACATTCATAAAATGGCATTTGTGGCATGAAGAATTAGAAGAGGAAGAGCATATTTATATATATATATAAAATCTGAATCTCGGAAATGGCTTCAACGCTTTTCATGGAATTTGGTATGCAGGGGTTTTCGGGGACGATACATTGATCTAGCTAGGTTTCATATTCAGAAAACATAGTTTATCCGCGTTTTCAGGCAATACTCCTATTTTTGAGAATCCTCTTATTTCGACGTTTCGACCTTTCAAAATTGTTGATAATATAAATAAAAGAGAAACATACACATGAAATTCAAGATGTAACTGTCACAGATATCACACCAGGTGAATACCTCATACTCTAAACCTGAATCTACCAACAGATTGAATTTCTTTTGTTGAAAAGTACATCAGAAGGATTTTCTGGATCTACTTGTCTCAGCTTTCAGAAACCCCTTTCGTGCATACAGTTAACGTTTGTTTGTCTCGAAAATAATTCAGCAGAGGTGGAACTGAGCTGAAAATTCGTTCAAAAATGTATGAATCATCAACTGATTTGAATATATCCAGTGGAGTGGATTCACTTTTCGACATCGAGGTTCATTTTTATGTTCTTTAATTTTTTTCCTTGTGAAATTTAGTCAAGTTGAAATAACTGTTGCTTGAGCCATTCGGGTGTCATTTTCTATTGATGGCATGCTCGTTTTTGTAAGTTTGTTTCAGTCGTAACCACGTTGGTATTATTGAAATCAAAATTGTGTAAATATTTTGCAGCGTGTTCACTTAAAGCTATTTTAGCAAAGTTCTTTGCTAAATAATCAGGTTTCATACTCCTCTGGTGCTCAGAAATACGAGTTTTTTTTCGCATTCTGCACAAGTCACTTCATACACTACACTGCTCTGTCGTTCATTTGTTGTTCTTGTTTTTCAATTTGAATAATATTTTTTGACAGTACTCTCATTGCTAATTTTCTCAGTAGAGAATACTTTTGCAACTCTCCTAATTGTATAGGATTGTTTTGTTGGTTCAGTTATTTTTTGTTTTATTATAATTGTTAGGGTGTTGTGATTGGGTATCAATTTATAAACATTCATTGATGAGTTTGTGTGACTAGTTATTTTTGAGTGAGAATTTTTTTGTACTTTTAATTTAGGAATCTCTCTGAAAAGATTGTTTTGTGGTACCAGTGTGTATTGATAACAATACTTTCATTTCTAATGCTAGAGGTGTCGGGAAACGGGATTTTGTTTTCAGTTTTATATTCAATGGTGAGTTGTAATCGTGGATGATATATATTGAAAATATTCATCACTTTGCCAATTTGGTCTTTTGGGACTGCAGTTAGAATATCATTATCGTTTTTACAACGATATGTTCCAAAAAACATGATATATAAAAAAAAAATCGAGTAGAGCTTGATATTCAGGAAGCGGGTGATATTACTATTAATGAGCCCAACTATCGAAATCCATTCCATTCGATCGGCAAGTGACGATCCAATGTATCATTTATGGCACCATTTCAAGTGGTTCACAAATTTTCTAAATAGGTATATCAACACATTTCTGTTAATTGATACAACAACCTATTTTCGTTACAAATACTGGTGCCAGCAAATTCACGAAATAAGATCGTCTCTGATATTAATTTACTGAAATCGATAATGATGATGAGGATCATCACAACTTGATCAGGGAGCAAGCAGCAATATCTTGGTTGGATAGAAATGCTAATAACTATCAAAAGGTGATTGTTGAGAGTTACACAATAAAGCTCATCGTTTATCAATATAGGGCCATAACGTATTGTTGTATTTGCATGGGTCTGCTACCACCCAACAAAAATACTTCAATTCTACCATACTTTGGAGCTTTTTAAAGAAAGCTTGAATGGACTATATCTTATCAACTGCCCGATCCAACGATCTTGAAAAAAAATAACGAATGTGTAGTTGTAGTATAGGAGTAACGTCACCAAGACATGGATTGATTAGGTCAAAACGTTTGATGAAACAACGCATCAAATGTTTCGAGTTATCCGATGAAATAGTGAGATATGTTGGGCAACTGATGCCACTCTGAACAAGTTGTGTTATGAGACCATACAGGCTACTGTCAAATCCCAGCATATTGTCTCCAGAAGTGATGTGTTTCAGAGTGATTCACCCATACCGTTTTCTTCTGCATTTCATTACTGGTGTTATCAGATGTACTCCGGAGAAGCCGTGGGGACAACTGCCACACCACCAGTATGGAAGCATAATAGTACTCATTCCTCCGAACTCGACTGTCGAATCATCACCTAGAAGATGGCAAATGAGACTTTGCCGAAACGTTGTGACAATTATCCTTCAGAGGATCAAAATCACAGAACACGGAATGAAACCCGAAAACACAACTAATCATATGTAACTGTAGTTTTTGTGGGTGAACAGCAGAACGGAAGTGTACTCTCATAACACCAGTTTTTCCAATATTTCGATAATGTTCATTACCATCTTCAGGGAAAAGCTACAAATTATTATTTTAAGTTATCACATCAAATAAACAGTAACAAGAACCTTACTGTATTTGAGGTCAGTCGTATCAAAAACGTTGGTAAAGTGATATAACATGTCACAGACGAAAAATATGTTCACAGTCCAATATTAAAATTCAACACCAAGTAAATTGTTTAAAACGCCCATATTCAACCGTTAATGTCGACTTTTATGTGTATTCACCTGTTGAATATGCAACTATATTTTTTTAATCCTGTTAATATTTTAATGGCGTTTTAAACAATTTACTTGTTGTAGAATTTTAATATTGGACTGTGAACATATTTTTCGTCTGTGACATGTTATATCACTTTACCAGGTGTTTAATACGACTTACCTCAAATACAGTAAGGTTCTTGTTACTGTTTATTTGATGTGATAACTTAAAATAATAATTTGTAGCTTTTCCCTGAAGATGGTAATAAACATTATCGAAATATTGGAAAAACTGGTATATATATATATATATATATATATATATATATATATATATATATATATATATATATACATATATATCCCCTTCACCAGAATCTACTGATTGAAATTGAATTGATACCAGGATGAATAGGAAACTAAACATAGAATATAGCCTGTGATCACTTGATATTGGTGAAGCATTACCCCATCGAATGAATTCAGTTGAGTCACTTATGAATCGATCAATAACTCAAGGTGGAAGAATGTTTTATTCAATCTCTATAATTTTTAATCCAAAATTGTAGTTGGTTATCAAAAACAAATTCTCGAGTCACTGGGTTTTCCCAGCACATACGATTCTCCTTAAAAATGTTTTCTTAGAATTATTGATAAATCGTTTCCTCTATCCAGTTATATGTGTTTCACCGAGTTCAAAATTTGCGTTCTCGGCGGTGAATGTTGATTGAAAATATTAAAAAGTTCTAGAACATATAAATGACAAGGTTCAATTTAGAACATATCGCCGATCGATGAGAAATCATACTCGGATTGAATTCAGCATTGGTACTATTTTTTCCTTTCATTATTCCTCTCAGAAGTCCCTTCGCCCAAACTGAACCGGTCCTGTGTCGTAATAAGACTTCTTGCTGCAATTTTCGAGCATCCGCTCACTAAAAACACAATTTTTGCGAAACCGGCGTTCTAGAGGTCTTTATGGTAATCTGCGCTCATTTAAATACCCTGCTTTTGATATACTGTTACTGGAAAATTACATCCGATGAAGAAAATGACCCGCACGACTAATTCTTGTTTGGAAACTTTCGTGAGGAAGAAGTATGTTATGATGAAATGGCAATTCAAATGAAGTTTCATGGTTGTCTGGTGTTGAATACTACCAGATATATAGTGATTTTCTTCAATTACCCCCCCCGTTATTTTTTGAAGGGGTAAAATGAAAAAAATTAAAATGGGATAATGAAATTGATGCACGAATACTATATTTTGGAGTAAAATTGACAGATGAAAATTTCGAGATGATGACTGGACGCCATCTAAAAAAAAAATTAAACAGACATCACTCCTACTTCAGAACCCTAGAATATGAAATCAATATCTTTACCTACTACAAAATGGCTGAATATTCAATACTTACCTGAATATAAAAACATTTTTATGGTTATTTCTAGAAACATTCGTTTTTCTCTGCCACATAGCTATCCCAATTACCCGATGAGGTTGGATAGGTTGTTTCTTGTTCATGAAAGAAAGACAAAAATGTCAGTACGACAACGAACTGTATTTGAATATTCTGGAAACCACTATTGATCCTCTAATCGTCGATTTCAATCCTAATGAATTCGATATGGATATTATTATTCCAACGAGATGGAACATCACCACATCACTCCAGACAAACAGGAAACTATTTGGAAAATACTTCCCTTGGTCGTTGGATTGACAATCAAGGTCCTACGGAATGGCCAGTCTGATTGCCAAATTTCATACCATTAGACTTCTTTTATGGGGCTATTTGAAGCAAAAGGTGTAAGAAACTGAATCTTTGATATTGAAAATACGGCAGGGGATAATAAATATTTTTAGAAATATCGACGTTCCTTTGTTCGGAAATGTTCGACGTGAAATATCGGATAGGTTGTTCTCATGTAAAGAGGTTTGAGGCGACCATTTAGAATTTAGAACACCTTCTGACCTGAACTCTTCTTATTTTTCCAAAGTATAAAGTTGAACTTCGATGTATTCAGGAAATTATCAAATGTTCCACCATTTTGTAGTAGGTGAGGATATTGACCTCATATGCTAGGAGCTCCAAACTCAATTTCCTTATCCCAAGGTTCAATATTTCGAGTTAACCCGTTCAAAAAATAAAGGGATAGCTTTCTTTTGGGGATATAACTAAGAAACTGGGGCACATATTAATGGAATGCTCTTACATTGCAGAGGAGGCAATGGGGAGAATTTTCATTTTGCGAAAAGTTCATTGATTCCGAAGTTTTGGCAGTTGGTGAAGATTCCAAAGCTGCACATTGCAAAGAACGGTGGAAATCAGAATATTTTGGCACATCCGAAAAAGCATATTCCAATTCATAATATCAGACAGATTGAGAATCAATTTAAGTACAGAGCAAATGAAAAAGAACAAAACTCCAACCAGCCACCTGAAGCCCCAAATTCTCTAAAGCCCCTAAGTCATCATGAAAGATGTCTAGCAACTGTCTGAGGCCACGAGGCTATTCCGTTGAGAGTTTTGGTGCTTTACTCACTTCTTCCCAATAGAACGTGGATAGGAATTTTTTATCCTGAAAGCGTGAATTCACATTATTATAAGCAATTGCATAATTTCCTTCGAGGTGTGACTTTTTTATCATGTTGAGAGGTTCACCAGTGAGTACAGTTAACAAATATTGAGATTTATCAGTATTTATTAGAGATTTATTATTTTTATGGATAACGACTTGAGAGAGTGAGAAAAACTAGTGAGAGCGAAAAAGTATCGCGATCGGATATAAGCAGAGCGCTGTTCACGTATCGAATTTATACGAATACAAATTGAATTCGAAAATTACTTTTACGAATCGTTAAAGAGGAAACTTAGGAAATATATGTGAATAATGATAATAATCAGTAAGAGAAAAATGAGAATAATCATTACTACAGTACCAATTCGGTTTGAAAATTGCCAAAATAATGCATCAACACTGAAGGAGAGAGATCGAATGTCAATCAAAACATCAGTTTGCACCTACCGGTTTTCCGGTGATTTCCTGAAGGAAGATGGTCTTCTATCTCCTCCTCGGGGGTGGACTGTATGTTTTGGTTACGGTGGCACAGTAGTAGATATTTTAGAGTGATCAGAGTAGAGTTTTTCATCCTTTGGAGTCACAGACGACCTTTTCGTTAGTTGGTTTCGAGAATATATGCCATTCGAGTCTTCGCGATAGGTGCTCTCCCGAAATCTGATTGGCTACGTGCAGGGAATATATATTGGGAAAATTGAATTATTTCAATTGAAGCCATAATTCTCAATAGAATAACTTGAATGAGTGAATTTATGTAATAAAATATTGAAATAATAACTATAATTAACTGAATGCTAACATACTGATATTTTCAACCTGAAATATAATGAGAGTAAGAAACAATTTTAACTAGACAGGTCAGAACGGTTTACAAAGAACTGAATAAAGTGCTTTTCGATTACTATGTCATGAATTTTCAACAAGTATCGGCCAATTTCATCAGTTTTTCGCCGAGACGAATGTAATGTTTCCACCTCAAAAAAAATATGATGTCTCTCTTGGTTCACGCGGTGTTCGCTTAACATAATTCCACCTTAACTCGGCTTTTTTTTGTCTGCACCTAAAAGAGTAAAAAAAGTCGCCGCTGTGGAAACAAAACATAACAATGAAAATAATCTCAATGAGAGTATAATATACGAAAATTTTTTAACATTGGCCTATGATGATATTGATCAACGTTACTCAACGTATTTCAAAACAATAGTCATGTTTGTTGTACGAGTATTCCTATAACAAAATAATGGATGGCCATTGAAAATAAAATGAACTCCAATTAAACGAATGCATCAACAAACGAGAGAAAAAATGATGAATGCGTTTTGTAGAATATGGTAATTCCTATCCTTCCCCACTATAATGTTCGGAAATATCATACCTGAAAACTGCTGACAGTCACAATGAATGATTGATGGCCTTTCAGTCGAAACATATCTATTGTTTTTTATAATGGTATGGTTCGAATAATGTTCATTACACCCTAAAATACTAGGATCCATTTAACCTCCGCTAGAAGTTCTTCATCATCTGTAATCAAATTCATTTCACAGGATTTGTGATTCATCACTGATTCAAACAAATCCTACATGAAATGAGGTTATAGGAATGTATGTAAAAGTAACTATGGGTGCTCCAGTAATCCAGAACTGATTTTGTCTTCAGTAATCACATTTGACAACATCATTACCAGTATATCGGAGAGAGTCGCCGCAGGTGGTTTTGTTGTCCCTGTATACCTAGGTTGATAAAATTTTGTCAAAGCACGGTGAAACATATTTTGTTGCTGACAGAAAAACCCCGTGATTTCTACGAGGATTTTTATTAGCAGCTGGTAATGTTCGTGAGTAACAAATCCACCATACAACTCACCAATAGATATATGAACTAACCCAACCATACGGATATTTCTGGCTACAGCGGTACTCAAAATGACCAACAATGTAATCCTTCCATATCGAACCCACAACCTCAGTTTTAATCATCAGTAACACAGAGCTTCAAATTTTCGACAAGGGAACAAGCCATTATTTCTCTTTCTATAGAAGGAGTAAAAATCCAAGATTAAGATCTAGCACTTGGAACTGAAGTTTAACCTAAAGATATCTTTTTTTCGAAGATATCGAACAGTCGAGTATGCATTTAAATTTTTAACCAAACTGAATTCGGCATTTTCATGAATAAATGTGAAGAAATTGTGGCATTAGAGTTCGAAAATTGATTATACCCGCTACCCGACTGATTTTATCGAACGCCTGCCCAACAATTCAGCACACTGTTATCGAAAATAGCCTCAGAGATCTTGGTATTGCAACTGTCTTCTCCATCACATTTCTCAAAATTGGAATATTCTTGCCTGAGTTCAGCCATATTCCCAGCTTCCGAAGGCAAGTCTACTTCCAACCCAACAACAATTCCACTATTCCTGACCCCTGATTCCTTTCGAAAATACCCCTACCGTAAATTCCTCTCAGTAGACCGAATCACATGCGCAAATGCAGAAAAGACGGGCATGTCGCCGCCTCCTGTCCAGAAACTCCAGAACAAACAGTCTCAATTACTTTGACCAAGAAACAAATAGAAAACTACCAAACCCCTACGATTGATCAAACACCGCTTTTATCAAACCTAGCCTCCAGAAGCAGTCAATCTGTGAGGGTACGTCCACAACGGCGCACCGCACTAAGCCTATACCATAGTATCGCCTCTGCTTCAGAGCATTGCCGAGTAGTGTCCACGTTGGCGCACAGCGCACAGTACGTTTTCCGTAGTAATTTGTTTTTACTTTTAAACATGGCCTCATCATCGTCAGATGATATTTTATTAGATTCTAACTTGAAAAAGTGGTATTTAATTAAAAATAAACCAAGGATGTCAGTACACCCTTTAAATAAAAAACGAAGTTACTTTGGAGAATTCCATCACCTTTGAGAAAAGATGGTCGACGTTTTTTCGAGTACATGCGAATTAATATTAAGACATTTGATTATGTCTCAAGTAAAATAGAGAATAAGTAAGTGTCATAAAAAAATTTATTAGTAATAACACTGCTATTAGCAAAAACTTTAAACATTTTGTTTTACGTCATAGTATTTATATATTTTTATCCATCACGCTAATATCCTCAAAAACAAAACAAATGACATGTGCATGGCTCAATTTACTGTGCGCTGCTCCTAGGTACAAGGGCGATGCGAAGCGAGGGACGGTGCGCCGGTATGGCCACACGCATTGAATTCAATAGTTAAATTTGCTTACCACACGGATGCTAAGGTACAATGCTAAGTGCGGTGCAATGTGCGGTGTTTCGTTTTGGCCGCCCACTGAGATATCCAGCCCACCAATCGACAATGCTGTAGAAAAGGCAACTATTATTTTCACGGTATTCAAACTATCAATGCGTTTATCGTCGTTTTGTTTCACTTCAGTATTCATTATTCAATATTTCATAATATAGAAAATATAGAACATTTGCTGAAACACAAATTATAAATCATATGTTAACAACTCTCTTGAGATTATTGAATCACATACGGCAAAATCCAATGATTTTCATGTGGTGGTAAAAAATCATATATTATGTGATGTAAATTTCAGTGACTGAAAATATGCTCGAACATCATAAAGCGAATATGGTAAATTGTTGGTGGTAATACCAAGATGAAATGGTTGACCTAGTAAATCTAGTGACTCCAGTCATACCTACTGATCTAAGCCCTATGAGAAGTTCTCTGCAGAAAGTTTGCATGCTTGGGTTTTACTGGCATTAATTTCACTTGTCAGATTCATGAACTTGATGTTGAAGCCAATAATGTACGTTCTGTCACCTATAAAGCAATGATCTAAGAGTTGTATCTTGAACTCGTTGAACTTGAAATATGGTTGGTGCTAGAATTAGCCACTGTAGAGCGCCATTCATTGAGATGGTAAACTCTCTAGAAGATTTATATCAGCAAGTCCCATTGATGGCAGAAAGATTCTGTATTGGATCAAAAGAGCAAAACACAATTACAGCTCTATATGTTGAAATCATTTTCTTGATCAGAGTTAGATTTTCTGGAAGAAATCTCCTGACACCTTTTTTTGAAAAAGAAGAAATAGACACTTATAGCTTTATGAATCGGTGGCACTAGTTTGGGAAGGATAGTTTTTGGGATGGTTAGAGAAATACTTCTCAACACGTAAGAAAAACTCTTTTTCAAGTGAGAAATAATAGCTCTTCTACATGTGTAAAAAAAATTGTTCTAAAATTGTTCGATTCCGTTAACCAACGGACGTCAACCCTTGGAGGTCGAAACTTGTGCGAGCAATGAATCAACGAGACCTTACCTTTTAACGTGCGATTACCCAGCACGGTGGCCCGACAGGGAATCGAACCCGGTCTTGCGCTTGAGAGGTGGGCGTGCTTAACTCTGCACTACCGAGAAATGTGTGAGATGAATCATATCTTTATAAAGAATAATAGCCTCTTAAATAAATAGCATATCAATATGAATATCGCTGAGATCATGCTTTGATATCCGTCTAAGCATCGCATACGTGAATTTTTCATTCGTTGAAAAAACTACAAACTTGTTGGTGAGGCAACACATTATAACTCCTACATCTCAATCTCTCATTGATGTAAGTCTATGCAATAACGATACTTTAATCGACTCGACTGTTGTATATCAATCTGATTTTTCTTGTCACGAATGCATAGGTTATACAATCAATTATGAAAAACCCAAAGTTGAACCAAAACTGCTTGTTATCAGAGACTTTGATGAAAAGCAATTTCTGAATGACTTTCTGGAGTTAGAATTACAAATATTTGTTACATCAATGATGTTGATGATGAAATGCAAACTTCAACAGGAAGGCTTTCCAACCTTTACAATAAACACTTCTGAAAGTCAAAATTACAAAAAAATTCACCCTGGTTGACAGATAAAGTAAAGAATCTGATGAAAGAGAGAGTTAAAGCAAAAGCAAGACATAAAAAATGGAATTGAGGAATCTATCAAACCATATCATCACTTGAAAAAGAAGGGAATATTTTCTAGCAATTTCTAATACCACTGTAGAATAAACGATGAGTTTGGAACCTTTGGTGTGAAAGTTGAACCTTTTCCTAGAGATCAATTACCCTAACACCAAACTGATATTTTTACACTCGACGCGCGTTTCGTTAGCAAGGTTAGCATCTATTATCTATTATATTATTGTACATGCCCTATACAGATCACCTTCCACCAATATCAATGAGTTTGTAGAAAATTTGAAATTGTACCTAAATGATGATAACGATAACCGATACCATACAAAACTGTTTGTTGGAGATATGAACATCGAAATTCTAAATCATTTTGATCTCTCACATGATAACTCAGATGTTTTGAGCGAACATGGATATATTTCAGCTCTGAACGATTATAAAAGAGTACAAGGAACATCCCAGTCGTGTATTGATCATATCTTTGTAACTGCCAAATCTGGAGATTACAACACCCTAATACCAATCATTCTACGAACCAGCATCACAGATCATTTTTCTACCCTCCTGCAAATTATCATTTCGATCCAAAAACAAAAAAATAAACAAACAGTTAAATATATCACACATATAAATAATAAACAACTAATTGATAAAATGTCTCAAATATCATGGGAAGATTTATACTCATTACCTAATATAGAAAGTGCAACTAGCAAATTCCTAGAAATAGTACAATCTTCTATAAAAGAATGCACATAGGAAATAAAAATCAAAACTAATCAAAGAAAGAGAAAGAAGTGGATAACAGAATCTTTAATCAAATATGTAAATAAGAAAAATGAAATGTATAATAAATTAATAAAAAATCCTCATAATGAAGAACTACAACGTGAATACAAAATATATAAAAATACCCTGAGCAAGCTTCTGGAAAATAAAAAAAAAGACTATTATATATCACGAATAAATGAAAATATTAATGACACTAGAAATCTATGGAATAATATCAATGAAATGTTTGGTGCTTGCAATAATACTGATATACATCGAATAAAGTATGATGAAAACAAAATCACTACTGATGATTATAAAAAAGCTAACATATTCAATGACACCTTCATCAGTATGGGAAAAAGCTTGGCAAAAAAAATTGTTAAGAATGGTTCAAAAAATATTAAGGAGAAGACTTCAACTAAATCCATTTTCATCAGTCCTGCATCAAAGGCCGAAGTTCTCGAGACCATTCATCAATTAAAAAATAGAAAATCCCCTGGTATCGATAATATTGAGGCAGAGGCACTCAAATATATTGCATGTTACATAGTTAGTCCACTCACCTACATAATTAACAAATGTATAGAATCTGGAAAACTTTCTGAAGAATTCAAAATTTCAGCGGTGAAACCCATTTTCAAGAAAGGAGATGATACAGATGTAAAAAACTATAGACCCATTTCACTCATCACCAACTTCAGTGAAATATTTGAAAAAATTCTAAAGAAAAGAGTCACTAATTATATGATTAGGTATGGACTGCTGTCTGATATGCAATTTGGTTCCAAGGAAGGAAAATCAATCGAAGATGCTATACTTGAACTCACAAAATGTATTTATGGAGCTTCGGATGAGGGTAAACCATGTCTTGCTGTGTTCGTAGACCTCGCAAAGGCATTCGATACAGTAAGTCATGAAATATTGTTATCGATACTCGAGATAACAGCCTCAGATTATTTGAAAATTACCTCAAGAAACACCAGCAGTGTGTTAAAATAAATGAAACATTCAGCGAGTTTGAAACAATAGAATGTGGAGTGCCTCAAGGTACAGTGGTAGGCCCAATACTATTCTCAATTTATATGAATGATTTATTTTCAATTGATTGTAAAGGAAAAATAATAACCTTTGCAGATGATACCGCCATTTTTTATAAAGGGGAAGAGTGGAACTCTCTGAAAAATGATGTAGAAACCGATTTGTTATCGATACTCGAGAATATTGGTATAAGAGATAACAGCCTCAGATTATTTGAAAGTTACCTCGAAAAACGCCAGCAGTGTGTTAAAATAAATGAAACATTCAGCGAGTTTGAAACAATAGAATGTGGAGTGCCTCAAGGTACAGTGTTAGGCCCAATACTATTCTCAATTTATATGAATGATTCATTTTCAATTTATTGTATAGGATGATACCGCCATTATTTATAAAGGGGAAGAGTGGAACTCTCAAAAAATGATGTAGAAACCGATTTCTCTTCAATAGAATCATTTTTTGACTACAGACTGTTAACTATCATCATCGATTAAACATACTTCCTACCATTCACTATAGTGTATTAAAAGAACAAGCCAAATTTCCAAAATCTTTCTTTAGACGATAATTTACAGATTCCTCCACTAACTCATATAAAATATCTCGAAATAATAATAGATACACATAAGCGATGGGATCAACACATAAACTTCACCCTCGAGAAACTTCGCTTTGTTCTTCATAAATTCAGACAACTTAATGAAATCCTTGACCTGGAACAAAAAAAAACGCTTTATTACAGCTTAGTGGAAAGTCATCTTAATTATGGTTTGCTTGGATGGGGAGGAGTAGCTGAAACTTATGTTCGCCCACTCAAAGTTATCCAAAAGCGCTTCCTAAAACTGATACTGTTTAAAAATGCTAGATATCCAAGTGACAGTTTATGTAAAGAATCTGGCATACTAGACCTTAAGCAACTATACTATAAAAGATGTACTACCGAACAATTTAAAGACAAGAATACTCTACTGAAAGTCACCCATACATATAACACACGACGTTACATCCAATTTCAATGTCCCCGAACACACAGATCTATAGGACAGAAAAGTTATCATTATTTAGGTCCAAAACCATTCAATACTCTTCCCAAAAATATCCAGAATTGCCGGTCATTCTATTTATTCAGAGAAGAATTGACAATCCACTTGAAAAACACTTCCTCAGATATCATACACCCATACTTACCATGAGATGAAAATATTTCAATTCTCAAAAATTTTATTTTTACTGACTATTGAATGTATATTTTTATTGTGTTTCATATTTTGATTGTTTCTATGCTTATTTATATTTGCCTATATGTGTGTATATGTATATTGTATATGTTTGAAAATGTCAATTTTCAAAATCTTACTTTTACTGACTATTGAATGTTGTGTATTTTTATTGTGTTTTATGTTTTGATTGTTTCCATGCTTATTTGTGCTTATAATTATATATGTTTGAAAATGTGTGTAAGAACATGTTCTCATGTATATATTTCATCTTTTATATATTTTAATCCTCATATACATTTTTATTCTTAGTTCAATTGGTGCACTCACGTGTTCTCACTAACAAGAGAAAACTTCAGTGAGACATTTCATGTGCTTATTTTTCTAATTGTTGGAAATCATTTGTGAATTATATATTATAAAAATTCCTTTTTTTGCAAATAAACACTAGTCTATTCTATCTTCAGGAGAAGAAAATTTTCTTCTGAAGATGCTAACCTCGTTAGCGAAACGCGCGTCGAGTGCAAAAATATCAGTTTGGTGTTAGGGTAATTGATTGATCTCTAGGAAAAGTTTTAACCACTGAAGAAATTTGAAATTGCTAAATATACCAAAAAACCGCAAGCTGATATCACACAAAAACGTTAGATCCTTACATCATTAATTTTAGTCATTTTTTGAATAATATACCAATAATTCAATGAGTAACCACTATGAGAGTAACAGAATATGTGAGAATGAATTTCGTTTTGTTGAGGAATCTGTTGTTCTGGTTGTTCGGAAAAAAATAAAAAGTTCCCCGGGTTTCGATGCTATGAGTATAGCGCTTATAAAAATTTGATGTCCATTCTATTATACAATATCTCGTTCACACGTGTAGCTGCATGATATTATCATCAAAATTTCCCGATTTCCTAATCACCCTAATTCAGAAAACTAGCGATACCTCAAGATCTCTCGGATTTGAATTTCCAGTTAACGAGAGGATTCTCACTTTCAGTTTATTGTGCAACAATTGTGGAAAGTCATTCGTACACCATACTTTCTTCAAGAAAATTTAAATTTTCATGTCTACCGATATTTCTTCGGAATATTCCTGGAATAGATCAATTCTTGTTTCCATTGCAATGTGAACAATTCGGTATTGATAACTAGGATAAAATAAGTATTGATATACAGTTAAATTTCATACATTAAAGAACTAATAATTAGAATTTATAGATAGTGATCAACGAATATTTCACTTCATGGGACAATTGAGCATATTATAAGACAGTCGTGGACAAACAAAATACTCTTTCAGCTGTGTCCCATTTATGTCTCTGGAATTTTACTTCGAACGTTCCGCCCGATTTCTCTGATATCCGCCAACAACGCAAACAGGGGGTTTATTTCGATTGTTTGCTTTCTCTTGTTGAAACAACTTGGAGTTTCCAGAATTTAATACTGGAACTATGGGCGCATAACGACAATCTGTCTGGGGCATGTTTGTTATGAATTTCTCGAATTTCATATTATATTGGAAGTTCCTGAATTCGAAGTTTCTATGGAACTTCTGAAAGTGGTGTATTTGAACAAAACGTCAAAGCTATTAGAGACATGCTTCTGAAGTGTTTTCGAATGGGTGCCTGTTGATGCTGAAGTCATTGAACATATAATACACAAGGGGAAGTACTATTTTGAGTCTGTTGATTTTGCCATCGACTAGTACATTATAATTATGTTCATTGGTCTTATGAATTCAAGTGTGCCATAACTGATATACATGGTGTGAGGTAAGTGTGAGATGATGAGTTTATATTATAAACATATAGGACCGGTAATGCTTCCTTTTAAATATACAGAGTTGAAATTCTTTTAGAGATCAATTTATCCTAACACCAAACTGATATTTTTTGCGCTGGGCTTGCAGTCGGTCGGTGTAGCCAAGAGGTTTACGGTGCGGTATGTATATACAATTTGTACGAAGCTCTGGAAGGGACACCCAAAATAAAAATTTCGCCCTTCCTAAAATTCCGAGTTACAAGTCGGAATTTTATATCAAAATTCCTAACTCGGATTTTCAAAATTCCGAGTTGGAAGTCAAAATTTTACATAAAAATTCTGAGTTTTTATTTGGAATTTTAAAATTCCGAATTATAACTCGGAATTTTACATCAAAATTACGAGTTGTAACACGGAATTTCAAAATTCCGAGTTGTAGCATGGAATTTTTAAATTTCGAGTTGAAACTCGGAATTTCAGAGATTTCTCATCCATTGCCACTTGTGTTGTGCTGTTGCGTTGGTGTAATTATATTATTTAGAGTGCATCTAGCTAGAAGTGAAAAGCCCTGATCAGTGATAATGACAAAACTCAAAATCGCTTTATTTCTATCAGACAATATATATTTTATCAGAATCGTCAATATTGTTTATTATTAATATCATATGTACCCACCAGGACAACACGAAAAGTGTTATATTCATAAAATCTGCTGAATAAGTGAATTCATTTGTATACAGATTTCAATGCAACTTGATTGCAAGCAATATGCAACTGGTGCGCAAAACTATGAATCCTTTTACCATGAGCTTTTTGCAGGAACTCTTCAATTTTCAGACCAATTTCAGACTGTAATATGCTAACTTGTTGAAATGAGTAACCTTGAGATTTAAAAATATATTTTTTTCAATTGGCCGCAAAAGAGGCTGAAAGTTAAAGTTGTTATTTGAAATAGCTCTGCAAGCAAACAAGTTCTTGAAAAAAGTTATAACTCTAAAGTTATTTCAGATATCCTATTGGAGGCTATAGGATGAATATTAATGATCTTACTAGACCCTTTCATCTAATTCAAGTTGTGAATACCACAAGTTCTGAAACACATCAGTAAATTTTTGGTGGCTTTATATATTATTGTTTCAAATTGCTCAATGAAACAGTGGTTGGGAAAATTGCCTGAATAAATAAATGAAAGGAATTTATTGAAGTACTATCGTTTATAATCATTTCATTTGTATCCATTTTTCTCAATTATTCCAACCTTAGACTGAAATGATTTCATATACACTTTCCCTGAGATTCAGATATACTGCTGTACTGTATCGTAAGGATCTTCACATTGAGAATTGAGATCATTCTCAGATATTATTTGTTTACATAATAAATATGATCATGTCTTCATTGCATGGGGTATTAAAAAATGTACATTCTTCTTTCAAAGAGGTAAGTACATTTTGTGGAATTGGAATCAAATGGTTTTCTGCACCATATAAATTAGGAACCTGATACAGGGCCTTCCTGTAGGTGCACTGCAATTCTTATTCCTTGGTATTCTATGAAAGTTCCACTCTAAAACCAGTTGGTCCAATTCACCTGGAAAAAATAAGAAATACAATCCTTCAATATTTAATATGTGAGTGATTTCGAATTCAAATATATCAACTACTTTGAGGGAGAGATAAAACGATTCCTAGTAGCATGGCATTAAGTGGGACTGAATGACACCTGAATATTTGGGGTGTGCTATACGGTGCTCTTACAGTACGTTCCTCCACTGTTGAATTTCGAATGGTTTGACATCAAATGGTGGTTATGATTTTTTCTATCATTTGATATATTTTTGTCCCGCAAATGGTGAATCATTCTCGATGCTTACTTGAACAAATTCTGGAGGAGCTGACCTATATGGACATGATTTTAGAAAACTAATCATAGTTGTAAACCTACGATACAAATTCAATTGCGTTGACCTGGTAGTCATCACGAATAAATTATGAGTTCAGAAACGTTGATGTAAAAGTTGATACTTTTTCCAGAAAACGTCTTAACTTTCCTACTAAAGGTTTCAATTTCATCTTTTAGGGAATGATGGAACAAAAACCATTCTTATCAATATCAATTATTCCAGCGTCCGTGGAAATGTTCTCCTTCAGTAATATCAATTAGAAAAATCTGAAATGACGACTAACACAAAACAACAGCTTCCCCCCCACTATTTATAGTCTACCGGGTATTGAAATATATCTGAATAATCCTTACTTTCAATCTGAAAATTCTTATTATGAAAATTTTTATTTTGATTACCCCGAAAATACGATTATCAAATCCAAATTCTAAAATTCACAGTTTTAACTCGAAATTTAAAAATTCCGTGTTACAACTTCCGTGTTTTGACTTCCAACTCGGAATTTCAGGAATGGCGAAATTTTTATTTTAGGTGTCCCTTCCATAGCTTCGTAAATTTGTCTTTTTCACTGCTGGTTCAATACGCGGTAGGGGCAGACTTTTTCTGGCAGGCTGGGGGCCAAGGGCAATTGTTAGTTTCCTAGATACCAATTCTGGTAGGTGGAATAATTGGATTGAATACACCATCCGACCCGGTACGGGTTCTTCTGGGTTTTCTTACGTAAAAATCAGTAAGATGCCCCAGAGTGCTCCGGCACCCAAGAAAATTTGCCGACACTTGTCCGCACAAGGCTCTGCCTTCTTGGCACACTCGAAAGCCTATTTATAAAGGGAAAAAGTTTACACGACGCGCGTTTCGCTAACGAGGTTAGCATCTTCAGGAGACTGGGGTGAGTTATTTATGTATTTCACGATCTGAGGTGTTGTAAGAACTACCTGTAAGGCAAATAATATACAGTTGCCTGTAAGATTTTCTCATATTACGGTTTACCAAATCTGTAAAGCTTTTTCTTGGTGCGATATCGACTTCTTCTGTTAACACCCAATTATTTCGAAATTGATGTCTCAATAATAAACTCCAAAGCAGGCTAAAAGGAATAGGACCTTTGTCATCATTCCTACTATATTGATACTATTATATATAGATTCCATTATCATGCCCAGTTTGCCGATCAACTTTGAACTCCATAGTTGACGAAGTCGCTTCACTTGTTCTTTCATTTCATTCCAGTAAATGTAAGTTTGTAGTTGGTTGCCGCGATAAACTTGCTCAATGGGTATTCCATCTCATCCTAGGATTACCTTGTTCGCTTTTCGTGTTGAGTAGTGGTAAGATTACTTCTTGATATTTCTTCCAACTTCTCGTTATCAAACCCTGTTCTTGGTTAAAGTTTTTATATGCAACTTTGTAACAATAATAATTTTACAACAAGAAAAGATGTGCCTGGATTCCTAAGAAATGTTTCCCTTTTCGAGGAGTGCTGTTGCTCACCAACTACCGATTATCAATATTAATCGATAGCTACATTGAACATATTGGATGAAAAACAGTTACTATCAGCTTGTATAATAGCACAACTTTTAATAATGTGCCAATTTAATATATGTGTATCCTATGGATGATTACATGAGATATTGAAAGAGAAATATTTGTAACATTTTACGTTTCTAGTAGGCATTGCACATGAATGAATTTAATGACGCTTCTACAAATGTCAATATTGTCATTCTTTGTAAGTGTCATTTGCCTAAGTAAGTAGATGTTGAAATGTTTCACAGTTTAGCTTCTTCACTTTCAATATATGCGTGCCAATCATCTCATCTTCTTCTGAGTGAACAGTTGCTCACTTACCAACCTGGGGCCTGTTTCAAGAAAGTACAAGTCTTGTAGCTACAAGAGGAACACAAAGAAACACGATCCGAAATAATTGTTTTTCACTTGTTTTTTACCTGTAGCTCCATTGTATTTTTCTTGTAATTACAAGACTTGTACTTTCTTGTAACAGGCCCCTGAAAGTGGTTAGAAATAAAAACATTTCTGAATGATTGTAAATGAAATGTTTTACGTTGTCTTTTCAGCACCTCTTGCAGTGCCTACAATGACAAATCCCTTAAAAATTTTTGAAATTCTCGTTGATTACTTCTCTTGACAAAGAATTTCCTAGCCTGACCGTTCTGTTAATATTCGACCCTGAGAGAGAGCGAAATTCGACTGGACTCCAGGCTAACAAAAAAAAACAAGAGTTTGGGAAGACTTTACTCGTTTGGTCAACCGAGATAGAATCACCAATGGAGGAACGATTGATGGCATTAAGGACCGTGGAAATGCTCTTGAGCGAACGAGTCTAAGTCGTTTGTTTTTGTGCTTAATTATACCCAAATTGGCATTTCTAGATCGGCTCCTCATGGATCATTATGATATGACGTGGCAGATGAATATCTTATCACGAAATAGAATATGCTGATGTTGATTCCGAGTATCTGATCAGTTTTTCAACTTGATATTATAAGATACAGAATACGTTCTTGATATCATCTTTCACCTTAAGAGAAGAGAAGGGAGAGAAGTTCAAATTATTATACCGTTTCTTTTTCATCATTCTTCTCGGCTTGCACGATTCTCTGGAACATTCTGTATCTATCTGAATTACGCCGTTGCGTTCTTCGAAGCGAATAGTTATACTTCCCAATTAAAATTATAACGTAATTGCACTGAGTAGGAAGCACACCTCGATGCATGGTTGTTATCAAGAGTTTCCTGAGGCTTGATATTCCTGCCTGCTTACTAATTACTCAGCAAATGAAATGAAGTGCAGGGAGAATTGATAAAATGTAATGTAGCATATGCAGATATACAAACACCAATTATTCACCTTTCCATTGAGAGAAAACGAAGTTTTTACATGTTGTCCCATCTTATGTTACTGACTTGTTATTATGAAAATGCCCATTGAATAACAGTTCTAAGATACCCTAGAATAATCCCAGTAGCTTTTCCACACATTTTTGTTTCACCTACGAGTAACGCCTACTTGGATTGACTATGAATATAATAAAATATGCAGCCTGTAATAAATCAACATTGAAATTTCATTGAATTTCTGATGAATTTTCAAAATATTCAACATCTACTTTCTGACAATGATGAAATTTATTTGGGAGTTCATCTCATATATTATGCACTATTTCTGGGGTAAGTTAGTGAGTTATATACTATCGAACCCTTCATTTTTGAAGTCGGAGAATAATTCGAAATACTGTCGGACTGCTTTGTCCATCACACTCATAGGATGGTAACTAAGAAAAATTCAACATTCTGGCTTGATGAGGATATTGCTGCCTCCTGTGTCCCTTTGAAAATCTGCCAGGAAACAATGGTTCGCTCTGGATTTTTGGACGAAAAAATTGAAGCAATATCAATTTATACCAGAACAGGGCGTTATAATTATCAAGAAACCAAAAGAATATTGAAGTAGCGGTTTCCTGATGATCCAATATCTCGGAACACATCAGAGAACTGGATAGGAAGTTCAAGAGGACTTGTTTCTGTACGTTACACACCCGCTGACCATCGAGAACTCATGAATAGAATAAGAGGTGCTTGAAACGAAATCACCCCGAAAACAATCCATAAAAAATCAATTCGCAAACATGCTTTGAGCGAATGGTAAACTCATTGAACATTTATTAAGATGATTCGGAGGAAGGTTCGCATACAATTTTTATTGAAATTTGGATATTTGTCGTTTGGAGATTCTAAAAAAGATAAGCTGCTAGCAACGAGAACTACCAGGTCATTTCCTAAAAATCAAGTATCGTAGGATAGACGGTTAATAGCCCTTTTAAAAGGATATTGCAAACTCCCCTTTTCGGAAAAAATGTTGATACTGCTCTCTCGGCGACGAGTGACGTCATAAAAATATTTTTTCCACCATAGGATATACTTGAAATGACGTCACTGTACACTGTGTCACAATACTGTCTTTTTCCCCAAGTTAGAGTTTTACTCAGGGTGCATGTAGCCATTCCGTGTTTGGAACTGATTTTCCATTGAATTGATATCATTTGATATTTACCGAAACACACTACACTTACTAATAATCTAGAAACGGCTAGTGCCGTTCTCAAAAATCTATGTGTCCGATAAATATTTGAGAGGTTCTTCTAATAAGGAGTCAAGAAACTTCTTCTGTTTGGAAAAGAGTTGAAACATCCCTGTTGGAAATATATGTTGATGATTCGCGATTAGTTTTCCTGAGAAACGTGATCAGTACTTGTTTCATAAATTGTGTAGTCCTATTGAAAACTTCAAAAAATTATGAAATTTTCGGAAAGGTCAATAATACAGGAGAACATTAAGAGATGGTTGTTGGTGAATATGAAAGTGATATAAATGTATATAATTTCCAGTAAAATTGAATGTAATTTATAAAAAAAGAGCTTGTTGAGTATTTTTTCGATATTGCATTTTCTGAGAATTACATAAACTCTTTGCTTTGAAATGTATGTCGAGCTGTATGAATTGCACCTGCCTTGTTAGTTAAGGTATAAAAATGATGATAACAAGTCGCCTTTCAGATTATAAATTCAGAAACGGTAATGTTATCAACATTTGTTGTGAGGTGAGTAGCTAATTGTTTTCAATACATCTTGTATTTCAAAATATGAAATCGAAATATGTTAAAGAATAACTGCCACGCAAGCAATGGCTTCTACTCCTAATTTGGAACGTGCGATTGCTCGAAATGAAATTTTCATTAGGTATGTATCACGTCACCCATAAATCGACCAAATTTCAGTGACTGTAAATGATTGATGAGGCAACACGCAAGTTTTTCAATGTCGTGATGGGAACGAAGGTCTTTGATCGATCTCGATTCCAATTATTCATTTATTGATGACCTAATATCGATTCTAATTATATGACTTCAAGAGATTTTTCGAATCTGAATAGTTGCATATCTTCCAGTATCCTGCAAATAAAATTATAGATTAAAGAATAATATAATTTGATCGAGGTTGAAAAAGTAAAGATCGAAAGTCGGTAGAGCTATTAGAATTAAGATGTTGAGAATCAATAAGATGTTATTAAGTGAAACGAGTATTCAGGGAAGGATAATGAAACAGAAATTGACAAAATCGGAGAAAATGATGAATTATAATTGGGAGAAAAATTGATAATGAGCTTTAACGAAATGGTATTCAAATAGAGAAGTGCTGAAGAAATAAATTCAAAAACAAGAAGAAGGTGTATTGGCGGAAAATACTGCAAATGAAACATTAACATTTTTTAATCATCATGAAATTCTACGAAAACTGGAAAATATCTCTTATTTTTTTTTTAATAATATTTTTTCCATCGACGGATTGATGCTTCCCTGCGAACGAACACTCCATCAATTGTGGAGATTTGTTGCTCTGTAGCGATGGTGTTGAAAAAATTCAAAACAGTTATTTTTTTCAATGATGAAACTTGTTCCAGTGGAGCACTACAACTTCCTTATATATTTTCAAGGGTTGTGGGAATTCTCCAATGTGTCAAGGAGTCATTGATCTGGTTGCGTCCACTGTCATGATCCTGCTGGATACACAGATGTTTCGATATCCCACCACATAGCAACTTCCTTGCCAATCGCATTTTTAAAATGCCATTCAGGATGACAGATAAATAGTGACTTCGATAAGATCTATCTCAATTGAAGTAATATGAGATTTCTGAGAGAAATTTTTGATGAAAGGTGGTCGAGTGGTATGAAAAATTCACCACTCAAATTCGTTTCGAAAAATCTGCTTTTAATTGGGACAAGATGGCCAAACTTCACACGAGAAGGCATTATTCTTCTTACTCTCTGATGAGAAATGAATTTATCTGATGTCAAATTTCACGACAGGGAAGTTTCAACTTTTTTTTCAACGAGAGACAATTACCTGCTGCCAAATGTGTCACCAACCTCAAACAGAATGTAGTATTGCTTTGTCGTAATGACATTCACTGTCGTTTCACCATAAATCAGCATCGAAATTCGAATTTTTATAAAATTCCCCGAAACGTTACAGATTAACTTACCTATTTCAGATTTCGAGGATTCACTGAAAAGAATACTTTAAGGGTACATTCTACAGGGTAATCTATCGTACTCTGTGTGTAATTGTATAGTTTACCTTAATATTTGAATTGTAGTGTACTCTGTTTATACTTGTACTTCAGTATTTAACCTTTGCTTTGTAATTCTGCATATTTGTCTCTATTCTCCAAATTTTTTACATGTCTAATACCACTTGTGGTCTTCGGATGAATTAATTTGATTGATTGTTACAGTTTGGGTGCACGATGTGCCAGGTGTTAGAGATCTTCAATACTTGGTGTGTTCGGTTTGAATCTTTGGTCATCCAGCAGATGACCCATTTTGTTTCATATTCTGTTCGGGGCTTTTCAAACATGCATCGAAAAGTACTATAAATGATGCATTCTCATATGAACATCGACGGAACTTGATATCTTTTTCCGTGCAAAAGTGAAGAGAGGGTATTTTTGCATAGGAAAGGTAGGGCTTCTGAACATTTTTCACATAGAAATTTCGACTGATTTTTTTTTTGTGGAAATCAACACCATCTGCACTGGAAGTCAGTTTATAATTTTCTCTTCGAGAAAATTTAAACACACATCAAAAGCATCAGAAGTAAAACCTTTTTGTCTTAAATTTATCAGCCTTTGATATGTTCCTGTGAAAAAGTAAACTTTTATATACCAGTATTTGGTTCAAAAATCTGAAAATGTAAATGTTTCATTTTCATTCCCTCAGCTTGTTCTGAGCCTATTTCAAATTGTTCAGTAACACAAGCCTTGTTGAACTATTGTTCATTACTCATTTATTGAAACTATTTGGAGAAAAATGAAGTGAATGTTATTGGTCTTGCCGCTTGATTGGCAATATTACTACAATCCATTGAAGATGATATAATTTCTATTCTGTTCGGGCAATATCACAACTATGGGTTATGCTCGGTGATTTGTATTGATTCGGAAATGGGAAAGTTTTGTACACTATAAAACAATTGCGATATGGAAAGTATGATAATAAACACAACGAGTCGAAATGAGGCTGACCCAGTTAAGGACCTGCACATGATTTTGAGTTCCCGAACTGAAGCTGGTTTCTATTTCTAGATTATTTTCGTTTTGAAATAGACCCTTCCTCGTGTAACTAAAACTGTGCAATAGATCATATTTCGGTATCATTTACATGGTAGAAATGAATAAATAAGTTGAGTACAATCAAAGTCATTCAATTCAAATGGATCGAAAAAGTAATTGATACATATTCATCTGGTAATTTTGGCAAGTACCTCTTTTCTCAAACCAAACATATTACCCAGAAACAACTTAGGAGTCGAGAAAATAAGTTTCCTCCGTACGTGCGCAGCCAAACACGAAAAGTCGTGCACGAAAAAAACATTATTGGACCTGTAATGAACCATAATCGATCCATCTTAAAAGCACCGATTGTTAAGAAACATCTATTTTTCCACTAATTCAATCATTCATAACGAAACTTGAGATGGAGACTACATAGAACTCTGACATACGACAGGAACGGCCAGGATGAAATTTCGGGACAAGTCTGTCTTTGTGTAGCTGGCTGATGACCACTATCACAATTTTGTTTTCAGCGCTTCATTCGATATTACATACATTTCACTAAAAATTATAAATCCTGCACCAATTATTGCCACAACTCAGGATTAGATTTGTGAACGCACCTCAGTAGATATGTTTACGATCTACAGAAGTTCGTTTCCAGCCCAATTTTAAGTGTGGCCATCGATCATCATCAATTGCTTGTCCCAGAGAAATTATCTGACAGATGCCGGAGTCTTCAAAATCAGTTTGTAGGCAAAAAAAGACTAGCTTTCAAATCTCTGGTTGAGTTATCAATACAATATTGTCCTGCTATTTTTGGTAGAGTTATTGATACAACATCTTTCTTTCTACAAGTTGTCTTCAAGCACATCGAAGACAAGACTAACTATTCTTTTTATATAAATAAATATTGATGAAGACACTTGCCGACAAAGAGGCGAAAATTACACGTAAAGGCAGCGACGTGACGGTCCAAGATTGTTTTCGTGTCTGTGCCTGTAAGAAGCGTACCTGCTGTAGAAAGTGGATAGTTTATTTTGAATTCCGCTAGAAATTCAGTGAAGTTTTAAGCTAACATCTCTCGAGAAATAGTACTTTTTATATCATACTTATTTATGATTGTGTTTTTATAGCTTGGTTATTAACTACATAAGTGTACTTTATGTCCAAGAGGGCATACATTTCACTTCATGGCTCGCACGGGTTCTCAAGACACAACATTTTTCTGCATGTTCCCCAGCAACCATAGTATCTGGAGATAATTATTTATTTTTCTGCAAATATTTATAATTTGATGCAATAACACACTAGCAAAATATAAAAGTTGGTATGCACCACGGTCATAAATAGATGTATATGCCCTCGGGCGACTTATAAGCCCTCGTGCCAGAATCCCTATTTATGACATTAGGTATTCAATCTAGCAAATAATGAAATTGATACTGTGACAAATGTTGCTAAAATTTTCTTCCGTCGTTTACCAGTTCTTTATGTGAAGTTTTGTACGTTTTTGTAACGTTTAATGCACGCATAATCGTTTCTTGTTTCTTCTTTGCCTCCGCAACTATCGTGTCTTTGTCGGTTAATGTGAAACGTCCTCAATACGGACAGTGCGAGTATCGAATTTCATAAAATAGAGAGAAGCGCATTTTCAATTTGGTGTTTGGGTGATTGAACGCTGTCAAAAGTTTCCACTTTTGCATAAAAGATTCCATGCATTGAAATTTGCCTCTCCCTCAATCACCCAACACTTGAACCGATTGAGATATTCTGAAAACAGCATCATTTCTAAAAAAAAATCTGTATATTTCTACTCTTCCAATCATTCCGAAGAATACCCGGGGTGAACCTCATTTCCGGATTCATGTTAATGGTTATCCTCGTAATGAAGAAAACATTCATTAATTCATTGGAGCTTTAGAAAAAGCGTTGCAAGAGATTAACCACATTGCTGATTGCGGAAAATTTCATCTTTGAATAATTTTAAAGTGAGCATATAAACTGCATAGTATATTTAATAGCCCGTTGGATTATAAATCAACGAATAGCTTTGTAAATGAGAGATTATGACTGCTGAAGATAATGAGATTTTCTTTTGATTATTTCATTTCGAATACCCAATTACAAGGAATGAATCAGCAAGTGTTGGTTGTTTACCGCTAAAATAAGTACTCGTTTCGATATATTTTCCCTTTAGAACTATCAAATTGTCAGATTAGTGTTCACAACCATTCATCATCTCCGCAACACGCATTTGAGGTTATTCTTATGATTTAACGTACGATACCGGAACTTTTCCTTCAGCTTCCTTAACGAGGGTATTTTTGCCACTCTCATCTTGACACTTCCACTCCCCAGGGCCGAAATTAATTTCACTGAAAATGTGTACAGCACTTGCTCTATTCTGAGACGCCATCGTTGTTTTAAGTGTAGAGGCAATTAAGCTTTTACGGCAACACGACACGGGTTAAAAAGTATCACCTACTAATTTTGATCTGGAATGAAGTGATGTTTGTGAGGCAGCTGCAGAATGTATATTAATTTTTCGAAATAGAGATGCCTAATATTCCAAGTGCGTTTTTTGTCTTTTCCAACTACAAATCTTCATCTGGATTTCCGTTTCGAAGTTCCTGATGAAAAACCGCTGCAATTCGATAAAAAAAAAGGAGAGGAAATGAGATGTGTGTTCCTATATTAATATACGTAAAAGTCAGAGAATACCTTCACCCTGGGAATTGAGAATTGAAGGGCTAAAGCTTCAGAAATGAGAATGAATTTTCTTCTGTTGAAGATGCAAACCTTAGTGAAACGGGCATCGAGTGCAAATAACATCAGTTTGGTGTTAGGGTAATCGATCCCTACGAACTTTTACTCGAGTGGGGGAATTCATTAACCATGTTTTATCAACGCATGAGTGTATATATATATAGCAACAGTTGCTAGCACCAAGTAGGAGCGGTAACATTCTTGAAAATGCCAACTGAGATGTTGGCGAAACGTCGAAAGTCAATACCGACAAACCATCGGATAAATTCCCAGAAAACCATTTTCGCATACTCAAGCATCTGTGAAAACCTTCACTGTAATTTATATATATATATATATATATATATATATATATATATATAAATTTGTTTGATTCGATTGATGATATTTTTTTTCTCCTTAACTTCATGCTATTTGGGAATGAAAAGTGAAAAGTAAATATATGTGTGCGTTTCATGGTTTTCAATTGTACTGTTGATAAAAAAATTATGTTTTTTTTGCTTCTGTACTTTTGAGGGAAACCAGACTTGTGGGGTTTTGTACTCCAACCACCGATAACGAGAAAGTGTTGACCAATTATTTCTTTAATGATGTTCCTTTTTTTTACAGGTAAGAATTCAGAAGTCTACATTTTTCTAAGAAGGATATCATTGAAAATGGTTATTCTGCAGTAGTTGCTTGATTTTCAGTAATTGGTGAGTATTTTTGTTGTTCTAAACTTGTTCGTTCCGTTAACCAGCCAACGAACGTCAACCCTCAGAAGTCGAAATTTGTGCGAGCAATGGATTAACGAGGTCCTACCTTTTAACTTGAGATTAACCAGCACGGTGGCCCGGCGGGAATTTGAAACCCGGTCTTCCGCTTGAAAGGCGGATGTGCTAACCCCTACACTAGCGAGTCCACAAGTACCAAGTATGATATTGTTCTTGAGGAATAATTATTAATACTTACGATCAAGATTTTTTCAATGGAGGTATTAGAGTTTTTCAAAACTTTGTTGGTTTTTTCTACTTTTATATTGATCTGTAGAAGAAATTGATGACAAAATTCCTCAAAATCATTTTTGGTACCTTCAGTTTATTGGACAAAGCCCAAAGATAATCTACACCAAATGATCTCTATACAGTGGTTACCGTCTGATTTAATTCAATCGAATCTACTTTGATCTCCCCTCAATCATTCCGTAAAAGAACTGAATTTGTTTTTACGGTATAACAACGGTAGTTCTCATGAAAAGGAAAATATATATATATATATATATATTCCTTTTCATGAGGCAATCATTCTTGACTCACTGTGTCTGCTTCCCGAGAAAAATTTCGATAAATTAATTTCTTCCATCGATCGAATATTTGAATAGTTTTTGACAACCTTTGTAGCTCACAAAATACCAAAATATTCTTCCTTAGAAGCATTCTTTCAAAAACAAAATTTTTCTATAGGAATGATGGAAAGGATTGAACAACGTATTGCCGATATTATCTATAGCTGACGTGGATGAACTTATTAATTCTTCCACCTTAATTTTTTTTTGCGAACTCATTGGGTAAAATACTGTATGTATTGTCGTGTATGTTATTTTTTTTTGGTGGATGCATTCTTTCTTCATAGTTTTTTGGGTTCTCAACTAACCACAATCTTGAAAAATAAAAATATATATTGGAATCCATACAAGTTCGAAAGGACAGATTTCTAATCTACCCTGGAAAGTTGCCGCGGTAATTGAAAAACAGTTCTTTCTGAATAGAGCACGTTCTATTAGTCAGCAACTTCTCGTATAACTCAAATATTTGTGATATTTATCAAATTAATTATCGTGAACTTCATGTTCGAATTGAAAATATGTTTTGTCTGTATCAACTTTTGGGGGAAGATTAGAAACCCGCCCTTCTACACTTGTATAGATGTCAATACTATTTCTTATTCTTTCAGATTGTGGTAGGATAAGAACCCACAAAGCCTATAAAGAAAATGAACTGTGGGTATAGTTTATTCTATTCGTAGTTTTAAAACCTATACAAGTGTAGTATTTTTAATTTCGGCTACACTGATTGGTTCTACTGGATCATCCCTTGAATTCTATTTTCAGTTCTCTCAGTTCCAACATCTCCATTTTCAAACCAACTCCATTTCGCTCCCCTTTGTTGAAAAAAGGCAATCATCAGAACAGTGCTATGAAATTCAAAATGGATAACATCCAGCATGTTTGAATTCTGCTTTTTCAGACACAAACCATATTGCCGCAAAACGTTACGAACACCTGCGTCCATTTTACTTTCCATTATTCGTCACTGCACGAAAAAAATCAGGGAGTGAAAACACTTCTGGAATATTAAATAGTCCAAAACGATGTTGAAATCCGATGAGGCTGTAAACGAAAACAAAGCTATTGTAGGTATACGAGTACGCAATTTTCCTAATTGTTTTTAAATTCTTTATGGGAGATACGATGTCTGATAAAGTTTGCTATCGAACATTCTTTGAATCTTATATAATATATATGGCTATTCATAACTAGCATCAAAATATATACAATATGGCGAATCACGTCAACAATAATCCTAGAATTTTCTGTAATTATAGCAACGACAAAAACAATCATTTCCTCACCATCTGAAATGTATCATAATTATTCTATAACATATTAATGATATTGTGAATCTTTTGGCAAACTATCCCTCATCTGTCTATGGTTAACCAAATCCCAGAGTATGAATTCAGTAAGACAGTTGATATATGCAGTTATTGCTTTCATATTGAAAAAATTATTAGACTGGTCAGGTCATTACCTGGAAGTTGTCTACAGGTCCAGATGGAATCCCGCTATTCCTCATTAAAAATACATTTTTACCCTGGCAAAACCCATTCACGTGCTTTTCAAGATCTTGAAATCTTTCATGTTTCCAGATAACTGAAACAGTTTCTAAAACCTATTTATAAAAGTTGATTATATAATGACATTGAAAATTATCGAGCAGTCTGCTGCTGATCAATCTGGATTACCCAAATATTCAGATAGTCTAATAACAGAAAAGCTATGATGGGATTCTAGATATATAATCATAAATCAGTAAGTAGATCTACCTGTACAAATCTGCTCAGATATCAACATTTTATGACAAACGAATAGGTTGAAAAGTGGTGGTACTATATGAGATCCCTGCGGTATACCAGATGAAACTATGATTAAGGAAGACACTGATTTACCATATTTTACATATTGAAGCCCGCAAGATAATTTTCAATCCATTTCAGAATGTTTCTCTGGATAACCAAAACGTTCAGTTTATGCAATAATTTAGTCGACTGACTGAAAAATCTGTGTAAATAGAAAGCATTTTTCATGAAATGTTGAAAACTTTTTAACTCTTCTGGCATTTTTACGAAGAGCCTGAGACTATGAAATCACCGAAATTCACAGTTTTTTATCACAATTATCCAATTTGAAGTACCAAAAAGACCTAAACACAGATGTAGTATTATAGACATCCTGTATTTTTATGTTTTTGACAGTGGTTGTTATCATGAGCAATGACATCTGTTGTCTATTGAATTGTTGTTCAACTATGTCAGGTAATATATTCGAATGAACGCAAATTCTATAATTCATATTTCGACTACCATACCACATTAATTGGCGACGAGGAAAAAAAGAATCATCCACTCACATAAGACGGGAAACGAAATATGTCTCAAGAAGGACAAACGAACAATAATAACACGAACGAGTATTTTCGGCATTTCCAGTTTGAAAGATTCTCTCCAGAAAAAGAAGGATGGGAATACTATTTGCAAAGATTCAGCATGGAATTGGAAATTCATGGCTTGAATGGTGAGGATGAAGACAGTAAAGGTAGACGAAGAAATTTACTTTTGAGCAAGGTAGGTCCAGATCCTTTCAAAGTTTTAGTTGACCATTTCAAACCGGACAATCTGACTGCTAAGTCGTACAACGAAATAGTCCAAGTTTTGAATAAATATTATGGTAGAACGACTTATATTTTATCTGAGAGAGTAACATTCGCACATACTTTCAGGAATGAAAACGAATCTGTCACACATTTTCTGAACAATTTACGTGCTGTTGCTAGCAATTGCGAATTTGGATCCAATCTTAATGAAAGATTGCGTGATCAGTTATTTATAGGAATCAATAATCAAATTTGGCAACAAGAACTCATTCGTCAACATCCGACAAATAACTCAACATTAGAGCAAGTGGAAGCAACAGTACTCGTGTTAGAACAAGCCGACTTGCAGTCTAAGCGATTGTCATTATCAATAAATCTACATGATTCTCATACAAATGCAATAGTACCCAGAAGAAAACAAAAAGTGTATCCACATGATAGTAAAAGTAGCTCTTGCGTGGAAAAAAATCACAAAGTTATATTTTTAAACAAAGACATTAATTGTTTGAATTGCGGTGAAAATCGTCATGAAAATGGGAAATCTTGTCGAGTTAAGGGAAAATTCTGTTCATTATGTGGCTCAAAAAACCATTTTGCAAAGGTTTGTTTCACATATGGTCGCGCCAAAATCAAACAAGTCAAAGGGACACAAAAAGGGAATCTCAGCACCCTTCACGTCAGAAATGAAAATGTTGACGATGAGTCAAATAGCGAACAATCTTTTGAAATATTCAGAAAATGAACAATCTGTTCAGGCCAGTCTTTTGATTCAACAAATACATCCAATATTCGTAATTTGAATTCAGCTAACAAGGTAATGATTACAACTTCTATCAATGGTTTCGCATATGAAATGCTCTACGATCCAGGTGCGGCACATTCAGTTATAGGGGAAAAAATATGGAAACGCATTTATTTCCATCCGAGAATTTGATTGCGTATACAGATGTTCCGATTGTGACTCTGGGTGTGGCTCAAGTTCAAGTGGAAGCATTCAATCGACAAAAACAGTTACCACTTTATGTCACCAAATCTAACGATATTCCTTTATTTGGTCTAGATTGGTGTTTGAAATTTGACCTTCCTCTACCTCCCGGTTCAAGACTTTGTCAAATAGAATCAAATTTCTCCTGAACTGAATTATCTCATTGATCAGTATAGTGAACTGTTCAATGGAAAAATTGGATCTATCCGAGGCAATATGATCAAAATACACATGCAGCCTAACGTTATCCCCAAAGCCCATCGTGCAAGGCCTGTACCGTTGGCATTACAGGAACAGGTATCTGCAGAATTGAAACGTCTCGTTGAAGAAGACGTATTAGAGCCTGTCAACATGAACAATGATCCAATAGAGTGGGCTACACCTATAGTTGTAGCTGTGAAATCAAATGGATCTATTCGGGTTTGCGGAGATTTTTCAGTTACAATCAATCCCCATGTCATCAAAGACGATTATCCACTTCCTCGTTTCGAGGATCTCACTTCAAAATTGAGTGGCGGAAAATATTTCTCCAAATTGGATTTAAAAGATGCATATTTACAACTACAAGTTCATCCTGAATCAAGGAAATATTTGGTTATATCCACTCACCGCGGATATTATCAATATAAACGGATTCCATTTGGAGTGAATTTTGCACCTTCACTATTCCAGAGAACACTAGATCAGATACTTTCAGGTATTCAAGGTTCTGTTTGCTATCTGGATGATATCCTTATAACAGCACCAAATGAAGAGTTGCATCTTGAACGCCTAAAAAAAGTTTTTGATCGACTCAAAGCAGCCGGACTACGAACACAAAAATCAAAATGTATGTGGTTTCAAAAAAAAATATCTTTCCTTGGGCACATGATTGATACCGAAGGATTACACCCTACAGAAAAACACATTGAAGCTATCAAGGACATGCCCAGCCCTAAAAATATAAGCGAGCTTCGTTCCTTCTTGGGCTCAATCACTTATTACAGTAAATTTATTGAAAATCTACATGTTATATGTGTTCCACTATATGAACATTTGAAGAAGGGAAACAGCACTTTTCAATGGACGACGGAAGATGAAAAGCTCTTTCAACGATTGAAAAATATTCTGACATCATCTGATTCTTTGATTCACTATGATCCAGATTTGCCTATAGTTGTTACAAGCGATGCTAGCAGCAAAGGAGCTGGGGCGGTTATTTTTCACAAATTTCCAGACGGTATTTTGAAACCTATTGCCTTTGCATCAAGGACATTCAGTACAACTGAAACACATTATTCCACAATTGATAAAGAAGCACTCGCAATTATATTTGCTGTTACTCGATTTCATCACTACCTTTATGGAAGAAAGTTTATTCTTTACACCGACCATAAACCTTTGGAGCGAATATTCAGTAGAAACCGGAAAACACCCAAAGTAGCAAGCAACAGACTACTCAGATGGGCAATGATATTAAATAGTTATGACTATGACATAGCATATCAGGCGGGTAAAGATAACGCCCCCGCTGACGCCTTGTCTGGGTTACCTTTATCAAGTACAAAGTCATCACCAGCAGAACAAATTGGACTACCACAACGAGGACATTTATTGACACTTCGTCTACATCATTTACCTATTACAAAGCGAAAATTGCAAGATGAAACGGCAAGAGATCCTCTGTACCGTTCAATTGTCAGGTATCTTCAATCATACTGGCCCGAAAAATCTGAACTTTCTCGTGATATGTGGCAATTTTTTGAGAAGAAAGATGAACTTTCATTCGAAGATAGAATTATTCTTTGGAAAGGTCGTATATGCATTCCAAAGTCACTCAAAAACAATATTCTAGCTATGTTGCATGATGGACATCCTGGCATTACAGCAATGCAATCTACGGCTCGTTCACATGTTTACTGGCCAAATATCGATACCGACATCACTAATTACTTGAGTTCTTGTGTATCATGCCAAGAATCGAGGCAGAGCATAACGAAAGCACCCCTATATCCGTGGAGCGCACCACCGGAACCATGGTCTCGTGTTCATATTGACTTCGCTGGACCATTTGAAGGTAGAATGTGGTTGATCGTAATTGATGCCTACACAAGATGACTGGAAATATTACCTATGAAAAACATTACTTCCTCGACTACCATTTCTTTTCTTCGTGAAATATTCTGCAGACTTGGTTATCCAAAAATGATTGTATCCGATAATGGACCCCAGTTGACATCGGAAGAATTCGAGATTTTCTGTAAGTTGAATGCTATCACACATATAAAAACTACTCCATATCATCCTCAAACGAACGGATTAGCCGAAAGAGCAGTGAAAACTTTCAAGGAACGAATGCGGGCAAGTGATCGAAATATTTCGTTATAAGAACGATTACATACTTTCCTGTTTTCCTACAGAAATACTATACAAAGATCCACTGGTCGAGCACCTAGTGAACTGTTGTTTGGCAAACATTTGCGTGGTATTTTTGATCAGTTGAAACCAGATATTTCGTCGAAAATGGACAAAGAAAAGCTCAAACAGAAGTACAATCATGACAGAAGAGCATGTGTCAAGGAGTTTCAAAAACATCAAAGTGTTTGGGTGAACAATCCAACTGGAAGAGGCTCGACTGCTGGAAGAATAGTGGAACAAACTGGTCCTCTTTCTTATATTGTGGAAATCGACGGAATTCACAGAAGAAAACATGCAGATCAACTGAGAAAACGTGATGAAAACATTCACATCCAGCCAAAAATGAGGAAATTCCATTATTTGCCAATCCAGGAGGAAAAGGGGGAAGTTGCAGATACTTCATTACCTGTTGAAGAGAGAAGAAATCGAGAATTTCAAGTCGGCGATGATTTCTACGGGGAGGAGAATACTTCAACTGAGAGGAGAGCTGGCCCATATCGAGAGAATTCCAACTCTGCTTCAGACGAAAATACTTCTCAATCCACTGATTCAGCTAATGATCAATTAATTGTTTCAGAGAAGCCTGTCCAAACTCCTATCCCGAGTCCAGATATCATTTCGAGAAGAAATCCTCCTAGAAGCCGAAGACCTCCAAAAAGATATTGTTGTTAATATTTTGGATTTATTCTACCCGGGGAGAAATGTAGTATTATAGACATCCTGTATTTTTATGTTTTTGACAGTGGTTGTTATCATGAGCAATGACATCTGTTTTTTATTGAATTGTTGTTCAACTATGTCAGTTAATATATTCGAATGAACGCAAATTCTATAATTCATATTTCGACTACCATACCACAACAGAACTGTCACTTTTGAATGACAATTGTCAATTGGTAAAATACAGACTTGAAACAAATTGCGGCAACATCGAGAGTGCTGCCAATCAAATGCCAAAGAATAACAGGCGCTAAATTTGAAATTCAATATGAACGTTCCAATGCATTTCCATCAATGGAACTAGTGCGTTGATTTCATGTCTTCATCGATACCGTGCAACAGTTTTTTGATTTTATTCACTATATTGTATATTCTGATATTTCTGAACAGTACTGTCCAGTTAATTCAGTCGTTCCGATTTTACTGACATTCACTGGCAATGATGTTGCTGCAAATTCAGAGGCATCTCGTAAGAGACTATAAAGTTACTGTGCTTCTGCTACAGAAGTGGTCCTATAGTCCCAGACTCCTTTTCCCATATCGAAATGAGTTGAGTCCGGCCTTGTTGAAATTTAAAATAAACGCTGTCAGCGGAGAACGAATAATTCAAAATTAGACGTCAGATCACTGCAAAATAATCATTTCCTTAAAGTTGTTTCGAGTTATACTAGGAGATCAAACACAGTACCAAATACTGATATGTGCCAGGAAACACCCTCTGAGTATTATTTTCAAAAAATATATATTGCCTGAGCTTTCTTCAGTTACCTGAAATATTGTTTGGAAAACTCGGGGGTGTGGATGATCAACTAAATTTTGAATATAACCTTCTATTCTTCCAATTGGACCTCTGATTTTGTCGAGGATTGGAATTACAGTAACGAAATCCCCAAAGATCTATTAGAGCTCAAGCTATTTGATTTTTCTGAATCCAAATCGATTTTGCTAATGATTCAATCTAATAAAATTTGATTCATTTGAAAATGATATAGGTCACACCGCTCACAGCTGACAGTTCCTTTGACAAATGTCCGATGGCGATCCGTCCCAAAATCATCAGTAGTGTGAGATTACTATCACTTTTATAGCGTTCCAAAATTGTTTAATGTTATTAGTGATACCAACAAAATCTGAACATCAGAATAAGGTGTGAAAACTCAAAAATGCATTATATGGGCTCAAACAATCAGCATTTATGAAACATGAAGATGGCAAATTAATTGTCATTGCTCTCCAATGATAAGATGGAAACTACTGAACCGAAAGTGGAAAGTCAAAAAATCTTAATGGAAGATCTTGAATGTATGTTGACACTATCTTGATGAAATTCGAAATGGAAGACGCAAAACCTATGAGGACTCCACTTGAAAATTCCAAAATATCTAATGAAAATAACATCCAGTATCCATACCAAGTCTTGATTAGTGCATCGATTTATCTGTCAGTTTGTAGTCGACCTGACATAACCTCTTCAAAAAGTAATTTGAGCCAGTTCAATAATTTCTATCATGGAAAGGATCACTGAAAGTTGAGAAAAAGAGCTCAGATAACAATCTTCCAAAAACCACTTTATTACCTATCAAATTTTTCAACTTGAAAAACATTCATTCTGTCCGAAAAATAAGGCACATCATCAATTGGACCTAGTTTATATATCTCTTGTGTTCAAAGACGTTGCACAGACCAGGCATATTTTCGTCCGTTAGGGAAATATTTTGCCCTTTCTCAAGGTCAACTCCGAAACAAGCCAAAAAAAACTGAAGATGCTCAAATAGCTCTACACAATTTTGATATCATAAAATACCATATATTAATTAGGAGAACAGCAGATAAACGCCTACACTAGCCACCAGCCCCACAAAAACATGTAAAGGAGTGGATGAGGAGTTGAGTTTCATCTAGCCAAAATACTCTGACAATCTGATGGGGTTCGGAGGTGAGGGCAGTTTCATGGAGACCTAGAGCATTTTGTTCAGTTTGATTTGTTTGAAAAATATGCTTCAAATGAACATATGCCATTTGAGAAAATTATAGAAACAAATATACCTAAGAAGTCTAAAATAATTCCTGGGTTAAGATAGTCGAAATACCCTTACCCTAAGGCCTCTCCTCCATTGGAAGCGAAAAGCTGCGAACTCAGGATTCATCCGGATTCGGAGTAGAAAAAAAGGCTCTTCGGAGCGGATTTTTTGATTATTCCGATTGAGAACTTTTCGCTTTGGAATTATCACCATTGATTCATCGTCGTATCAGGCACAGGCCATATCGACGATGGAAATGTGGCCTAAAAAATATTGAAAAAATTCACGTATATGGAAGACAGTATCTTCCTTGAAATGACAACTTTGAGGACCCAGGGCTCCCCATGAGGCCCTCCAAAGATTTTGTCTTCAATTTTGAATTCGAAAAAAGTGGCAGAGAACCCAGCTGTCCCGGATCATATTATTAACTAGAGCAGTAAGTTACATTTATTACAATATCGGTGGTGGCACTTGACAGAAGGACAATTCTTTTTGACAAATGGAGAGAATTCATTACGTTCTATTATTTCTCTCATAATGTATAAAATAAAAAAATAATATGTATGGAAAATAGTATATATATAGTACTCTCAAAAAAAATTCAATGCCATATGTGCCACTTTTTGAAACAAAAAAGATTTTTATCCAGGAAAAATGGTAGAAAACTCATGCGTCCCGGACGATATCATTCCAGCATATCGATAAGGCTGATATCCATTATCATATCGAGTAACGTTTGTTTCAGTTTCAGTGGTGGCACTTCGCACAAAAGTATTATACTAGATTTTCTCTTATCTGTGAGTATCAGTTCTCTGTGAAAAAACAGTTACTGGTTCACTTAATGAGAAAATGCTAAGAGTGAAAATATTTCTATTAGTATAATAGCTCATCAACATTTTAGAATAAGTCAATTTAATATGAGTGAAATTTCAATTTCAACACTTTTTGATCTTCTGAATATTTCGTTAAAATCGATGACAAGAAAATACTTATAGGCAATTTTCATAAAAAAATCACAATAAATGCCTTTTCCTCAAGTTATAATATAATGAATGTTACTACTTGGTATAGTCATATCAATCTCGTTGAAATGATCAAATAATATCACTTGGGAGACCTGGGTTTTCTGCTACTTTTTTTCTCATTAAAAATTTCAAAAATATCTTCGAAGGCCTTCGTGGGGATACCGGGAACCCAAAAGTATTTTCCTCGAAGAACATAAGTGATTTTTTTCAAAAATCAAAAATCGTTTTTCGTCTGGATAATTCTGTTATCCTTTGTGAATAAATTTCGGGTAGTGAAGAAATATATTAACACAAAAATGTCTGCAATAAATAATAATCTACAATATTCATCGATTCAAGATGCAATTCTCAGCCTTATTTTTCTAATTGTTACATGCAAACATTCCTGTAGTGATAAAACCCTATACTCCCATAACATCCACTTTTGGCTAGCGGCTAAAAAATAATATATCAGGAGTTTACACGATGAAATTCGAACAAAAATTCGAATGAGTCTGAACTTTCTCACATTTATGAAAGGGCAGTCGGAAAATTGTGATGAATTACCGCTTGGGGTATTGTTCCAAATGAAAAAAAGGAAAACGTTGCACGTTATTGTTTTTCCCAACTGAATACATCAACATAATAATATATCTGTGAGTGAGGATATATATTTGAGGTACTTGCTTCCATGCATGGTTTCTCTTCGAGCTCTTGGAAACGAACATTTCCGAAAGCTCGACTATATCACAGAACATCCAAAATATTTAATATGAATGAGATTTTCAGGTAACAACAGCACAGTCCACGTTTCACGTGTAGAGTGTTCGTAAACATCGGTAGGATCTTCGGCAAAGGAAATTATATATAATATTATTTTATATATATAAAAATGATATGGATAAATATAAGAACTGCACGAAAAGAAAAAACTCTTGGAAAAAAAAAACACAGTAATTAACAGGGGTTTCGAATTTGAATATGAATGATAAAATAACACTCAGTATGAGAAGTTAAAATACCTATTCAAAGCAATCTTGGATTCCAAAATATAAGCAACATCTTTGGAAAAGGAAATGAGTCGAAAACGTTTCAAAAATCCATTTACGATACGTGTTGGACCGGATATGTGGTATTTCAGTTGAAAACATTCAAGAAGATCTGAAAAACACTTCAACTGTGTTGAGTCTTTGAGATTATCAATGTTCAAGTCTCCACAGATAATTTCTTCCGCATATGAGACAGTGACTTTATTGAGAACTTCCGACAGTCATTCAAAAAAAAGTTTCAAATCTCCACATGGTGATCGAAAAATAGTTAAAATGCAGCAGTAATCATTTATAGAGATACCAACGCATTCGATATCCATTTCAAAATTGAATTTTGTCAGAAGTTAATTTCTTTACATATACTCAAGATATTACTCTCAAGTAACTCAAGTAAGTTTCTTAACATAATGTGTGAAGCAGAAGAAATCTCTTATAAGCCAGAAAATCGAATTTCAACTCATCTTATTACCGTATACGTTCAACAGCATATTTGAGACAATTTTTTCGAAAACCATGAGCTTTCGCGATGTCGTAGTGAGGTATTTTTCTTTGAATTCACAACAAAGATCCAGAGAACGGATTACCTTTTAATAGTTTTGAGTTTATTTTAGAAGAGAACTGTTTGTCGACATAATTCTTTAATTCCGTTGAAACGAATTCAACATCCTTCTAAAACTGTAAATCTTCTCATACTAGAATCATCAAACAGGTAAGAAAGCGAAGTTAGGTTAGGTTAGTATGTAGTATGAGGTTAATAGTTCAGGAGCGACATACAGAGTTCAAGAGTTTCGATACATAATTTTGTTTCCAGTTCACAGAACCGTATTTTTGGCAGTTCCTTCATTGTTATTTTAGACATAAGGTATTCATCGCAGATAAAAGGTAAGATTAGATTTCTTTCATTTTCAGTGAGTTCCAAAGATTTCACACTTTATTTACCACCTTTCATATGAAATGTAAATTATCCTTTGATTTTTCTAATTGGTTTTTAACGTTTCGCCAACATCTCAGTTGGTATTTTCCAAGAATGTTACTGCTTCTTCTGGGTACCAGCAACTGTCGTTTCACAAACGTCTGCCATTCTTTGAATGGATTGACTAAATGCAAATTTAGTTACGATATTAGTAGTAATAATGAGTGAATCAACATCGATCTTATTGAAGACAGTTGTTGCAGAAAATAATATCTCAGTATTCTTGCAGAACGCGACTATATTTCAGGCATCACCACACCAACCAGGATATAAATCTTGGATCATATTTCCATAGATAATAAACTGCCTTCAGAATCTTGGAGTCCTGATGTCATTGGCTATTCTATAACAGATCACTGTTCGGTATACCTATCAATAAACCTCAGAAAATACAGAGGGAAATGACGCCAAAGATGGATATAAATGCTCCACTGTGTCAAAATCAAACGAGCAGAAATTGGAAGAAATACCCTGCGATCAGAAAATCAACAGAAACTAAAAACAGATAATACAAAAAAAAAAAAAAGCGATACAGATAATAAAGCAATCAAAGACGAATTCAACGAATATAACAAATACTTTCGATATCACAGAGAAAATAATTCCAAACAAAAACTTCCATAAATAGAATTGAACAAATGGTGAAAGAAATCATAATTTGGAGTTTTCAAATTCCATCGTAATATCTCAAACAACAGAAGAAGAAGTGCTGCGTTCCTAGTGCTTTCAAAAAAGCGGTTGTGCTACCAATTTTAAAGACCGGCGATAAACGTTTCCCGAAAATTATACTCTCTTGCCAACGGTAAAGAAGGGAAAATATTATTGAAATAGGGAATAACCAGTTATATAAACAAGCACAATATATTATTCGATGGACAGTATGGCTTCAGGGAAGGTAGATCGATACAAGATGAAATCTCATACTCATCGAATCAAATGTATAACACGTTAGACGAAAAAATCCAGCAATATGTGTCTTTGTCGATCTAACCAAAGCTCTCGATATGGTCAGACTCACGATTCTTTTTGAAACTTTGGATAATATCGGCTTCGTGGAAGGCAGCCAAAATGTAATGCAAAATGAATCTGATTTACTGAAAATTCTGACACTGATTATTACGTATTTTATCTTTTGAGTAGGAGTTCCTTCCATTTACTTGCAACTCTGGGCAAATATACTATTTTCTCAAACCACCTGAATATTACCTTCTTGTATTCACTCATTTTGTAAAAAAAGATGGCTATTTCAGGATATTTCTTGGTTGCCATGTTCATTATACCAAAATGTGGAAAAGTCGACCTGGCACAATAACTGAAATGACTATTCAAGAAGAAAATTATTCGCTTACCGACAATTTTCGGTATCTGTAATGCCCCTTTCCTAAAAGTCATATCAATTCTGAATTGAAAACACTTCATCCACACTATTATTCAATTCTTACTATCGATTTGAACTTAGTTTTTTTTATACGTTGCTATCCTGTTAACGTAAGGATGGCCGGTAATTTGTCGTTAGTATTCATCAACACAAAAATGTCAATTGATATTGATTTGTTCAATAAATATCGATCACAACTTCAAGTTCTAGAGATGAATTTTCAGAATATTCAAAATTGGACTGAAAAATCAATATTGATTGTGATCTTTCTTCCAATTAAATCAATTGTACACTTCCTAATATCAGAGAATCGGCGTATAATGCTAGCTCAGAATTGCTACCTAGCTGTTTCTAGTGCGAAATAATTATTCAATAAATATCAAACTAGTTCAAACAAATAACTATTTTCGCTTCACACAACGTTGAGAGGCAACTTTGAAGTTTCCATATATTCGTCTTCAATACATTAGGAAAATATGCATTCTGAAACCAGTGGTAAGTGACTGAAAAGAAAGAAAGTTCTTCACTGTATTAGTGAACACAATCAAATGCAATCAACAGCATTCTGCAATCTCAATGCGCATGTTACTTGCGTACGAATAAAAATATTATAAGAAAGTCTCATTTTCTGAATTCAGATACTTTGGTGAAACACCATTTTTCTGCTAACTTGTGGATATAATCTATAGTCTACTGAAGTAGCTACCCGATAAAAGTTTTGATTCATATTATTTAATTTGTTTCTGATCAATTATTTATATGGTTCATTTGACAAATGATTTGGCAATATTTTATAGTAATTAGTATAATTACTTTTATTCGGGTTTGAAAAAAAGAAATTCCAAAAAACGACGGCCTTCAAACCCGAATCGAAGTAATGATACTGAAAACCTCGGCCGCGAAAGCCTTAACTATTTTGTCATTTTATAGTATTATTTTTTGTGAGGGTCTAGCTTTTCACGTTCCAGGACAGGAAACGCAGTGCTAAAGTAGTCATTGTTATGCTTGAAACAATGAAACTTTGCTGTATGTAATTCGTTGAATAATGTTTCAGAAGCTGGATATGAAGGCTCACGATACGAATATTGAATTGGTAAGTGACAAGGGTTTGTTTTGGGTTCCATTGAAATTATTTCAACTGTAATAATTCATTCATTGCAAGAACAAAAGACAACCCTTTCAGTTTGGATTGTTGTTGTTTGGGGAGAGAGGGGACTGTAGATGAAATTATTTCAAAAAAAGGGTTCGATTCTAATTGTTTGCACCTACATGCAAAATAATCATATAATGTGAATAATGTGTGCAAATAATCCATACATGAATCCATTAAACTGATATTATAGGGAAATACAGTAAAAAAACAGCATGATCTGTTTTTACATGTGACGAATTAAAAACATATTATTTTAGTAATAGGAATTCTAAAATAGGAAAAGTTTTGAAACAAATCGAATTCGAAAGAAGACGATTCTCTTGCTCAGCGGGTCCTTCGTTACGGTTTTGCCGTACCAAGTGATGTGTTCGTTGTCAGAGGTTTCCTTTACTGGATGTAAGAGGAGTTTAAGTCTTTGGTTATCCAGTAGATGTAGTCTCGCCTGTGAGGTTAACACCATCTATATCAGATTTTTCTTCGTGGGGAAGTGATAGTTCGAAGTGTTTTATGTTCGCAAGATGTGAAAACTTGTGCCATTTCTCATACTGAAACCGAACTATAAAACAATTTTGTTGCCTGAACCAGTTCTAATTGTCATGATCATTTTTGAAGTTGTCCTACAATTCATATGTAATCTTTATCACATATATTTTTCCATAACACCTAACTGTAAATTTCACAGCAATACAATTCAAGAACATTTCACGAGACCATTATTGCGAGTTTATCTTTTTTTTGGTGTCAGTTCCCCAAAATATATTGAAATCTAAGATGTTCAGATTTTTTCCAACTCTTGTGATCATCTGCCCCAATGCTTGGCAGTCGTTTTATACGATCATTTTCTCCACACACTCAGCACATGCGATACATCCCAATCACGCAAGGGTAGTTCATTCCAAGGAAAGGTATAACATGAATGTACTCCAGTACATGCTGAGAACATATAACGGTGTCCGGCAAAATGTGCAAGGAATATTTTATCCGAGGTTCTATTCAAGTTCCTCATAATAATTATGCATATGCCTAAAACTTGCTCATTCTGAAAAGCCAAATTTTATAAACTGAGAATGATAAATTGTTTGGGCCATTGTAATCTCCATTATGTGGAGCGGAAGTATATTGTAAATTGACGCCATATTTCATTCAAACTATCCCTGACGGATTGGCCAATTACCTAAGACTATACAAAATATGATCATCCCTCCAATACTAATTTATACTGCATTAAAATTTTTGACAGTTTCCGACAAGATAACGCCTGTACAGGATATTGCCGTGGGCTTAGGAAGACCTATAACCTTCTTTGAGTTATCGCTCACATTAACCCCATCTCGCAAATGAACTAGAACAGGCACGAAAAAGAGTGCAATCCAATGATTTACGGTAAAGTGTTTAGGCATTCGATCAACTGGGATATATTTGACATCTTCGAATAACTTCCAAATTGTTTAGGGTGGATAAGGGATGACCATGTTCGATTTATTGTGTAACGCTTCGGGTATTTCGGCTTCAAATGATACACAAAAATGGATAATGATTATTGATTAGGAATGCACTCATCGTTGACCATAGGCGGATCAAAATGTGAGTACGCTAATGAGTAAGGAAATTAATACTTTCCCGTCTATGCTTGAACGACACAAAGCAGAGCCCAGTCAAGCAGTCACTGTTATGACTCCAGTGGCAAAAAAATATCACTGAAATTGAGGAAATTGAGACCTATCAGTATACTGCCGGATTCATCAAAAGTGTATGCGAAAACACTAAACCTTCGAATGATTTCACTCTATTGAACCTGTGAATCAGCAAAGGTCATAGTTGTACGAGGGCAATATCAACGGTGGTCAAAAATATTCCCTGGGCAACTGACAGAAATTAGTGAACAATTGTTGTAACAAGAAATATCACAGTTTTGTATGAAATTGTCAAACAATGGATTCACAAAACAACACAAGTGTTTCACTATACAATAGCTTCCCCAAACAGAACAAACAATTCTTGTTTTGATATATTATGCCAAGGTCTTTGATAAAATCAACCATGAATTATCATCAATATTATTCATATTAACTCTAACGGTATTCCGTTGAATATATGAAACGATAATTCAATAATTGAAACAACGAATTGTCAAACATAAAGGTCAGATGTTTGAACCCCATAAAGTTCCCTGTGCAGTGCCACAAGGCTCAACATTGGGCCCCTGCTTTTCTCTGTTTATGTTTCGTCATTTGATGAACTGCAAGATCCATTTCTACTCGGGTGATATGCATATCTATTGTTCATTTGGAACTGAAGACGTGGATAACAATAATAATAAAATCAAAAATAATGATGCGATATCTTCGAAGTGTTGTCTTGAAGTCTAACCTAGAGAGTATTCAGTTTTCTTATTAGGCCATGTACTCGCTAGACAACGGTCCTCGAATCCAATAGGTGTTGAAATCAACAGAATGAAGCTTCTCAGAAATCATTATCACTAAAAATGTTGATATCTTTGAGTTGAGAAATACTATGGTTTCGAAATTTGGACTGGAGTTAGGTGATACTTGGAGGCTTCCCACACTTCAGCATATTCTCCGTTACTTCAATACAGAGTGGTAAAGAAATACGATGTTTTCGTCTGCTTTACAAAGTGACTGAAAGTTGATGGATCAATGGATCACCCTGTATATCATTAAAAATTCAGAAAGATGATAAAATTCGCTTTCATTCTGTGTATATCATGCGTATACCTGATTAGTCAAGTTTCAGACTTATGAGCATTTATTTGTGAAAATTTTAAAAACATGACAAATCTGGAAAGTGTGACTATTGATATGCATAGTTAGGAAAAAGTGGAATATTTCAAAATCTGTTCGAATCACTGGCCGTTCACTTCCAAGCACTTAAAAATGCGGGTGTTGACTGCTCCGGTCGTGGGAAATCTGACTTCATTGGGATCCAAATCTTTAAACGTTTGGGTAATCCTTTCTTACAATTCATCCCTCGAACGCACGGGTGTTTTGCAAACGTTTCTTCTTAACATTCCCCACAGATCAAAATCTAACCAACTGAGATCGGGTGATCTCGCTGGCCATTATCATGGCCTCAAGAGCCTTATCCACCGGTCGTCAAAAAATCTGTCCCGTTCTGCGCTAACATATCTTTTACAATATGAAGGAGCTCCGCCTAGTTGGTACCAATAGTTTCGATATACTTCGAGTGGTAGATTATTGATGAAGCTCTCCACAGTATTCTCCAAAATATTCAGGTAGCTTCTAGATGTTAATGATTCCTCGTATATCGCGTACCTCAAATTGCTGTCCATTAGCATGCAGAACACATCAACACTAATTTTTTCTTGAAATCCGGCTTTTTTGTGACGTGAGGATTTTTACTGGACCAATAATGACAGTATTCCCTATTGCATATTCCTTCTTTCGAAAATTTCGATTCATCAGTCCAAATAATTTTATTTATCTTCTTAAATGCGTATCAACAACATTTCATAAAATTCAACTCTCTGTTGAAGATCTTGAGGCTTCATTGCTTGAATTTTGTGAATTCATATTTAATGTCTTTGCAAGATTCTTTGAACCGATAAATATGTTATAGCCAAATCTTCCCCAGAATTTCTTATCGATGACTCGGGAAATGCTCTAAAATATGCTAAGCATTAATCCGAGTGTCTACAAAAGTTACGAGTCGAGGTAAGTTTCTCAGTGCTTTTAAAGTTGATCCAAATGCACTGAAACTGTTCTCTGAATTCGTATAAATTTCTCGAGGCTCATTGGCAGTAGATTCGGTTATCTTTCATTGAACTTTCTACATGACCTGCTAATAATTTTATCACACTGTCCAAAAATAATAAATAATTCCATAAGAACTTCGTTTGAATTGTTTTTTTTTTCATCATTTTGAAGGTATTTGAAACTTCTGAACAAATAAGGAACTTTATACTGATTCTGACACTAAAACACTTCACATTTATGCGAACAATTATATCCGCTGACCATAATTATGGTCTGATTCCTCATCTTCATAAGCATAATTTCCTGAAAAAAACATATTCAACAGAAGCGAATACAAAAATGTCGATATTATTAGGGAATTGTCTCAATTTATCGTCAAATGGTTATCATGGCCTGCCTACAAAATAACGAATTGGAATACCATTTTCACAAATAAATGCTCATAAGTCCGAAACCTGACTAGTTTGGTATACCGACGATATAGATAGGAAGAAAGAAAATATTAACAGCTTCCTGAATTTTCAAAAATATACAGAAGCAAACGAAACAACTGTATTTTTCATCACCCTGTATCAAAGTAACGGAGATTAGGCTGGAATGTGGGAAGCCTCCAAGTATCACCTAATTCCACACTAAATTTCGATACCATAGTAACGCTTAACTCACAGAAATCCGCATTTAGAGTCATGATTTTTGAAGAAAAGATTGATAAATTAGGGAAATATCAAGGAAAGTTGTGGTTATTGTTGTAGATTCCAAAAATTACATTATATACAGGATGATCCATTCGGAATATCACAGTTGCTATTATTTTCTAATAGAAGAATTTTCAAATTAATCAGTTGTCTTGTTCACCAGAAACGTCTAATGTGCCATCTACCGTGAATCACCCTGTATTGAATCAAATACAATCAACAGCATTCTGGAATCTTAAAGCGCATGTTACTAGCACAAGAAATGAAATCATTATAAGAAAGTCTCATTTTCTGATTTCAGATACTTTGGTGAAACATCATTTTCCTGCTAACTTGTGGATAAAATCTATAGTTAGCTACTGAAGTTAGCTACCCGATTAAAGTTTTGTTTCATATTATTTAATTTATGTTTGTGATCAATTACTTCTATGGCACATTTGACAGATGATTTGGCGATATTATTAATATTAAAGTATAATTTTTTGTGAGCGTCTAGCTTTTCACATTCCATGATATATCATTGAACGCAGTGCTGAAGTAGTCATTGTTATGCTCAAAACAATGAACCTTTACTGCATGTAATTCGTTAAATCAAGTTTCACTATCTGGATATGTAGGCTCACGATGCGATTATCAAATTGGTAAGTGATTGTATCGGGTTTGTAATTTTCCGCTGGTCCCAGTCACAACTAGAACCCTCTAATTGAAATTATTTCAACTGTAATATTTCATTCACGGCAAGAACAGAAGGCAACCCTTTTAGTTTCGATTATTGTTGTTTGAGACAGAGAGAGAAAGAGAGAGAGGACTGTACATGAAATTATTTAAAAAAAATGATTGATTTCAATTGAATTGAATAGCAACGACGACGCAAGAGCGTTAAAATAGAGCCACCTACCAAATTGCAATTTAGTCATTTCTTGACTATAGTCGCCCATATTTGTGGGCAGAGGGGTATGAGAAACCATTCATTGAAAACTTCATACAGTCGGAGATAAAATAGAGTTAGTTGTGTTTGAAATTTGTTAAATCGATTGACTATGGCGATCAGAGCTCTTGCCATAATTTGCAAAAATAATAAATATATATATATTATATATATACATATATGTATATATATATATATATATATATATATGTATATATGTATATTTGATCGGCTAGGCTTCCGCGGTTAGAAATGTGCTGGCTGGAACTTCCGGTTGATCCGTGTCTGAAATGATTTACTTGTCTACGTTTCGGCTCCCATTTCGGAGCCATTTCCAAGACTTAGTGACCTTGCTTCTAGGTCTGAGTTTTCTTACTAGCTGGCTATCATCACTGGAGATCGAGGATTGAAGGTTGGTGGGATTTGAGGGTTCATTAGTAATTATGGCAGGATCAGGGATCGGACGGTCGATGGGAGGTTCGAACGGATTAGTTCCCAAGTCGGAGTAAATAGAAGTATGTCGGACCAAGAGTGGTTTCCAGGTATTGGGGAGTCTTTGAGAATCGTCGCGTTTGTTGAGGCAGTTGGGACGTTTTTCGATTTCAATGGCTTCACGGGTAACTCTGGTTTGGAGGGTTTTGGCTGTGGCAATGGTTTTGGTGTTTTTGAAATCTATTTTGTGGCCTGTTTATAAATGATGTTGGAATAATGCTGAGTTTGTGTCAGAATTACGGACTGCTAGTTCGTGTTCATATGCTCTACAGGACACTCGTCGGTTGGTCTGGCCGATGTATGTTCTGGGACAGTTAGAGCATGGTATTTCATATATTCCTTGGGTTTCATTGGGGATTGTGTCTTTGGGTGTTCGAAGGTAGGTGGATATTCGGTTGTTAGCTGTGAAAATGGTTTTGATGTCATGTCGTGTCAGAATTCGACTTATTTTATCAGTAACACCATGAATATATGGAAGGAAAGCTTTTTGTTGTTCAGGTTCGTTCAGACCCCCGAAGGACGAACCTGAACAACAAAAAGCTTTCCTTCCATATATTCATGGTGTTACTGATAAAATAAGTCGAATTCTGACACGACATGACATCAAAACCATTTTCACAGCTAACAACCAAATATCCACCTACCTTCGAACACCCAAAGACACAATCCCCAATGAAACCCAAGGAATATATGAAATACCATGCTCTAACTGTCCCAGAACATACATCGGCCAGACCAACCGACGAGTGTCCTGTAGAGCATATGAACACGAACTAGCAGTCCGTAATTCTGACACAAACTCAGCATTATTCCAACATCATCTAGAAACAGGCCACAAAATAGATTTCAAAAACACCAAAACCGTTGCCACAGCCAAAACCCTCCAAACCAGAATTACCCGTGAAGCCATTGAAATCGAAAAACGTCCCAACTGACGATTCTCAAAGACTCCCCAATACCTGGAAACCACTCTTGGTCCGACATACTTCTATTTACTCCGACTTGGGAACTAATCCGCTCGAACCTCCCATCGACCGTCCGATCCCTGATCCTGCCATAATTACTAATGAACCCTTAAATCCCACCAACCTTCAATCCTCGATCTCCAGTGATGATAGCCAGCTAGTCAGAAAACTCAGACCTAGACGCAAGGTCACTGAGTCTTGAAAATGGCTCCGAAATGGGAGCCAAAACGTAGACAAGTAAATCATTCCAGACGCGGATCAACCGGAAGTTCCAGCCAGCATATATATATATATATATATATATATATATATATATAAATTACTACCACTGTAACATCGCGGAAGAAATGGAGTTTCAATATTAGGGAACCGTGCAAAAAATGGTGAAAATCGAAATATTTATGTTTTGATAAATAAAATAAACATATTTAATTCCAGCAGTTTATGTAGTTCACAATTTAATATGGGGAAATGTTGATTGTGGTCATGAAAGTTTTAACAAGGGCTCGTTGGAGTTTGGATGACATATATGGAAAATAGAGATATGACGAAGAGGGGCGGATATATTCTATTTCAAAATGAGTATAAATGACTGATCTGGCATCTGCAAGTGAAAAATTTTTGGACGACTCTCGTTCAACAATTTTTTCACTTTGATATAAAGCAGAGATTTGTTGATCAATCAACAAGCTTTGATAGGAACATCAAGGATAGTCACATTTTCAATGCTATATATATATATATATATATATATATATATATATATATATATATACATATATATATATATATATATGGTGAAATGCGGCATTGATATGTATATATATATATATATATATATATATATATATATATATATATATATATATATATATATATATATATATATATATATATATATATATGTATATATGGCATTGTCACCACAAGTCAGTCGCTTGAGGCGGTATTTGTACGTTTATTCATTTTGTTTTTTTTTTGGATGAAAATTATCGAGTGAGATTCACTGGCTCTTTTCAACGCAAGCTCTTTACTCCCAACGGCCAGTTTACGAAATATTTAACATTTTTATTTCTACTGTCAGCACTCTAACTATCGCGATGGAATGTATAAGCTTTGAATGACAAATTTTCGAACAAACATATTATTATATCGTATACAATTTGCCAACAAGTTTTCTATGACGGAGGAATTTCTGTCCAAGTTTTCACATGAACTCTCCTCAGAAAAATAATCATTTCTGAAAAGTCCTTCGAGTTCTGAATTTTCTGAGAGAAATTGGAACTGATGAAAATTGCCTGAAATTTAAAAGAATGAAATTTTCAGATTATACTGCTCCTGATTCCTGATGTATTACGCAGTTGCAATTCGCGGTAAATGTACCGATTTGTCCTGAAAACAGATGATATAAAAAAACTTTCAGAATTCAGTTGCTATTTAGGATTTAGATCGAAGTGGTGGTTGGTATCAAAATATCAAAAATAACATTTTCCACTTTGGATTTTGTACAATATTATCACTCCTCATGTCATGAAATGTTCTGTTTGAAATTAATAGTGATATCATATGAATAATCTGTAATTAAGTTCCATCATTCAATGTCACAACAGGAACGTGAATTTTCCCATGAGACAAGAAATCAATTTTCGGGCGCTTTCATTGAAACGCAATTCACGCGTCACAAGTTGAAGCGAAGGCGAAACTCTAATCTGCTATGAATGGGCACAAGAACAGCAGTAATTATATAAGTTGGTGTAATAACTCTAGGTTACAAGGTTAAATGGCTATTTTGCATGTAAGACTTTCAGCTCCCGGCTTGAACCCAACACGTTACATGATAGATTTGTGTATTTTGTAAGTTAATTTGACCAAAGTATGGAACTTATTCAGGGTCGGACTGAACATATCTCCACAAATTCATTTGTGATGCGGTCAAACTAATAGTAGAAAATCAATTATAATATAAAGTTAAGAGATCCCACTTATGAATTGAGCATTGACGAGATTTGATTCACGTGTTCTTTCCATAGGAATACCTGTAACGTTTCTGGAGTGGAACGACGTGTTCCATCTTGTCCGATATACATCACAAGAGCTACACTTATAAAATCCTCACCACCAGTTACACCTCAGCTCTTGAGCCGTTTGCTGACAATGAGTCTGCAATTTGGTGGTGTTTATAATGATCAATTCAAAGGCCACAGCAAAAGACATGCTGCCACTTCTGCGGACTATCAATTTCATCGGCTGCAATTTCATTGAACGAGTGTAAATTTTCTGGTTAATTGAGTTTTGAAACATTATATTAACATTCAAATACTGTCTGAGTCAAATGCTTAGTTCATGGCGGGGAATTATATAAAGTATAAATAGTTTATTTAGACTACTTTTGAGTTCAGTGTGAACGAAATTTTGATCGCCTTTTGATAATTCTTCAAACATCTACAAGGAGATCTACTCGGATGGGCCAACCAAAGAAAAACTGAGGATTAAACGTTCAATTCAAATTAAACGAGGTCGGTCACATTCCAATAGGAAGACACACACCCATCTCAAAAAAATTCAATATTCCCGACCCAAAAAGGCGATATCATCGCGAAGTATATTGACGGTTATTCGAGTCATTCTTTCAACTTGCGCATATATGTCATACAGGTGTAACAACAAGGTGATCTATTCGGATGTGACCAACCTCGTATAATTTGGATTGAACTCCCTTCCTGTTAGTCGTTTAATACCCAATGATAATCGTTACCAATGTGTTATCAATGAGGAAAAATATCAAATGAATTAGATCCCATGAGATCTATTCAAAATGTTTTCATTCAAAAAAAAGGTTGAGATGGAAATTATTGCCACCATTGATATTCCACTAGGTCTATATATTAGGTAGTAATCAAGCGACACCCAATACAGTTTCTTATACAGAAATATGGCATGAGTTTTACGACTTCTACGATTCCTACAAAGTGTCACTACCTTCCTCAAAATATTGTGATTGATAAGGAAGATGTACCCCTCGAACATGATATCACGAATTCGGGTCATTGTTATCGTTTATTTTGGTCATTTGCTAAAGCTTTCGCTAAAAACTTCACATTTATTGTAACCTCTTGATTGTATTCAGAAAAAAGCATTCCGTCTTCTTGGTGATTTTTTGCTCACGGATTCGCTAATTTCGTTGGAACATCGTAGAAAAGTCGGAGACTTGTCTCTCTTCAATAGATGTTTCCAAGGTAGGTGCTCTGCTGAATTGTCAATCGTTCCACCCTTGGCAGTATCACCACGGATGACACGATGAGTGTAGAATTCCCACCGCTTGAAGACCTGTCAAACCTCTCTTGCTCAAGGATCTTTCTTCAGTAGAACGGCTCAACTTTGGAACTCTCTGCCGAGAGAGGTTTCTCCCAAGGAATACAAACTTCAAAAATTCAAAGTGAATATTTATTCGTATCTTCTGTCCCTCTGAACAATACACGAATTTCCTTCCGTATTAATCTGTATGTATGAAAAATGATTAGAATTCAATCATTGAATTTGAGTGTGGCCTCAAATCTCAGATTTTTTTGCCATGATGGTATAAGATATAGCAACCGTGACGATTTTTTGGACCAATTTTTCACAGTATGCCTTCGAGAGAGGAAATAATCGAAGCTTCAACAAGGATTTTGGTTTGTTAATTTTAGGACTAGCTTTGAACAACTTTTTACAGGCTGTTTTGAATTCTTTCATCGTTGAAAAAAAAACGAATGACATACTGTTTCTAAGTAACAAGGTGAGTCAAAACACGATTAAAAGTGTTACGAAAGAAGGTAATAAAAAGTATGCCCAATGAAATATGAACTAATTTTAGCATGAGAGAAACGAAAATTTTTCTGGTATACTTCTTGGCAGTGTACGGTAGGTTTCATTTGACAATCATTTTGCTTATTGTTTTGATAATGATGACCAATTTTTTACAGTATGCCTTCCAGATATTCAAGTATCTATTAGTATCATCACGTGGTCAGTTATTGACATATTCATTACCCGGA